>CAUDMG010003960.1:365000-447500 GCA_958450375.1 Homarus gammarus
GTGAGTAGGGGAGAACAGTGAGAATGATTTGTGGTTGATGGGGAGGAGTTGTGGGTGGTGGGGAGGAGGTGCAAGGGGTGTGGGTGGTGGGGAGGAGGTGTAAGGGGTGTGGGTGGTGGGGAGGAGGTGTGAGGGGTGGGGAGGAGGTGTAAGGGGTGTGGGTGGTGGGGAGGAGGTGTGGGGGGCGGGGAGGAGGTGTGGGGGGTGTGGGAGGAGGTGTGGGGGGTGTGGGAGGTGGGGAGAAGGGTGGGGGGTGTGGGTGGTAGGGATAAGGGTGGGGAGGTGAGGGGTGGTGGGGAAGAAAGTGGGGATAAGTTGTGGGTGTTGGAGGAGGATGAGGAGAAGGTGTGGGTGTTGGGGAGAAGGGTGAGGAGGATCTTGGTATATACTCGTATTATTACTACACAGCCACAGTAGTTTTGCCACACCACAATAAGCTCATTACACCACACTACCACAACTCTCCAACCACACTACCATAACTCTCTTACCACTGCACCACACTACCACTATCTCACCACACTACCACTATCTGACTACTCCACCACACTACCACTATCTCACCATTCCACCACACAACCACAATTATTATCTTACCACACTATCAGACTACCAAAACTATCCTACCACACTTCTACAACAATCCTACCACACTATAACCCTACCACAACACTCCTACCGCACTATAACCCAACTAAAACTATGCTACCATAACACCACACACCAACAACCACGTTTAAAGCTCTTAAATTAACACGGTGCCACACAACCAACAAATTTAAACTCTTTGCCTCAATATTCTAACCCCCCCCCCCCCCCAAAAAAAAACGCCCTCACAAAGTACAAGTAGAACAAACAAACTGGTATCCAGATCACAAACAAATGTGTATGAGTGACCACAAGGAAATAAAAGCAAGAGAAAACAAATAGCCAGAGACAAATATACAGTACACCTGCATCTCATAAAACAAATACACAAACGATCGCGAACAAATACATCCCTACTCTTGAAACAAACACAGACAAGCGAGGACAAACTAATACACAGAAATGAGCACCAAGAAGCATAATAAACACACACACACACACACACACGATAACACAAAAGCCCAACACGTTCACAAATTTTCCGGAAAAGTTGAGAGTAAATGATTGTGTTGGCGGGTAAGGCTTAGTGTTTTTGTTTTGTTTTTGTTTTATTTGCCCCTCTCCCTTTTTTTTTTTACTTAGTTTGGAGGGGGAGAGTTTTGCCCGGGAGCTCAACAAGTTTATTTCTTTAAGCGGAAATCGATTCTCTCGTGAATTTATTAATCTGGGGGCGAGACCATATATAACAAGGGGATTTTTTTTTTCCCTTCGGTTTTCTGGTCTGGAAGTTTGTTTTTATCCCTGAATTTATTTTTACTTATAAATTTTGGTTTATTTATTTCTGAGATTAAGTTCTTATTTGCAATCCCAGGCTCACATGTCTGGAATTTAAAATATGCGCGCGGGTACACACACACACACACACACACACACACACACACACACACATATATATATATATTTGAATAAACCCCTGATCTTCAATTTGCAGAGACGAGCATTGATACCAGCACGTCATCAGTTCCTCCTCCAGCATCAACAGAGCACAACTACACTGTTTTCATTCCATTAACCATAAGTTTAGGTACCCAGTCACAGTTGGGTCAGCGGGAGAGCTCAGTAACTATCCAGCCGCTGCATCTCAGAAGAAAACGTAAAGTGTGATGATATATTGAGAAAGAAACAAGGAAATACTGTGATTAAGAGTAGAATTGATTAATGTGACGTGGCTTTGAGAAAAATGAGTGAATGAGATAAATAAAGATGGATAGACATACAGAGCAAAAATAAAGATAAAGAGACAGAGAGAAAGAGCGAAAGAGAAGGGAAGAAAAAGTGCACCAGACAGAGAATTAAACAGATTTTAAAAAATGAGAGAAAAAGAGACAAAATATAACTCTGGTTCCTCACACACAACAAAAACTTAACCGAACAATATACTGTAATGTCATAAATGGTGTATGAAGGAGTGTTCAATAAGTCAGCGAACTCAAAATTCAATAAAACCCCAGATTCAGTGATTATGAGCCACTGACGGAAGAGTAGTGTGTGTGTGTTTACATCCGACGATCAACGACAACTCTAATGGGGAGATGAGTGAGATACGATACTTCCTTCTCTTTCTTTCAAAAACGTGAATAATAGGAAATGTTAAATAGATGAATAAAGAGAGAAACAATACGAGGGAGAATATGAATAATATCTCTGGTCTGGTAAGGCACAATACAGTATAAGGCAAGTATAAGACGACAATGGGAAATGTGTTCATGTAGGATAATCTCCAGGGACACCGGACACAGGGAGACGTGGGTGACAGGACGTACTGTGTGGTCAATGATGTATCGTAGTGTATTATTTTTAACTCTTCATTAACCACACCTCGTTTATTTACTTGCGATCGCCTTTCTCTACTGTATCCAGTTTTATGTGAGTGAACATAGATTATTCTATTATCATTCCCTAACAGGCATTAGATGCAGTTATATTAAAATTATGAATACTTATTCCGTTTTATTGCAGCTATTAGCTTGGCCCTGACGTACGGAGTGCCGCCGGTAATGTTCCTATTTTCTCTTATTTCATGCCTAATTCACGAGATACAAAGAATTTTATGGATCAATTAACATCACTGAAAATTAATTTATTACCTGAGCATTCTCCTTTGTGGAATGACCGTTAAATTAATGAAATTACGCTAAAAATAAAACGTTTCTTTGAGCTAAAATAAAATCCCCGATAAAATAGCGTATCACTAGCCAGCTCGGCCCAATATGTTTCCATCGACAATAATTAATTTCTGCAGCCATTCATCATTATTCTCTGTATACATGAAATTTCATTCGTCTAACTTACTGGACCATCAAACAGCTAACATGAGCGACATACACTTTCCTGCTCTACTGGTACGATTCAATATATTATGCCAGGAGCCAGAGCGGTATTGAAGGTCATCTGCACGGGCTATAATTCCCACCAAAATTAATTAGTATTTTTCTCTCTGTTCATCATTATTATACTCCTATGCTTAAACCATTTCATTTCTCCACGGTACTTGACCATCACAACACACAAACTGTACAGTCAGTTGCATTGTAAAGGATTTGGGAATCTTTACGTTCAGTCTAACTGCTGTTGACTGGAAGAGCTAACATCGTACTCTTTTTGTTTGTTTTGTTTTCTACAGTGTAATTTAAATTCCTGCGTTAAACATTTTCCCGCTGCCACACGATGGTTAAGATGAACAGGAGGCGCGGGTTCTCTAAGGCTCCCCCGTAACCGTGGTTAAATTACCTCGTTCGGTTTCATCATACGACTAATGTTTGTGACTCTATGCCACGTCAGCGACAACAGGAAAGAACTCGACACACGATAATATGGATGTAGGGATGTCGAGGCACAATAACAGGCAGCCTCAAGTCAACCAAAAGAATGATGAGAAGACGTGATGATAGCCAGACAAGTGCAATAATCACCATCAGCAACAAGCAAAAGGCTGTAGATGTACGATGATATCCAACCAAGTAATATGTACGATAATATCCAACCGAGCACGTCATGCGGAAGGTTGTAGATGCACAATAACAACCTGCTAATACTGTACCAACATAAGGCAGGATGTGGAGGCGTGATAACACCCAGCCACATACGATACATCAAGCGAGGAGGCGATGCATTGTGCTGGGAGTTGTTGCGTAAGTTCCTCAAACTGTAATTGGAAACTATTTTTAAGGTGTCTTAGCTAGTTCTTTGTACCCCTCTCACCTTGTTCCTCCTCCTCCTCCTCCTCCTCCTCCTCTTCTTCCTTCCCCTCTTCCACCACCTTTCCGCCCGCTCCCCACTCTCCTACACCGCCCCCTCCCTACTTCTTTGTTTTAAATTAATCATTCTAAATCATATGCTTGATATATTCATCCAAATCCTCCTGTAATTAAATACTCTAGGTTTTTTTGGTTCATATTTTCTGTGTGACCTTTTGTCTTTCTCTCGCGCCAATGTGTAATATATACATGTCTGTCTGTCTGTCTGTCTGTCTTTTCATCTCAGTACGCCTGTTCTTCCTTCCTGTCTTTCTGTGTCTTTTCAATTCTGAAAATTTGACTGATTTTCCCCCTCTGTTGATCTCTTTCCATCTCTGTCTCTCTGTCCACCTCACCTTCATCTCTCGTTGCAGCTCAAAAGCTGCAAATATTAAAAACACGCTTGTCCAATAAGCAATTGAAATTGCACCTAAGCTTCACACACACACACACACCTCTCAATATTACCTGAATGAGGGTAAAAATTATGACGTTAATTAAACGTCTCATAACAGGTAGAATGAAAGATTATTTGACGCATGTTGAACTATTTTCCACATTGATTATGAAGCCTGACAACAGTACTAAATCCTGATTACATTGAGGATTTTCTCAGATGAGTTCATGTTGTGTAATTTGTCGAGCTGTCTGACCTATATGCCTGAATGTCTGTCTATTTGCCTCTGTCTATCTACCTACCTGTCTGTATATATGTGTGTCTGTCTATCTTTCTGTCTGGCTGACTATCTGCCTGCCTGCCAGCCCGTCTATCTATCTCTTCGGCTACGTGGCTGCTGATGTGTATGTGTATTTTGTATGCTCATTTGTGTGTATATTTGTATGAAGTATGTAAGTATGTGTATAGTTAATAACTTGTTTGTTCAATCAGTCATTCACTTCTCCACCCATATTATTCATCTCCATCTCCACCCTACCTCCCCTTTATCATTCTCCTCTCCCTTCACTCCCCCACATTCTACTCTATAATACATTCTATGAACACCTGAATAGCTTTATGTGAGAGCTAAGAGTGATAGTGATGAGGGTTCTTATGTAAATACGAAAGAAATGGTGGTAAGGAAATGAAGGAAAAATGGGGTATGAGAAATTATTGGGAGAGAGAAATGACTGATGAGAAAGAATTGATAATGGGATAGAAAGGAAATACAATTAACAAGTATAAATAGAAGTAAGCTAAGAGGGTAATGATAGATGATTGTTATACTAGGAGTTAAAAGAATGAAATAGGAAAATAATAGTAATGTAATATTTCAGAGAGACACATGGTCAAAGAGATGGGATAATATTGATAGAAGTTAATGAACCTAGGAAATAAAATGACAATGTAAGTGTAAATGAAGAGATTGAGATAATATGAATGTATGTCAATGAGAGGATAAAGAAAGAAAGAAGAGGTGGGTGAAGAATATAGGAAGGAACCTGGGACACTATGGAACCGGAGTACTTCAAGGAGGTCTACTGGTACCCATGTAATGTGTGTGTGTGTGTGTGTGTAAAAAATTCTAACTTCATGAGTAAACTTCTCAGTCTTGGTCTCTCTCCCACCTTGCTAGCACCCCCTGCAGGTCTAGAAATTATAAACAGAACCGCACTCATTGAAAATAGGAGACTATCCCTCGAATTTCTAATGTCGGAGATGCAGCCACTGATATAAAACCAATTAAGATAAAAGCAGGCACGAACCTAAAACTTATTATCATTTTTTACCTATGAACTTAGATCGGCAATACCGTTAGTGAGTGGAATTGAAGAAAAAAATTTAAAATTTATTAAAAGTTTACGAGACAAAAAAATTATTCTCTCATGGTTTTAGGACATTTTGTTTTTGAGATAAAAATACTTTGGGGTTATGATGTCTTTCCCAAATGGGTTTAAGTGGAATGAGGTTGTCTTGATTTTGATATTAGGCTTCTGTTCAGGTGATTAAATTTAATGGCCCACTTAAGGTAAGAAATTATAATGCGGTGGCAAGCTAAAGGGAATAACATTCTTTATTATTGTTAATGTTATTGTTACTCTTGCTGTTATTTGTGTTATCATTCTTCTTCTTCTTCTTACTTATGATATTATTATTATTATTATTATTATTATTATTATTGTCTTAGTTCAAATCATTATTATTAACATATTCTCAAATTAACAAGTATCTCTCTGCTACTAATAATATACACTTTATACTGAACCCCCGTAATTGTTTCAGTAGTTTTGACAATATGTAATTAGCAATTTTTACTTATTAACAATACTTGTAATATCAACTATAGCGCCGCGCATATCACAACCTGCCAGGGGATAGCGTGTTGCAGTTATCTGGTATACATGGATGATAGCGAGAATATATCATGAAGGTATGTGAGGCATGTGATATATTAATGTATTAGATATTCTTGTGGCTGATAATGGAAATGGTTATTGTTTTATCTAAGTATCTCTCCTGACTGGGGTATAATGAGTGAGTTTCCACAACATAATATAACTTAGGGATCTAGACCAAAATATTAAAAATATACCCAAATATACGAGAATATACCCAAATATAACAGAATAGACCAGAATATAGCCAAAATGGATCAGAATATACCGAAATATACAAACAAAATCCAAATATACCCAAATATACAAAAAATATACCAAAATATAACAAATATATACAATAATACAACAAATACATTCATAAGATATACTTAATACACTGTGCTTGTCGAACCTCCCAAGATAAACAAACTACGCCAGACGTATTTCCGCTAGCCTTCTGCCAGCCCTGGAACTCATTTAGGGTACGGGTGGAGAAGAGTCTTTTTTTTTTCAAGGAAGGCTGAGGTCTGGTGGTCGTGACTCGGTAAGTGCTTGGCAGTAATAGAGTTGATCGTTCCTAAATGGTCGGTAGTTATAATAAAAGAATTTTATAGGTGGAGGAAAGGTATGGATGGTGTGTGTGTGTGTGTGTGTGTGTGTGTGTGTGTGTGTGTGAGAGAGAGAGAGAGAGAGAGAGAGAGAGAGAGAGAGAGAGAGAGAGAGAGAGAGAGAGAGAGAGAGAGAATCAAAGTTATCGATAAAATAAGCGAAAGATAAGACATAAGAAAGATGGAAGAGAATGAGACTAACTGAGAATAAGAATAGTAGACACTGATAAGACGACAAATATCTGACATGTTAATATTTACTCTTATGTTATGTTTCACCGGAGACCTGTGAGTATGGATAACTCTCTCTCTCTCTCTCTCTCTCTCTCTCTCTCTCTCTCTCTCTCTCTCTCTCTCTCTTTCTGTTCATAATCCTCCTTGCTTTCCGGCTTTTTTTATCCTTTTCTTTTACCTTTTCTCTCTCTTTCACACGTACACACATCTACAAGCAATTAGCCACAGAAAACAGAGGGAACACAGGGAAGATTAATTATTCAGAGACATTTTCCAACCTGTACTGAGGTGAGAGAGAAAGAGAGACAGGTGAGAGACAGAGAGAGACAGGTGAGAGACAGAACGACAACGCACAGATAAAGGTTTTTCACCTCCCCGAATATTTCAAGGAGGAAGAAAGGTGTAGGATACATGTTGTTTCTTGTAGAGGGAAAAGTGGCCGAAAATTATCTTACTTTACGAGGAAAATATTTTATAGGGTGGAGTTTGTGCTGCGACACTTCAAGTTTTACTCGGGTAGGGCTGGTCGAGTGTGTGTGTGTGTGTGTGTGTGTGTGTGTGTGTGTGTGAGAGAGAGATACTGGAAGGTATTGTCACCTTGAAAGGAGAAATGATGAAAAAATAAGAAAACGAAAATCAGAAGAGACGAAATAAACAAACACAAACACAAACACACACACACACACACACACACACACACACACAAGACTCGCTGTGATAAAAAAAATGTGATGAAAATGTGTAATTCAATCGTAATGAACTAGCCTTGATGCTTACGTCTTTCTGGTAATGTTGTTTGATGCGAGACAGACAGACAAACAGACAGACAGACAGACGGACGGACGGACAGAAAGAGAGAGAGAGAGAGAGAGGGGGGGGGTGCGGAGAGAGAAAACAAAGAAATGGGATAAAGAGATGAACAAAAAAGATCGAGGAGATGGAAAGAAGGAGACAGAGAATTATAAAATATGTAATACGAAGAGAAGGGGAGGGAGAAGGAAAGGGGGGGGGGGGTGAGGAGTGTTATGGAGGAGGAGGAGGAGAAAGAAGAAGAATGGGAGTGTAGGAGGGTGGGGTTAAAACAAGGGACAGGGGAGACGGAAGTGACAAGGAAATAGGGGGAGAGAGAAAAATGAAGAAAGAGATTGATAGCAGAGGCAAGAAAGGCCAAGAAAAATGGTGGATAAGGGAAGCATAATTATTGGTGAGAGTAAAAGAGTAAGAGTCAAGGAAGAGAAATACTAGTAAATTAAGAGAGAGAGAGAGAGAGAGAGAGACAGAGAGAGAGAGAGAGAGAGAGAGAGAGAGAGAGAGAGAGAGGAAAGGTCCTCTCTCTCTCTCTCTCTCTTGCTCTCTCTCTCCTTGTACACTCCTCTCAACAATGCCAACTCGAGCACTCAACAACGCCAACCCGAGCACTCAACAACGCCAACCCGAGCACTCAACAACGCCAACACGAGCACACAGCAACGCTAGCACGAGCACACAACAACGCCAACAGGAGTACACAATAACGCCAACACGAGCATTCAACAACGCCTGGTATTGCTCCTCCTTCACCCACACCGACATGAAACACTTATGAAATCATCGCCAGACGAACTTTCACCACTGTTGCATTTTTATGACACGAGCTACAGTATTTGTCTCTATTCTAAACAAGTGCCAGTGGAGGCAGAAGGCTGGCGTACATACATCCTGCGTAGTTTTCATAAAATATATCATTGAAAGGCGGAGGAGAAGAAAGCCAGGCGCTGTTGATTGCTTGTGTTGGCGCTGTTGTGTGTTCGTGCTGGCGCTGAATTATTTCTTAAAGTGTGATTCATTGTGTGTGAGGCGAGGGAGACAGGCTGGTGGCAGAAGATTCGTCACTGGTTCATTATTCGCCTCGGGGCCCCAGTGACACCCTCGTTCACGCCAGGCTCCAAGCTTCGACTTTTTCATAATGCAACATTAGCGAGGTCTTTACACCAGTAACAGCTCCTCTAAATTATGCTTTTATTGCTCGCCAACTCGTTCCAGCCTTCAAAAAGCTTGTTAATGTTGTTCGTAAACTGTCTCACCTTTGGAATTAAGTTCCCAGTGCTTGAAAAAATCTTGGCAGAGCTTGAGAGAGAAGTTTTCATAGTTGGGAAATATTACTCGTTTAAAGAGATCTTGTTTTTACTGTTGAGAATTCCATTTAATTATTTTTCCTCCCAAACTGTCACATAAGTAGTTTTCAATGGTGTTTCTCCAGACTCACTATACAGCATCTTAAAGTGTACACATCATTTACTGGGGTTAATTAATTGCATTAGTTTATGTCAATGATATTTCTGCCTTATAGTAAATGAGGCATTGACCATTATTGACAGGGAGACCTTAACCTTCTAACTGGTCAAAGACTAAGTTAAACGTCTTAATTGACCTTTGAGTTTAACACATGACATTAACCTCTAAGTTTGACTTTTGTTTTCAATTTTAATGAATGACTTTTAATCTTTGACCTCGACCTAAACTTTGGAACTCTAACCATACCTTTAACCTCCTGCGAATGAAACTTTAACCATAACATTAACCTCATCAGAATAAAATCTTTAAGAACTTTTACTGTCCAAATAAAGAAGAGACGCCGTATTACCCCCCCCCCCCCAGGTACTGAGAACTCCAAGGGGCCTTAATTTCCCGGCTTTACCTTCTAATAACCTGGTAATATACTTCTAGCTTCTTAATCATCAGGTAATTAAGTGTGTCATCAAAGTAAAGAGGAAAGAAAGGAAACTGTCCAGGATCTCATTTTCCTGCTAAGTGATTACCACTGGATGTATTATTTTACCTTTCGTGAAAAGACTGGGTGTTGGATTGAGAGAGAAAGAGAGAGAGAGAGAGAGAGAGAGAGAGAGAGAGAGAGAGAGAGAGAGAGAGAGATTCGTATTCTTAATCTTATGAAACAGGTGACTTACTATACGACTGTGCTAATTCAGTGTCAGTTGAAGACATATTACTTGTATATTATTGTAAACTTCGGAGTAAACAAATTCTCTTGAATAAATGAGCCTAAAACAAAAAACAAAATCTGGTAATAACGTCAACGTAAAAAGGCAACAAATAATATTTTTGTATTAACTTAAAAGTACAACAAATTATCTTTTTGGGCGTTAATTAAAAAGAACAACAAAATCGGGTAATAACATTAATTTAAGACACGACAAATCTTGAATCGAATAACTTGAGGATCGTTGGAAGAGTGATCATGTGGGATATGGAAAGGATCTCCTCTTTGTCATGTTTACAAAGGGGGCGGGAGTAACCCTTTTGTCTCTGTCCCCTTATCTCCCCTCCTTCTCTCTCCCCCTACCCTCCGCATTTTCTTATCATTCTCCTCCTCCTCCTTCTCTTCTATCTTCCCTTCCCTTCTTCTTCTTCGACCTCATATTGCTCCTCCTCCTCCTCTCCACTACTTATCCTCCACCCCTCCGCTTTCCTTTTGTCCCTTTCTTCCTTTTCCTCAGTCTCCTCTCTCCATATCCTTGCCTTCCTCCCTTCTTGCCCTTCATTCCCTTCCCATTCCCGGTGAAATTAAAATGTTTTCCTCTTAAAATTCTATTAATAAAATTCCCTTATGTCCTTTTGGGAATCCACACACACACACTTCCCTCAGCCTTCATAGGGTAAGGACGTGTGTAGTCGGCGCTGCCCGTGGTCTCTTGATCATGGAGACAGCTGCCAGTCCGGTCTGTCGGGTCTTCCCCTCCCCCATCTCCGCCTTCCCATCTGGATTTATCAACATCCTCCCACCAACAGTACAGTGCAAAGATTGACCATCAACCCACAACTGATAAACAAAAGTGGTAATTTCAACTCGAAGGAAAAGCACAAAAACACAGCAATACTGACTGTGGCTGGATCTGACCTATCCTGACCTGACCTCACGGATTCACCTGACCTAACCTGAAGGACACTTTGCATTGCCCCAAGCTGCTGTCCTGGCCACGTGGCCACACACCCGGCCAACCGCATCCACCCCATAAGAGCACGAACTAATTGCTACAAGAATAGTGCAGTCCCAACCATTGTAAAAATTATCAACACCTAATTATTATATATCATATTTGTATCACTTATGTTACTTGTACATCATTTGTAAATCAAGAGAACCATTCCCCGATTATGCAATTGTATATTTTCAGCCTTCCGGCTGCCATGCTCTTTCAATAAACCATTAATTATTATTATTTATGATTATTTACACACACACACGTATACTTACGCAAATATATATAGACACACGTAATGGTTACCCTTCGTGTTTGAGGATGGCCGGCCCAAGGGCCACCTAGAGTGAATTTGTTTAAGGGGTAGAAAGTGTCATCAATACAACAACCACACCTTGAGTTAATAAACTGCATGACCCAGTGTCAAGGAATAGTCCGACAAGACCGGACAACTCGCCAACTGCACTGGCTAACCATTACCCCGGAACACGATCCACAGATCGATTAACATCCAGGTTCCCAATTACTGCTTGGCAGAGAGAGGCAAATACGTATAGTAACTTGACTTACAAGGCGAACATGCTGACCATTATACCACAAGTCGCATAATTACACACGCACACACACACAATTAAATCATTCAATATATTTGTTTTTTCTCCCCAAATCCTTCCTTTAACGTCTTCTTCCCTCCACCTTCCCCACTCTACCTCCCCTCCACCTTCCCCACTCTACCTCCCCTCCACCTTCTTCTCCACCTCTACCTCCAGACCACCCCTCTACCTCTTCGTCTACCTCACCCCCCCTACCTCCCCCTCCATCTACCCAGCACTTCAACTCAAGTTATATTGAACTATTGTCAATCAATGAACTGTTTTTTTCTTTGGCTAAACCTTCCAATAAAAGCCGCCAGCCTCTTCCATAACAACGAGAAATGACGTAAGAAAGTCTTCGTTGTACAGCGTAGGTCTTCCATTTTTTTTTAATTGGTATGGAACTTGAAAGAAAAACTACTGTATATGCCTCGGTGAGCAATTTTAATTCCTTCCTCCACCTCTTCCTCGACTTGAGCATTAACTTCGGGACGTTTAGCTTACAAAAAGGGAAAATATCATCTCAAAGAAAAATAATAGACTGCCAAGAAAATGGGGGAGGAAGAGGAGGCGCTCTAGACTCTTACAAAATATTCAAACACATTTAAACGGGACAAGAAACTCTTATAGGCGGCATCATAATCGCTTTAAAAACTAAATAAAAGACGCTAAACACACCAAAAAAGGCGTCTGGAGGGCGTATAAGAGGATCTAGAAGCGGCTAAATGACGCCATAAACGCGCGTATTAGCATCTCCAGCCATAGTGTTATATAGGATCCGAAGGTGTTTAAGAACAGGAGTGAAGGGATTACGTAGTGGGCGGAGGGTGAAGTGAGAGAATATTTCTACCTGCGGCCACAAGAGAGCAACAACCAACGTAAACAAGACAAAAGGAGGTTCGAGAGACAAAAGAAGAAGGGTGAGAAGAAGAAGAAGTTATTTGAGAGGTCATGTTATCGACCTGGCAACACTTGGGTGGTTCTTTCCCGCTCTGGTAACACTGGGGAGGACCCTCGGCGCCTGGCTAAAGTCAAAAGGTGGTCGAGGGGGAGCCATTGTTCGTGATCAAGTTCGAGAGGTCCGTGTCTTCCTCCACTAGCATTGTATCTTTTAAAAACAGTGTGAAGATTCCTACATACTTTCCACCACATTTTTCATCTGTACTTCTGGCAGTTTTTGTGTCATTCTCTAAGTCGAATAGATTATGTATAAAGTAAGTGTAAATATACCTAGACGTATAATAAAATTGAGAACAATAAGTATACATAATCTCCCCATTAATCCAAGTATTAAACAACAACAAACACAAATATCCTTATACTCTACCATACCCACCTACCCTACCATACTCACCTACCCTACCATACTCACCTACCCTACCATACTCACCTACCCTACCATACTCACCTACCCTACCATACCCACCTACCCTACCATACCCACCTACCCTACCATACTCACCTACCCTACCATACTCACCTACCCTACCATACTGACGGCTCTTATTTACCACACCACTGGATTCCTCTTAATATTCAGTAGCGTCTTACCTCATTAAAACTTTATCCAGGTTAATTATCAACAACATCTACGTAAGACTCCCTCAGCCAACTTCTCCATTAATAAATTATAGAATCTCAACTTAAAAGGGTTTTTTTTTTGTTCTCAAAGGTCAGTAAATAAAAGTGAAAATTTATAACACAAGAGGTAATGAGTTTAGGTTTTCGGTATAGTCTGTCTGTCTGTCTGTCTCTTTTCCTTTTACCATCCTCTCATATCCCCTCAAGTCTTTCCCTCTGAGTGCTCCCTTGTACTCATTTTCCCCTCTCCTTCTCTTCCTTTCCCCTCTCTCCACTCTCACTCTCCTCTCCCCTTCCTCCTCTACCCATCCTTAAACGCAGAGAATCAGAATAAATCAACACACAGAAGATAACATGACGATACCGAACACAGTAATAACTTAACTTTGCTTTTGTGCTTTCCAGGATGAACACTGGCACCGTTACATCGACCTGTTGTTAATTACAGGATAAACAGCGCCTGTATGTGTATGTGTGTGTGTGTGTGTGTGTGTGTGTGTGTTTTCATGTACTTAAACGTTTAGTTCCGAATTTGGTTGTAATTATTCTTCCTTAATCTCTCTCATTCGTCTCCTTCTCTCCTCCTTTATGCCTTTCGTTATGTCTACATACACCGGACTTGCTTTACCCGCAAGTGCGTGCCTGACTGTCATATCTCGTGTGTACCTGTGTATACCTATCTGCCTTCTCCTTGTGTAAGTAGGTGGAGTCCTTTGAATAGTGTGTGTGTGTGTGTGTGTGTGTGTGTGTGTGTGTGTGTTTTACCTCATGTTTACTTGTGAATATATATCTGTCTCCCATATGTGTACGTAGGCAGGCCCTTTAAATGATGTGCGTGTGAGAGTGCCTAATCTCGTGTGTACGTTTGTGTGTGTGTGTGTGTGTGTGTATACTGTACATCTGTCTTGCCCGTGTGGAAGTAGGCGGGACCTTAAAACGATGTGCGTGTTACCTCTACTCTCTCTCTCTCTCTCTCTCTCTCTCTCTCTCTCTCTCTCTCTCTCCGAGGATAGTTCCCAAACATTTGTTGTCATTTTTCAGAATACCAACACGAACATTTCCTGTCCCTCAGCCCTCAGTCCCTGTTTCCCCTCCCTCCTGATTATTTTTTCCTACCTTTTCTCATTTTTGTCCTCTAAGTTCTCCTCCCTCTTCTACTCCCACCCTTCTCCCCTTACCTTCAAACAAAACTCCTTCTCATCCCTCTCAGTCCCACTTATCCCTATCTACTGCTCTCATCCTTTTCATCTCTCTCTCTCTCTTCTCTCTCTCACCCCTCTCACTTCCCAGATTCCATCACTTCTGCGGAATCGTATTTTCTGGGCTTTTTTCTAAGTTAACTAATACCTGGAATTAAATTCGAACCCTCCCTCCCTCCCTCTCTCTCTCTTACTCTTTCTTCTTCTTCTCCGTTACTCTTTCTCCCTCTCCCTCTCTTTTACTCTTTCTCCCTCCTTCCCTCCCTTCCATTCTCTCTTACTCTTTCTCCCTCCTTCCCCACATTACTTTTTATCCCTTCTTCATAACCCTTGACATTTCCTTTTCCCTCACTCCTTCCCTCCCTTCTCTTTCTTCCTCCCTCTCTCCCTTCATCTCTCTCCCTACTTCACTCCTTCCCTCCATTATCTGTTTCTCTCCCTCCCTCTCTCTTTACCTTCATCTTTCTCCCTCCTTCACCCCTTCCCTCCTTTATCTATATTATCTCAGTTTCTCCCTCCCTTCCCCATTTCCTTCTTTACATCCATTTATCTTTCCCTCTCTCTACCTCCCATCCAATTTGCTTTAGTTTTCATTCTCCTTCTCCCATATCCCTTCCCCCTCTCTCTTTCTTCTTTCTCTCTTAACTTCCCCTTCTCCCCCTCCTCCTCTATCTCTCTATAACCACCTCCCCTCTATGTTTCCCCCCCCCCCCCCTCTTATCATTTCTCCCCGCCAATCCTTCTCTCCTCCTCTTCCTCCTATGATCATCTCCAACTCTTATTTCCCTCCCTCCCTCCCTCTCATCTTTTCTCTCCCACCTCTCCTCCTCTTCCACCCTTCTATCCCATCCCTGTCAGGGCAGCGTCAGCACAATCAGCACACGACACGAGGTAAGAACATCTCAAATTTCCGTAGACGGCTGTACTATGGTTTCCCCCCTACATATTTTTTTCCGTTTTTGTTGCCCCTGTACGCGACTTGCATATAGTAGTACGCGTGCGTGTTTTTCCCGTGTGTGTTTTCTTTCTCGATGAACGCTTTTACCATTTTTGTGTTTGCTTTTGTGTTTCGGTCTTGGTGTTTTTATATGGGTGAGTGTGTGTTTTTTATGGAGTGTATTTTTTGTGTTTTCTTTTGGGTGTGTGGATTTTTTTTCTTGTGTGCATGACTGAGTTTGGTTTTGTGGCTGTGTTTTTATGACTGGCGAATTTTTTCTGTGTTTCTTTGTTTGAAGAATGAGATTTTAATATTTATGCTCGATTTAACTTGTTACTCTGTTTCGTTTTAATGAATGTTTTTTTTTTATTAAGTGAGTAAATAAATATATTGCCTGTTTTTTATTTTGGTTAGCATGCGTGTGTGTTACTACTACTACTACTACTACTACTAATAATAATAATAATAATAATAATAATAATAATAATAATAATAATGCTACCAAAGATTATTCTCCCTCTCTTTTGTAATTTATATACGAAATGATACAATATATTTAAAACAAAACATCATTCACAGAAAAAAAATATTAATTACACAAACTAAATTCGTATTATTAGTCGCTATTATTCATACTTACTCACACGGCGTAAAATTATTCAATAAATTTATGATAATTCCTTTCATTGTTATATTCAGTTCCATTTATATCAGTAATACCTTAACCAATTATGACTGATGTGTCTACAATGTATTTTAATTCAGTTTTATTTATCTATTTCCACAACTATAAAATCCCCCTTTCGTTATAGCTATACAGTCTATGTATATTTGTCTATTTAACTATTATATCTCTATCTGTCTATATTTCTATCTATCTATCTAACTATCTATCGATCTGTTTTCTGCTAATGTATGTATATATGGTATGTATATATGTATGTATTATCAGCATATGCATTGATCATGTACAATTTAATTAACCTACCTTAACCTAACCCCCCCCCCCCTCCCTTCCATGTAGCGTTCTGGTCTTTCATCATAAGTGAAATTATTCATGTGACCCTAAATGACTCCCAATGCTTAATGTAAACACGACAGATACACGTCACGTTTCAGGTAGTTAATAAACCAAACCCCATTCTCGTTAAGGTAGAGGAGAACCTGTACTGTGTATTTATAGGATCAGTTTTATTTATTTATTTTTTTTGTCTAAAACATTTGACAGGGTTAAAAAATAAATACAAAAAAAGAGTACAAAAATGGTGACTCTTATTCCGTGGTCAAATTCAGAGTCAAAAGATGTGTGTGTGTGTGTGTGTGTGTGTGTGTGTGTGTGTGTGTGTCTGTCTGTCTGTCTGTCTGTCTATCCCTGTATGTATGAATTTGATGCCTCCAAAAATACCAATGTGTTTGTCTACAGTACATGTTTATCTATCTGTCTGTCTCATTTGTCTACCTGTCTGTCAGATTGGCGCTCATAATGCCATAGTTAAATTAATGTGCTAACCAGCGTTATTTTGGTGACAGTAAAGGATTTGCATAATTAATTAGTCTGGCCACAGGAGCGAGTAACACGGTGTTCAAAATTATGATAATGTCAGCGCTCTGTTCTTTATGGCCGAACCAATGTGAATTTATTTGTGTATCTGGCAATGGAGAGGGAGTGAGAGAAGCCCGTGGAGATAAAGGAGAGAAAGAGAGAGAGAGATGAGGGTAATGAGCGAGAGAAAGGCACGATGAGATAAAGAAGAGAAAGAGAGAGGGGCAGATAGGGTAAAGAAAGAAAGAAAGAAAGAAAGGAAGACAACGAATGAAGGACAGACAGACAGACAGACAGACAGACAGACAGACAGACAGACACACACACACACACACACACACACACACACACACACACACAATACGTAAACTAAGTCGTTTTAGTAGAGAAGTAATGGCCAACTTGTTCATACGTCATGATTTGCGTTGCTCGTCTCCCTTCCCCTCTAATCTCAACCATTTAGTAAGCTGTCTGTCTGTCTATCTATGTTTATATCTGTGTTTCTGTCTATCTAGCTGTATTTCTATCTGTTCGTCTATCCATCTATCTTTCACTATTCCTTGATGGGTCGGGTGAAACAGGCAAGCAACACAAAACACCAAGACATTCTCATAATAATAATAATAATAATAATAATAATAAGAAGAAGAAGAATTCTGCAATCCATAATTTCTATCCACTTCGGAAATAAAAGGAAAGAGTTATTTATTTTTTCTCTTAAACAGACGCAACCCGAAGAAAAGGAAATTATTGGCACTTAAATCCGGGTTATAATTCTGGGGACACAAATTCTCTCGTGACATTTAACAATATTTCTAATTTACAAATACAATCTAGTCGATTGTAAAATTACAAAACTTTAAAATTTCCAAAGAATTTAAATTTGACATTTATGGTGCAAAAGTTTGAAGGGATTTTTTGGTTAACGGGATCAACTTTAAGAGATCACTCGTAAAGGTTATTTAAAAGTCAGAATTTCCAAAAACAAATTTATTTGCTTGTTTTTTAATTCCGTAATTCACTTGAAACTTGGATACCTGGGCAAGTGTGGCATAAAGTCACATTCTATAAAACTCGTTTGTGGAATGTTTATCTTTGAATTAAATGTGGATGGTAGAACGTATCTTGGTCATTCTACATAAAACTTTAACCTCTTGTGTACGGGCTCCCCTCTGTGCTGAATAAAATCGTCTGACATTGGTCATACCACATATTGAAAGTGGTGTCCTGTAGTGAACGGCCTTTTTGGTCGCTTTTTTTTTAACATTCTGGTTACAATTTGCCCAGGAGGTAAAACTGTAGTGTTGTAGTAACGCTATTGTTTTTGTTTTGTTTTTGAAGGGAAACTAACCGATGAAAATGATAGGTTTTAATCCCATGATAATACACACAACAGTCATCTTACATATCTTCCTACAATATACTCGTAACTTATTTATAAGTTTAATTATGTATAACCTTCGTGTATTCCCCAATCCCTCAGTCAATCATTGTATAATTGTCAGTCACCAGTTACACACCCAGAGACGTCAACTCACCCGTCTCCCCTAACTGACTTTCGGCAAAACATGTCAGTTACCCCACCAGGCTGAACTTAACTAAATATTCATCAAATTAACCAAAAACTATACAAATGAATAATATATCCATAGAAAAAGGTTAAAAAACAATAAATAGAATGATGAATTGATGTCCGGTCTGTACCATGTCAGTGTCTTTATGGTGATTCGTGACCTTAGTGAGATGTCATACAAACGTCATAATCAAAAGAAGATATACCTTACAAATCAACAGTACTCCTCTTGTCCACTATAGTATGAGACCATTAATTGTTGCTGGGCTGTTTCTATAAAATTTGTGTAGTGGACAGACGGAAAAAAGAGCGAAAAAAAACGAAGCTTCTTTATCTCAACTATCTCTAAATGGGTAAAAAAAAAATATATATATATAAACTGTCCACTGGCCAAGCATGTATCTCACCATCTGAAAATAGCCCAAAATTAATGGGTGTTGGTTACTTTTGTATCTCTCTATCTCAAAATATCTCGTATCTTATAGCCAGCTAGAGGTTACTGATATATCTCTCCCATCTGAAAATGTCGGAAGATTGAGGCTTAAAGGGGGAATTTCCATAGAACCGTCACGACTCTTACGTCCAGAAGCGATTGTCGTGTTAACTGTAAGACGAGCAAAAAAGTCTTAAGGTAACTTCCCCAGGAGAGAGAGAGAGAGAGAGAGAGAGAGAGAGAGAGAGAGAGAGAGAGAGAGAGAGAGAGAGATACACAAAAGACAACAGAGAGAGACAAGCAGAGAAAGAGACATAGAAAGAGAGAGAAGGGTAAGTGAGAGATATGCAGAATGGAACGTAGATGAAGAAATAAAGACATAGACAACTAGAAGGAGGAAGATATATTAATTCTCTATGGCTAAAAGACAGACACATGGACAGGCATAGAGTTTAGACAGCATTTTCAGACAGGGAAGAGGTCGACTGTCCAAGTGAGGTATAATTTATAGGGAAAATTGGTGTAAGGTAGCGTATAATCTGGGTCAGGATTATAACAGGTCAATAATTGTAATTATAGAGATGGTATCAACGGGGTGGTCTTTAGCGAATGGGGGTGTGGGATGGGGGTGTGGGATGGATAGGTAGGTGGGGATCGAGTGGGGTAGGGGGGGGTGGGATGGCGACAGGGGAGGGATTACTTACTAGGAATTAGAGGACGTAGCTTCGATTTATTTCACCCCACTCACCTATCCTATACCTATCCATCCCTACCCACACCCTCTTTATTTATCCATCTCTACTCACCACCCTACCAACCCACCCCTACTCAACCCACCCTAGTAACCCCTCCCCCCCCCCCTTTATTAACCCACCAGCACTGGCTAAACAACCAACCACCCCCACCAAAAAAAAAACCCACACTACCTTCTCCAACACTATTATTGACGTCACCACCACCATCAACATCATCACCAACAACAACAACTACCACCATCACTACCACCAACCTACCATTATCTTTACGAGCGAAACGAGTATTAACCTTTTCTACTTCATCATCATCATCATCATTATCATCATTACCACAACTACCATTATAATTAACATCAAACACAGCACTAGTATCAGTATCAATAACAACAACAACAACAATTATTACAACTACTATCATTATCGGAACAGCTGCTACCACTATTACTACCACCAGTTCTACTACCACCATTCAATTCACCAACATCTCTTATATCTTTTTCTTTTCCTTCTCCCATTCCTTCTCTCATTCCTTCTAACCCTCTCTCCTTTCCTTACCCTTTTCTATCTCACATCTTCTTTTTTCCTTATCCCTCCCATTTTCCTTCCTCTTTTTTCTTTATCCCTTCCTCTTTTCCTTCCTCTCTTTTCCCTGTCATTCCTGTTCTTCCCTCTCTCCCTCCCTCCCTCTCCTCCCTCTCTCCCGCCAGGTGAGAGTCAGGGGCGGTGGTCAACCTGGCGTGACATTCTCCAGCACAAGTTTTATATTTCTTCTTTTTATTGGCAGCTTTTTTTGTACCTCGTCAAATAACAGCAACAAAAGCTCCCCCCCCCCCTCTCTCTCTCTCTCTCTCTCTCTCTCTCTCTGTCACATATCAGAAACAATTATCTTCACAGCCTTCTCCCTCCCTCCGTCTGTCCGCCCTTCCCTCCCTCCCTCCCTCCGTCCGTCCCTCCGTCCCTCCCTCCCTCCCCCCTTCCCTCCCTCACAGCCTTCTCCCTCTTTCCCTCACGTAACAGAAACAATAGCCCTCGCAGCCTCCAGCCTTCCTATACACAGCAATAGAGTTACGAACAAGTGTAAAGGAGTTCCAACGTTTGTGTGTTAATCTTAAGGAACACTAATGTTTCTTTCCTCTAACCACGGCAGATAGGTGTCAGAGAGAGAGAGAGAGAGAGAGAGAGAGAGAGAGAGAGAGAGAGAGAGAGAGAGAGAGAGAGAGAGAGCTACACACTAACAGACATACAGTATAAGCATACTTACAAATAGACAGACAGACAAGACATATAGACATGCCTACAGACTGAAAGACAAATAGAGATAAATAGAGCCCGAGAGACAGGGAGTACAGACAATATAATTAACAGTGTCCTATTTTATCTAGTAATCACACCAGTTATAGCAGCCAATAATATCTGCCCTCAAAACACCCATATATGGGCTAGGGTAGGCTGTCTAGTGCCTGTGTTGACAGACAATAACTAACTCATGACACAACCCTAACACACTATTAGCTTAGCTACCCCACATCAAGGCGGTCAGCCCGCCCTCTCTTACCTCCTCCTGAATTTCTTCAATTTCCGAACTATAACTTCCTTCCTCCACCTCTAATCTACTTTCACCCTCCTTTTCTCTAAAATAAAATAAAATAAATAAATAAATCCTCCTGCCCACGGCCCCTCCAACCTTCCCCCTTCCCACGGCCCTTCCAACCTTCCTCCTCCCAACGCCCCACCCCCCCCCCCCCCCCCCCCCCCCCCCGGTGCTATGAGCAGTAGACGCAGGAAAATCAATTTAAACAGGCCTGGTCCGCTAACACCAACATCCCACAATTTGTACTGGGGAAAAGCTGTGTTGATTTAAAGGAGCAGCGCGGTGGTGTTGTTTTAGTACGGGCTAACAGAGGGTCGAGAAGTGGCCTTACCGTTGACTTACCACACAAGGCTTCATCAGGTCAAACGCCAGCGTGAGTTAAGGTCACAGTCAAAATAAAAGATCAGTTTCAAGTTTTGTACGAGTTTATAGAGGATAGTAGAGTGACCTTGGCTTTAGAGAGGGAAAACAAGATTCTTCAGTGTAATAAAAACGAGTTCGAGGTCAGATCCAAAATGAAGAGATGGTCACTAATCATCGAGGTCAAGCCCTGCATTGCTGAAGTTCATTTAGCTAGATTCCTCCCCTGACTGGAAATGTTAGAGAATGTACTTCACTATTTCCTTCACCTTACGATTCACTGATGACGGCCAACATGTAAGATTCCCTCGTAGATAATTTCTTCTCACTAAGTGATCATTTTTGTCTTCGTTAGGGAATGGATCTGTGAATCAGTAAACATACGACGTAGAGCTGTCGGTGCAGTTACACAGAAAATGGCATCAAATTTATATCAAGACTCTAACGTAACTAGACGTTTTCCTCTTATCTCCTTCAGTTTGGGGAAGAAAAATCTAAACTAAGAATCATGTGTTGAGGATGGCGGGTAGCGTCCCCAGCCCACATAAGTTCATTAGTTGTATTCTTGACGTGTTGTTGTGGTCCAGTCTTTCATTAACAAAAGTTTGGTCTCTGACGTGTTCATGGTGAGTTTATTTGTGAGTATTTTTTGTGTTATGTATGCATAACAGTGCGTGTGAGTGCATGTGAGAGTGTTGGGTTGCATTTGAGTGCGTTTGAGTGATCATACAGTAAGTGAGTGGTTCATGATGATGTAAAAAGACTTGTAATATATATGTATAGCTTATTCCAAAGTATGGGAAGTTTGCTCGTGCACAGACAAGAAGCAAACACACACACACACACACACACACACACACACACACACACACACACACACTCATATCAAGAAGCGCTCAACACACTGACCCTCTCGGCTCTCACTGATCATCTGCAAATTTGGTGAGAAGCTTCTGCACCATCCTCGACACCGGCTCCTACTACCACCTGAGATCTCTCGCCCGAGAATTGGTGTTCGACACCACAATCACATCCAGCCCATAAGAGCACGAAATGATCGCTATAAGAACAGCCCAGTCCCATCCATTGTAAAAATTATCAATAACTTGTAATCAACCAGTGTATTCACTCCCAGTCAATCTTACTTTTTGCACTGGTACTATGTTGAAATGCCCTGTAGTTTGAGCTTCTCTCCACCTAGTTATTATATATCATATTTGTATCACTTATTTTACTTGTATATTATTTGTAAATCAAGAGACCCATTCCCCAATTATGTAACTGTATATTTTCAGCCTTCCGGCTGCCATGCTCTTTCAATAAACCGTTTATTATTATTATTATTATTATTATTATTATTATTATTATTATTAATTATTATTTTTATTTGTATTTTTATTATTATTACACACACACACACACACACACACACACACTAGGACACTAGGGTTACCATCTGAGTCACGAGGTAAACACTTTCATACAACATTATATACCCTCCTCCCCCTCCCTCCCCTCTTACGTTGTTTTATGTTGTTTATTCTTATCATGAGCCGCTTGGCTGCCGTCACTCAAAAAACATTCAGGGTTGCTTGAGAAATTAATGAGTTCTGAAAGTTGAAGCTAAGATGGGGTTGTTTCTCATAAGTAATTTAAGACGGGTCAGTGTCATGGTGGTGGTGTGGGGTGGTAGGAGTGGTAGTAGTGTTGGTGACACTGGTGGTGGTGGTAGCAGTGCTGGTTCACACGCCGCCATCATTCTACAGTACTGGTTCACAGGTCATCATTCTACAGTACTGGTTCACACGTCACCATCATTCTACATTACTGGTTCACACGTCATCATTCTATATCACTGGTTCACACGTCACCATTCTACAGTACTGGTTCACACGTCA
Source organism: Homarus gammarus (assembly GCA_958450375.1). Classification (NCBI taxonomy): domain Eukaryota; kingdom Metazoa; phylum Arthropoda; class Malacostraca; order Decapoda; family Nephropidae; genus Homarus; species Homarus gammarus. Next base: position 388,483 of record CAUDMG010003960.1, read on the forward strand.
CCACCATTCTACAACACTGGTTCACACGTCACCATAATTCTACATTACTGGTTCACACGTCACCATTCTACGACACTAGTTCACACGTCACCATCATTCTACATTACTGGTTCACACATCACCATTCTACAATACTGGTTCACACGTCACCATCACTCTACAAGTGCTGGTTCCAATTAACGGTTCAAGTTACGTCAGAAATGTAGAGTGGTATTATTCATCCTGTCATTATTCTCAAGTTTCACGTGTCGCTATTCTCACTTACATAATAATTTGTCTCATTAGCGTTGCTGGTTGTTGTTGTTGACGTCATACGTTCATTGAGGCACTAGACCGGCTTCCTCCTGTCTCCCCTCCCTCTCTCCTCTTCCTACTCTTCCTCCTCCTCATCTATCTCTTCCTCCTTCTCCATCACACTCACACTTCCTTCTAACACCTTCATGTGGTCATACTTGAAGTACCCATCAAGGTGCCACTTGCGTTATGCTTTCGTGACAGCATTTTCATTTTTCTTCTTCATTCACCGAAATACTCATCCACTTTTACTACACTCACCCACCACCACATTCATCCACTACAACTCTCACCCACTACCACACTCAGCCACTACAACACTCATCCACTACAACGCTCATCCACTACAACGCTCATCCACTACAACCCTCAACCACCACACACTCACCCACCACCACACACACACACCCACCACCACACACTCACCCACCACACACACCCACCAACACACTCATTCCTCCATTGCTTGATGTTTTGTAGATGATAATAAAAACAAATTCAACATAATATATCTGCCGACAAACCCTGTGTTACGAGGGCCAGTTTGAGAACCCGACCGGTATTTGACCATCGACCCGTGTTTGCCTGCTGCCCGACCACTGCCACCCGACTCGTGAACCCGAAGCATTTATGAACAAATTCTGAATCTCATGGTTCGTGGTTCATGAGGAGAGGCGACAGGACTTTTGTGAGTGACTACATTCAAACAAAGTCTTTGTTTTCTACTTTCCAATCGTAAAATAGAAGGTTAACCAAAACCCACTGAAACTAAGTAATTGTACCCGAGTAAGACTGAATAATGAAAGAGTAATATGGTGAATATGGTAATGAATAGAATGTAATTATGACTTTATGAATATCAGTAATCAACACTTTTGAGTTCGTGGGAGTCTGTTGCAGCAAGATGTTTTATTTGTGAAGTTACAGTAAGCATGTAACACCCTTATCCACACATTAAGCTGTCACTATTAATTAATGGGATTGCATATAGAGAGTTACAATACTGTTTTATTTTTCACTGTTACAATATTATGTTTCTATATTCTTAAAAGCTTAACTTGGTATGTAATGGTTTATGTAATGTCGTTTGTTTACTTTGCTCTGGAGTCAGATTCTCAGAACTGAACTGTTAATATATAATGGTTAAACACGCATTCCACCTCCAAATACACACATCATTACACGCACACATCACTATTCACACATACACACGTCACTACACACACACCATCCACACCTTTACACTGCTTTAAGAAAAAAAAATCAACATTGACCTCACCAGCCAGAATAAACTCCCTGCAGTGTTATTGAAGTCATCAGCGTCTTATGATTCACCCCACAACCCGACCTGGAGTTAATATTTGCCCTCTATAACATGACCCCCGCCGTTATTCAACCCAGAACTGGCGGGAATTTGCCTCGTCAACACGTTAATTAAATCAGTGTTATAATATTGTGAGACGGTAATTGCATTTTTTTTGTGTGTGTGTGTGTGTGTGTGTGTGTGTGTGTGTGTATCTTTGAGGTCAGAGAATGAGAGGAAGAGGAGAGACGTAAGAGAAAAATATATGAAAATAAATCTGAATAGAAATAGCACGAACGAATTTATATACAAAAAGGGAGATAAAAAAAATTGAGAGAGAAATGAAAGCTATAATAGACAGAAAGATACAAAATACTTTATCTATTTTGTTCACTTTTTCATTCATCCATTTGAAACTTTTTTTTTTCTAGTTTTATATCAAACTATATAGTTATTCAGTACTTCATTTAATAATTTTATTTATATTTTAACCAATTTCGTTTCTCATTTCGTTTTATATCTTATTTTCACTATGTTTTTTTTATCACACAACACACACACACACCACACTATTTCACATGATTTCATTTACTTTCTATTTCTCACTGTAGGTCAAGAGCGAATGAATATCCGACTGAAACGTGAGTCATTTGAAGTTGTCACCTGGGAACTATTTGTCTCACCTAGAGGGAAGATTGTAAAGGAGAGAGAGAGAGAGAGAGAGAGAGAGAGAGAGAGAGAGAGAGAGAGAGAGCGAGAGAGAGAGAGATTTTCAATATCAACTGCTTCTATAAGCCAACTGGGGCTTTACACATCATCATTGCAGACATACTTAATAAAATCCCGAGTAGTCCAAGATTTTTAAGCCCCCAAAAGCCATGATATTCGACAAAACTAGTATAGTAGATGTTTTATTAATTTTTTAGAAGCACCGATACTGAATGGAAAAAAGTCCGTCCCGGTCTGGGAAAATCCGGGAAGTTAGTCAAATTTGATGTTCTATGCCGCCCCCGTCAACGTGCGTCATCAGCAACCTTTTCGCAGAAGCTTCTGTACCTGAGAGCATTCAGGTAATCATAGGATTTACCATTATATAAACACACCATAGCTTTTTCTCCGCTGTTATCATCTCCTCGACTGATTTTCCTGCTGCACTGAATGTCTCTGCCTGGTCACGGAAGACTTGCAGCTTTGCATATTTCTTCTTAGAGGCATTCTTGCTAATGCCATACAGGTGTGCTGTGGTGTAGCATCCGAGGACTGCCTCACCAAGTGCCCACTTCACATTCTTATGCCCAACGTTCGTAGTTTTGACGGCGATTCTTTCTTCATGAATATGTTGTGAGTGTCCACATTAGTATAGTAATACAGCAACACCAATAGCTCGGTGTCATCTATCAGAACAGTGTCCGATAGTGTTGTTGATTGTGTCGTCATCCGCCTGTTAGGAGATTTGCATCACCATCAGCATGAACAACTTGCAATCCATTCAGCTGTAGGTTTATGCCCATCATTTTGAGGAACTTCTCCTTACTCTTCCCCATTGAAAGAAAGTTTTCTTTCTTCTGGGTCACTTTCATCTCATCTCTGAATGTGACTTCCATTCCTACTTTTTCCCTTTGCTCTCCGTTGGTGTGGCATCTCTTGTAGATGATGCATACCCGTCAAATACAGTACTATGACTGCTTGGCCATTCGCCCGTGACACACACTCAGCATATGTTAGCTACATTTCCCTATAGGTTGGTGATGCAGAAGGCCACAGTACCCGGTGGTCCCTCTATCTATTACATTTTTTTTCTTCACTGGTAGGTGTTCCTTGATCAGCTTCATTCAATTTAGAGCGAATGACATGTGCAAGACCTGATTTCTGGGCATCCCCCACACAGCTCGAAATTAAGCATAGCAGCAGCAGTATCTGATGCCTCAGCTGCAACCACCAACCGCTGTAAAACCAGCTGGGAATTTACTTGGATGTACTCACTGATGATTTTACTGTCATTGTTGAAGCTTGAAGATATACTTAGTAACGAGCTGATTGGCCATCTTGTTCATGATACTTTTTCCAACAGTCTTCACCTCGTCAACATTTAGCGAACTACTGGTATGAGTTCCCGTCATAACATTCCTCAGTGATGAATCATCTGTACCAACATCGAAGGGACTCCTATCAAGCAGAGCGACCAGAAGAATACCCACATCTTTCATGTCACGGGCTTGGCAGGACTTGGTCAGCTCTTCATTATGTTCTCCACCAACGTATTTGATGCCTGTGGGGTCCTGCACTGCCCTATTAACATCAGCGCAGGCAGGGACCGATAGCAGCCAAGTCATTCGTACTGTTCCTCTTGCCAATCCACCATAAGTTTTCAGGCTGCGCACTGTTCAATCATCAAGACAGTGAACAACCAAGCGCAGTGAATCGATTGCATACATCTGATGGTTCCTGTCTAGCTTAACCATTTCCTGCAGGTGTATTCTTGTAGTTTTAGCATAACGATTGCGAGGTCCAATTACCAAAGTGTTCAGCTGTGATAAATTTAATCAGGATTTGTATCACGTTCATGTACTGGAGCCATAATTTCGGTACTTAAGACATCACTAATACCCCTATCTGTTTCTACATAAGCGAAAACAATAGACACCAAAGTCATGTTGTTAGCTGCAATAGGTCCTCAGTTATCGTGAGATTTATAATTTGATGACAATATTGGATTTCAAGATGACACACATGACCCAAGACATAATTCATTCTTCCATTTGATTCTAAACATCTTAAAATATGATAATGGACAGTATAATGAGGTTTCTATCCACATCAGTAGCTGAAATCTGGCCATATTATGCATTCAACAGAGCCCGATGTGGCCTCACGAGAGGAAAAAGGAAAAACGCAATTTCTTCTGTGCCAGTTTTGTCGCCGCGAAACAGTAAAATGTCTGGACTATACGATTAAACTTAAACTAAAACTCTCTTAAATAACTCATTAATCCCCCAATTAAACGAAGTATAGCTGCAGATACTCCGAAATTTCCCTTAGTAACTTTAGTTAGTCTATTTTCTACTTATTTTATTTTCAGTGAGAGAACAAGTTATTCGAATATATGTTACCACGTAAATACCTCTATGGGACCCATAAGTGACTCTGTGCATGTACTACACTGTACAGTCAGGGTCAAAGGTTCCCTCTCTCCCAGACTGAATCATTATCAATCCCAAATGAGATAAACAACACACTCACAGCAGATGACAGTCAGGGTAACTCAGTTCGAAGACTCATTCTCGTGACTCAGTTTCACCACGGAGAGCGAACTTTTGTCCCCGTGTACATGGACACAGTGAGCAAATCATACACACACACACACACACACACACACACAATAAATAATAATGGTTGCCCCTCACGTTGAAGGATGGCCGGCCCAAGGGCCGCCTTGGCGTGAATTTGTTTAAGGTGTAGAAGCTGTCGCCAACACAACAACCACACCCTAAGTTAACGAGCTGCATGACCCAGTGTCAAGGAATAGTCCGAGAAGACCGGACAACTCGCTAACTGCACTGGCTAACCATTACCCCGGAACACGATCCGCAAATCGATAAACATCCAGGTTCCCAATTACTGCTGGGTAGACAGAGGCAAATGGCGTAAAGAAAATTGCCCATAGACTCACCCTGCCCGGGAATCGAACCCGGGTCCACTCGCTTGCGAGGCGATCATGCTGACAATTGCACCACAGGCCGCCAACTACGCTCTCTCTCTCTCTCTATCTCTCAATAAACCCACTTACCAAACATAATACATAGTCTCACTTGACTTCTTATATACGAGTTACTTAAATCTCTCATCCCTCATAATTAAAGTGAAAGGGAGCTCAACTTTTTTACTCAACAGAAAAATGTTTTTTTATACAAAATTAAAACAAATACACAGTGTTTTTCTACAAAATGAAACGCATTGTTTTTGATGGATTTAAAGATACTGTATACACCTGCAGTTTGTGTCTGTCTGTCCATCCGTCCCTCCCTCCGTCTAGATGTTGTAAACACGATGACAGGAACACACAGATAAATGGCCTTTACAGGAGTCTGTGGTCGCTGATTAACCATCAGTTCCTGTGAGTACTGTTCAGAGTTACGTAGCCTGGACTAGGTTATGGAGCGGGCGACAAGTCCAGACAACCTGACAACCTTGTTCACATGTTTACAACGAGAACGAGATAAAGGTCCTCGCATCCACAACAAAAAGGAAGAATTTTATGCATAGAAAATACGTGTTTCGTTTACATAAATGAAGTAAATGTCTTATGTTACTCAGTGGGAAAAAATATCTGCTGTGAAATGGAGAGAATTTTTGTACACGGCAATAGTAATAAGAGAAGTAAGATTTCTACATATATTCTACGAAGGAAAGAAGGAATTAACGAACAGAGAAGCCAAGAAACACACCACAACACAAGTCTGTCTCGGTAAGTCCCAGAGTTCATTTGCATGCCAACACCTCATTTGCATATTTACTCCCTATAAAAATAACTTCCTATAAAGATTAACTTACATGAAGGATACGTCATTTAGTTCGTCTTTTATATCAACATAACAAAGATATTTTTTTCCCTTGTTCATTACTGTCAAATAAAATACCCGTGGGAAAAAAATAATGTAAAATAATATCAAGTACTTTACTGAATAACACAAGAGACCCCACAGTAAAATTTTATAAATATCGATGATATAAAATACGTGTCTTTATTTATATATACTAGTTGGGATTTTTTTTTCTGTATATCTATCAGAGTCTGTAAGTTACCGGGGGAAAAATGTTTGTGTAAAAGATTGTGATCATTGTTGGGTGATGTTATAGACTGGTTTTAAAAGGTTGTAGATAATGGACATTTAAGGTGTGAAAAACTTAGCTCCAGTGACGTGACCCTGGAATTGTTGCGTCATGTTCAAGGGGTGTGTGTGTGTGTGTGTGTGTGTGTGTGTGTATATAACTCACACATATTATAGATGAATACGTCAGTTCACACACACACACACACACACACACACACAGTAAACACAGATGGCGTGATTGCAAAATGTAGAGTCAATCCACCTACTCATACTAACACAAGAGCATCAAAGAGTCAAAGAAGGATTTATTTCTTGACATAACGTGTAATATATCTATATGTCGTGTGAGGGCACGTGTGTAGGCGTGGGTGTGGGCGTGGGGGGTGGTCGTGTATTCTGTATATATATGTACAAATTGCGTGTGTATTATCGTCATGAGTCAGTAACTATTTACCAATTGAGTTGTGGTGATTGCCAGACTGGATTTCTTATTTATACTGCTGTGTCGTGTTTATGTGTGTGTGTGTGTGTGTGTGTGTGTGTGTGTGTGTGTGTGTGTGTGTGTGTGTGTGGTGTTGTGTGTGTGTGTGTGTGTGTGTGTGTGTGGTGTGTGTGTGTGTGGGCCTAAGTCAGAGGGTGAACGTGTGACTGTGTACGCCTGGGAATACGCACACTCATAACGTATTCCAGATTCTCTCGTGTCTCCAGAGGCAAGACACTGTTACATTGATCTCACAGGGAGAGTCTCACAGGAGAGTCTCACAGGGAGAGTCGCACAGGGAGAGATCAAACGAGACCACAACTCTCAAGAGATCACAACTGGATCTCACATGACTCCATTACATCTAAGGGGGAAGACCAGACCAGGCAGATTACCAGCAAGTCCTCGTTTGTGATCTAAGGCGCGGTTGAGTAATTATAAATTCTCTTTCAATTCAAAATGATTCTCTTCACCCATTTAGAAAATTATCTATATTGGAATTTAATTTGATTCCCTTTCATCTTATTATTATTATTTTTTTAAGTTTATCTAATAAAACTTAAATCCCAAATGTACACGTAAAGGGGATTAATAAAAAAGTACAAAATCCCGAATCAGAATTTTGTTTTTTTAAGTTGGTGTAAATTCTTAAAGCGATTTTGTATAGGATTTACGTTTCTAATCATTTCAAAGACGATGTAAAGTAGGCAGAAATCCTTAAATCCTTTAAAGTGAATATAGGGAGATTTGGGTTCTCTGAAGGATGATTTCAGGTTCGAACACACACACACACACACACACACACACACACACAAGTATAAATTATTATTATTGCTACCGGTATTATCATTATTATTATTATTATTATTATTATTATTACACACAATTATTGTATACACCTGCGCATATACACCTGAATGATAGTTTCTCTCCCGCCTTATTCTTTCAGGTATTGTATAGACAGATAATTATTTATGACTTATTAACTACGGGTGGTTCAGTGTGCCTTAGGTGTCACTACTACCGTGTGTCATGGTGAAGGGAGTGTTAACTTATTCATCACACACTCCGCTGTTTCTTTGGACACAACTGGTGACTCCAAACCATTTTCTCTTCACTACTACAATAACTATTTATCTAAAGTATTATATGTGGCGGGCTGTCACCTCTCCTCTCTCATCTCAACCCCCCAAAAATAATAATTAAGCCCCCTGACCAGCAGCTAGTATGCCGGGTTGTTCAGAAGTTTCACCCTCCAGGAGCTAGGAGCTAGAGTAATCCTAAATTCTCTTCAGGCTTAGACCAGACGCACAATGACACGGAGGAAGGGAAGAACTATGTGAGTCCTGGCTGGGTAAATATTATAGGACTGGAAATATTATCATATTCACTTTAAACTGTCCTGTGGTCAAGGTAAACATATTAGAACACTCATTAATTCTCCACACCTCCTGCATAAGTTAGGGACACATCAGTTGGTTACCTGTTAATTATAAACGAGACATACATACACACACACACACACACACACACACACACACACACACGCAAACTATCTATTCTATAAAATATACCCAAAGAAAATTAGAATAAAAAACATGACAAAATTAATAATAGAATCGGAAATAAAGCATTAGTAAAAAAAAAAAATGCAATTGAAACGAAAACGAAAACAATAATGAACAAATTTACTTCCAGGAATATAAGAAAAACAGGAACACGTCGAAATTTACGAAACAAAAAACAAACAAAAAAGGAACAGGGAAGGAACAATACAGGCTTAAAAAACCCCACAAAAACGACCTAAAAAGAAGAAAATCCCCCAGAAGGAACAGGTTACAATAAACAACGAGGGATTTTGTTTCCGTATCACCTTGAGCGACGACCCAGCTAGCAAGGGGTTGGGAGGAGAGGGGGTTACGAGGTCGGGTAAAGCGGGGTTAGAGGTTGGCACGGAGAGGCAGGGGTGGTGTGTGCCAGGGGTTAGGGAGTGTGGGGCGGGGCGTGGAGAGGGAAGGGGTGGCGGGGCGGGGCGGGGTGGCGGGGCGGGGTAGGAGGCGGGGAAAGACCTTAGCCATTGTCCTTTATTTTACCGGGAAATTTTCTTGAAGGTCTGTATTTAGCGAGCTGCTCCAGATGCCAGCTGAAGGGACAGTCGATTCCTGCAACAATTGGTGTGAGCTGCTTCTCTAGAGAGGGTGAGAGACGGGGGACGGGGGGGCGCTGGGAGGATGGAGGAGAGAGAGACAGAGAGATAGACAGAAAGATAGACAGGCTGATTTGGGAAGGAGATTTTGAGATGCTGAAGTATTAAGACGCTCAGGGGAAAGGGGGAACAGAGGCATTAGAGAGAGAGAGAGAGAGAGAGAGAGAGAGAGAGAGAGAGAGAGAGAGAGAGAGAGAGAGAGAGAGAGAGAGAGAGATAATGACACGGTTGAGATATTAAGAAAGAAAGACTTAGTGACGTCGAGAGATGAGGTCTTAAAGAGAGACATTGTTGGAAGCTTTTGAGACGTTGTGAGAGAGAGAGAGAAACTCCTAGATGCTGAAAGTAAGTCTTCTTGGAGTGTGATTATATTAATGCTTGAAGAAAGAGAGAAAGATAATAAGGAGAATGAGGGGAAAAGAGAAGACGAAAGACGAAGAGAATGAGGGAAGAAACAAAGACAATAATAATAATAATAATAATAATAATAATAATAATAATAATAATAACGACCATAAAAATATACACAATAATGATAATAAGAATGAATATAAAAAAAATTGAAAAACACTGAAACGAAGAACGCTCATAGGAAACAAAATAAACCACACAAATAAACACGAACAAAAACAAACAAACAAACAAAACAAGTAACCTAAGGAATAGGAAGAAAAAAAAAAGAGAGAGAATAGAAAAAAAAAAAACATTGTCCCTCCCAGGAAAATCAGAGTAACGCTCAAACTCAGGGGAAAAAAAATGGAACCGGAGAGAAAAAAATATTTTACGAACACAACAGCCCTTCATAAAAACGCTTTTAAACACGACAAAATCTCCGACCTCTTCTTCCTGGCGACGAGAGAGAGAGAGAGAGAGAGAGAGAGAGAGAGAGAGAGAGAGAGAGAGAGAGAGAGAGAATTAGACAATGACAAAGAAGGAGGGAGAGAGAAATGTTGATAGATGGAGGGGTGATACAAAATGAGATAAAGAAGAAGATGAAAGACAGAGTGAGAGAGATATGGCGAGAAATAGAAGAGAGGAAGTTAAAGAGACAAATAGGAAAATGAGAGAAAGAGGAAAGGAGTAAGGGTAAGAGAGAGAACAAGGAGTAAGGGTAAGAGAGAGAAAAAGTAGACGAAGAGAACGAGAGAAATAATAAAAGAGAAACAAAAATACGGGGAAGAAAGAGACAATAGAGACACAAAGAAGAGGAAGAGATTCACAGACATGAAATAAAAATTTTAATGACTTTTATATGGCATTCTATGGACTTAATTCTGACTAATGTATAGGTAGATTTTCTTTTTTTTAATTAATATGATTTTTTTGACGGGATCGCCCACCATAAACTCATATATGTACTAATTGAGTCTGTTTATTGTATTAGTAAAGTGTTAAACGGACGGACGGACGGACGGACGGACATACCGAAGGACTGACGGAACCTGGTGGGTAGGGGAGAAGAAGGTGGATAGGAGGGTGTGTGGTTAGTGAGAGAGACACCGGACGTAGGGTGTGGCTAGTGAGTGAGACACGGACGGACGGTTATGGTTAGTGAGTGAGACACGGACGGATAGAGGGTGTGGCTAATGAATGAGACACGGACGGACAGACGGACGGACGGTTATGGCTAGTGAGTGAGACATGGACGGATGGAGGATGTGGCTAATGAATGAGACACGGACGGACGGTTATGGCTAGTGAGTGAGACATGGACGGACGGAGGGTGTGGCTAGTGAGAGACAAGGACGGATGGAGGGTGTGGCTAGTGAGAGACACGGACGGAAGGGCTGAAGAACGACCGGAAAAAATCGCATGTACGGTCGGTAGGAGAGAGAGAGAGAGAGAGAGAGAGAGAGAGAGAGAGAGAGAGAGAGAGAGAGAGAGGAGGGGGTGGATGGCGCGCGTAGAAGCTGGTAAGGTCGTAAAACCCAGGAAAATGACCATGCAAAAGAGCCATAAAGGAACCGTCTAAGAGATGTGCTTTTGGGGGAGGGGGGGGGAAGGAAGGAAGAGGGGATGGTGGGAGGGGTGGGTAGAGGATTATGGGAGGGGGAAGGGAGAGGAAGGATGGATCGGAAAGAGGGTAGTGGGAGGGATAGGGAAAAAAGATTGTGTAAAGAGTTGGAAGACAGAGTTAAAGGAAAAGAGGAAAGAGAAAAGGTGAGGGAATTCAAATGCCTCAAACTTATAATTCTAACCTAAAATACATGAACAAAAACAACAACAACAGAGAACAAACACAAATAGATTAATTAGCAAAACTATAATGGATATAATTATTTCAAGGGTCATTAATACTATGTACTTGAATATATAGTTTTTATTGTGTGATTATATTTTTTTTCTGTGCGTCTCTCTCTCTCTCTCTCTCTCTCTCTCTCTCTCTCTCTCTCCGTGACAAGAATAGTCGATAAAACAGTCATGCAAAACTCAGTCGAGCTGTCATGGTCAATCGCTCCCCTGAAGAAGTGAAGGGAAACTCTACAAGAAAATTTGAAGTCGGTGTTTGTGGCTGTTGAGTCGAGATTGTTGAGTGCTTGTGGTTGTTGAGCCGAGTTTGTTGAGTGCTTGTGGTTGTTGAGTCGAGTTTGTTGAGTGCTTGTGGTTGTTGAGTCGAGTTTGTTTAGTGTTTGTGGTTGAGTCGAGTTTGTTGAGTGTTTGTGGTTGAGTCGAGTTTGTTGAGTGTTTGTGGTTGTCGAGTCGAGTTTGTTGAGTGTTTGTGGTTGTTGAGTCGAGTTTGTTGAGTGTTTGTGGTTGTCGAGTCGAGTTTGTTGAGTGTTTGTGGTTGTTGAGTCGAGTTTGTTGAGTGTTTGTGGTTGTTGAGTCGAGTTTGTTGAGTGCTTGTGGTTGTTGAGTCGAGTTTGTTGAGTGCTTGTGGTTGTTGAGTCGAGTTTGTTGAGTGTTTGTGGTTATCGAGTCGAGTTTGTTGAGTGTTTGTGGGTTGTTGAGTCGAGTTAGCGGAGTGCTCGTGTTTGTGGTTGTTAAATGTTCGTGGCTGTTGAGTGTTTGTGTCTGTTGAGTGTTTGTGTCTGTTGAGTGTTTGTGTCTGTTAAGTGTTTGTGTCTGTTGAGTGTTTGTATTTGTTGAGTATTCGTTGAGTCGAGTTTGTTGAATTTTTGCAATATTTGGTAAGAGTAAGTTTAATAAATCAACAGATGTTAATATAAAATACTGAAAATATTATAATATTTTTAGAGTAATATTCAATGTTCTCCTGATTCCTTATTTTTAGTATCTATCATTTTCCTGTATTTCTCATTTCCTTTTTTATCTCCAAAAATTTCCTAATATCTATTATCCACTATTCTATTTTCCTTCCTTTTTCCCCCAATTATCTATTATTCTCCATTACCTTCCATGATCTTCGACCCTCACCATATTATCGTATTTTCTTTCCAATTACGTTATCATATCCACATTTTCTTTCCCCATTTCATCTAACCCCTCCCTCATCTACCTGCCCTCATTATCATCCTCTCTTTACCATTACTACCATTATTCCCATTCCGTAAAAAGGATAGAGAGAGAGAGAGAGAGAGAGAATAAAAAAATACTGTGGGCTTCTTGGGCTAATAATGAGGTTCCATTCTCATTGTTTATCGCGTCGTTTGGTTAAAATATTAAACTCTTTTTTTTTTATCTTAATATTTGGTGGGTGAACACGAGCTAATTTCTATCCTTATCGTCTGTGCTTAACCCCTCTTTTATTCTATTTTCTCTCTTTTTCATTCTATATTTTGCGTCTATGTTTGTTTCCATCTTTTATTCTCTCTTGTGTCTCTTTAACCTACATTCGTGTGGATTAAATAAATGGTTAATGATGAGGGTTAAATTAGTAGTGATAAATGGGTAGATGGGCAAATATAAGATTGGAATGAATTAAAAAGAATGGATAGGATAAAAAATAGAGAAAAACATATGACTAAAGAAAACAAACGAAAAGAAAAAAAAACTAAACGTGCTGAAAAAATACTCAATAGAAGACAAAGAAAGACAGAAGAATTAAAGAGAAGAAAAGAAAATGATAGACATAAAAGGAAAAAGTAGTAAAGATTAGAATTGGAGTATAAAAGAATGGAATAAAAAACGCCACTGAAAATAAAAAGCCCTGAGAGAGGGGGAGGGAAGAGAAGGAGTGGGAGGGAAGAGAAGGAGGGGTAGGGAAGAGAAGGAGTGGGAGGGAAGAGGAGGTGGGGAAGGGATGAGGAGATGGGGGAGTAAAGAGGAAGAGTGGAGGGAAGAAGAGGTGGAAACGGAGGGGGGAGGGGGAAAGGAAAGAGAAGGAGGGGATGGAAGAGGAGGAGGGGATGGAAGAGGAGGAGGGGAAGAGGAGGAGGGGAAGGGAAGATGAGGAGAGAAAGGGAAGAGGATGAGAGAAAGGGAAGAGAATGAAGGGGGGAGAAGGGGAGGAAACGGAGGGAATAGGGGGAGGGGGAGGGAAGAGGAGGAGGGAATGGAAGAAGAGGAGGAAATAGAGGGAATATGGGGGGGGGGAGAGGAGGAAAGGAGGAAAGAGGAAGAGGAGGAGGAAAGAGGAAGAGGAGGAGGAAAGAGGAAGAAGGGGATGGAAGGGGAGGAGAGAAGAGTAAGGGTGATGACACAAGGAAGATGATGATGTAGAATGAAAAAAAATAAAAGAAACATGAAAGAGCACAGATAAATATTAACCATCCCCCCTACCACCCCCCAACCCACCCTCAACTCCAAGCAAATTGGAAATGAATGAGTACGAATGCCATCCCTCTTCCCTCTCCCTCTATTTCTCCCTCTTTCTCTTTCCTTCTTTCTTCCTCTCCTTCTTTCTCCTACCTCTTCCACTTTATCCCCCATCACTCTCCCTCTCTCTCTTTTCCTCCCTTCTCTCCCTCTTTTTCCTCTCTGCCTTCTCTCTCCTTCTTTTTCCTCCCTTCCATCTACCGCTGTATCATCCCCTTTCTCCTCCTCTCTATCTTTCTTCTTCCTTCACTCTCTTCCCTTTCCTCTCTCTTTCTCTCTAAATCCTCCTCTTCCTCCCATCTTCCTCTCCTCCCCCCAGGGAAAAAAAAGAAACAATTGAAAAAGAAATTCGACAGAAAAAGGAGAAATGAAAAGGAAGGAACAGAGAAAAGGTCCACAAGAGGAAAAAAGTGAGAAAGCAGGACTCTCTCTCTCTCTCTCCCTGAAAGAGACAGCTCAAATAGTTTTAAAGTGCTTTCACGCTGTCGACCAGAAAGTTTGTGTGGCGCTGTGATTGCTGCCGAATACTGAGGACTGGTTGGCCGAGGACGGATTTAAGGTTGTTCCTTGTGTGGTGTGACAAAATAACACACACACACACATACGAGATTTAAGTGTGTGTGTGTGTGTGTGTGTCAAAATATCTCAAAGAATTCTCTTAATTCGGGTCGTCACTTTGTCTCTCTCTATATATATTTACTCCTGATGAGAAACAGTAACACCTGAGTTGACACTAATTAATTTTATCATTCTCATAGAGCTAGAATGATACGTAGTCTGCTATCGTTCTTTCAGAGTTAGAATGTTAGTGGGTATCAGAATGTTAAAATAATAATAATAATAATAATAATAATAAACGGTTTATTAATAGAGTTGCAGCCGGTGGCTGAAAATATACAGACTTACATTAGATTTAGACATAATGATATAATATGCATTGAATACATTTACAGGGCTGTGCAGTACATAAATCAGGAGTTGTTTATTATTTTAACAATAGATGGGATGGTGCTGTTCTTATATCTATCGGTGCGGGCTCTTATGGGCTGAATTTTGTTGTAGTGGCGGACTGCGCGAGTTGGGTGGGGGGCTGCAGGTGGCGATGGCGAGGGTGGTGCAGTAGTCCACAGACAAACCTTTCCAGTGCTTGGTGGTGGAGGTCACTGAGGGATGGCATTTCCAGGGTGGAGAGAGCGTTGGTGTAGCCGAAGTATTCTGCGCCGAGCATGATTCTGCAGGCCCTTTTCTGTACCTTCTCTAGCTGACGTTGTTGGGTGGAGTTGAGAGAAGACGCCCAGGCTGGTGACGCATACGTTAGTTTGGGGAGAATAAAGGCGTTGTAGATGGTCCTCAGCTCTGGCGTGGGTGTCCCAAGTGACCTAAGTCTTCGTAGCATGTAGAGACGGTACGAGGCTGCCTTGACTGTGTTATTTACATGGGCCTTCCAGTCCAGTTTGTTGTCTATAGTTACACCCAGGAGTTTGGCAGACTGCACCAGCTGGAGAGGATGGGCACCCACTGTGACTGCTGGGGCTTGCACTGGAGTGGTGGCGGTATTGATGTGCATGACTACGGTTTTGGTGTGGTTGATGGTGACCTTGTTCTCCGTAGTCCATGCCTGTAGCCTGTCCAGGGTGCCTTGTAGCGGTGAGTAGTCTGGTGGGTATCAGAATGTTGGTGGGTATCAGAATGTTGGTGGGTATCAGAATGTTGGTGGGCATCAGAATGTTAGTGGGTATCAGAATGTTAGTGGGTATCAGAATGTTGGTGGGTATCAGAATGTTAATGGGTAGTTTGTGATTATGTCCTTAGAATTATAGTTAAAACACTTCTATAATCTTCAGTGACTAAGGATTACAGATGATCTATAATTTTCTTTGGCCGAAAGCGACAGACAGACAGACAGACAGACAGACACAGAACAATAAAGTCAACAAAACACTTTAAGCGACAGATAGGCAAAAAATGACCGCCACATACTATACTTTTTTCCCGAAAGTCAAGTAGCGAGCATAATAACGAAAGAGAAAACGACAGCCATTACACGAACTACTTCCAACCTCCTCCTCCTCCCGTTGAATCACTTCGTTAACTCATCGCTAACACGGGCTGTCATTACGAACTTGGGAGAGAATGACGACACAAATTCCTAAAAAGCGCAGCAGAGCGAGAGTGAAAATAAAATTGTGTGGATATAAAAAAAAAATTACATAAAAGGTGTTGAGTAAAGTTGTAAAGGGTGAGTGTCTGAGTGGTTTTAAGGAGAGAGAGAGAGAGAGAGAGAGAGAGAGAGAGAGAGAGAGAGAGAGAGAGAGAGAGAGAGAGAGACAATCACACACACACACAACATCCTTGACCACCGGAGGGTCAAGACCTGTCAGGCGCTGCTCCTGCTATGCAGCTGCCCCCCTTGGACAATGTTAGCCCATTCCTCAAGTCCCTCTCCCGGACCCAGCCTCACCACCGGGATATCAACATAATCAAAAGTGACAATTTCGTTTCGGAAAGAAGTGGGATCAGTGCTGAACAGTGATAAACAGTGTATAAGCCAGTGAATTAAGCACTAGACAGTACCAGTGAGAGCCGTGACCCACCAGTGAGATAAGCACCCCTGGGAACTGACCACCATCTGCTGACCAGGCGGTGTTAATCAGTCCACCCTGGGAACAACAGTGGGTCGGTTTTACACCTGACTACGAGATAACACAACACCACCCAGCAGAGAATGAGGTACTGTGACACCACCCCACACCACCCAGTGTCTCCATGACCATGTAAGGTCCTTCATATCAACACCTATGGACGAGTCACTATACCACGTGAATACCACACCACACGGTGTCTCCATGACCACGTGAGGTTACTTCATATCGATACCTATGGATGAGTTACTGCAACACGTGAACACCACACCGCCCGGTGTCTCCATGACCACGTGAGGTCCTTCATATCAACACCTATAGCAAATGGCAAATGGCAAATGGCAAATGAAATTCAACACCAGCAAGTGCAGCGTACTTAATATTGGAAGAACAAATACTTATACTGTATACAGCCTGAACAACATCAACCTAGAGAAGTCGACTTGTGAAAGAGACCGAGGGGTACTTGTAAGCCCGGACCTACGGCCTAGAAAACAGTGCGTTAATGTTCGAAATAAGGCAAACAGAGTATTGGGTTTTATATCTAGAAGTGTAAGTAACAAGAGTGCAGAGGTCTTATTGCAACTATATCTTGCGCTAGTTAGGCCGCACCTCGATTATGCGGTTCAGTTCTGGTGCCCCTATTATAGAATGGATATAAATTCACTAGAGTCGGTGCAGCGAAGAATGACAAAAATGATTCAGGGACTGAGAAACCTTCCATATCAGGATAGGTTAAAGAAACTTAACTTGCATTCCCTAGAAAGACGAAGAGTGCGGGGAGATATGATAGAAGTATTTAAGTGGGTGAAAGGAATCAATAAAGGGGATATAGATAAAGTTCTTATAATATCCGAGCAGGATAGGACTCGGAGCAACGGATTCAAGTTGGATAAGTTTAGGTTTAGGACGGAGATAGGAAGAAACTGGTTCACAAATAGGGTGGTGGACGAGTGGAACAAGCTTAGCAACTTCGTAGTAAGTGCGGGAACTCTGGAAAGTTTCAAAAGGAGGCTAGATAGATTCATGGATGATAGAGAGTGGTAGTAACTCTCGACAGGAGCTGCCATGCACAGGCCAACCGGCCTATTGCAGACTCCATATTTTCTTATGTTCTTGTAGACGAGTTACTGCAACACGTGAACACCACACCGCCCGGTGTCTCCATGACCACGTGAGGTCCTTCATGTCAACATCTACGGACTAGTTACTAAACCAAGTGGCCTACGTGACCCCACACAGTATGGCAAGAGACCAACCGGGCCATCAACTGTAAACTATAATTTGTATGTTCAAGTCATGTTCCTTTTCCTTTTAGTAAAGAAAGCTTTTGTTAGACGACCCACCCACCTCATGCTTTGTAGGTAATAAGTCATTTTTGTCTAATGTATATTTTCAGCCTTCGGGTTGCAGAACTCTTTCAATAAACAGTTTATTATTATTATTATTATTATTATTATTATTATTATTATTATTATTATTATTTTTATTATTATTATTATCTCACTCACACACACACACACACACACACACACACACACACACACACACACACACACACACACACATAAAGGTCGGCTTCCTTGCTATGATAAAGGTCAATGCGCATTGTCTTAGATTTTTTAATGTCAGATCTTTAATATCCATTCCAATGATCATCCTTGAAGATGATAAGAGATCAGTGATGTTTTGATGAAAACTGTCCTATTGTTCTAGCTCCTTGTATCTCACTCATGAACTATCACGACCTCTGGTAACACACGCGTCTTGGCTCTACGATTTCCACGACTTTTTACCCTTACATTCCACTCGAGCGAAACCTTTATACTCAACATTTAAATCATTTCCCCCAAAATACCTGACACAAGGAGTATACAGAAATCACATCAACATATCCTTCTCTGCAGTTGATGACCCTCGTATTCCGGTATCTTCCTGGTGATGGCAGGAGAGGCCCTCTAGTCATTAAGACAATCATCGGTTTTTTATCTTGTTTTGTCTTGGATTTATATAACGTAAAATGATAGAGGGATATTGACTTAAACTTCTTAAGACATGTCAATCAACCGGTTCACAAGAATATACACTTTTCCTCTATATCGATACGTTAGGATTTTATTTATTTTCGTGATTTATAAAAAAAATTCTTTACTTAGTTTTAAAGCTAATTGAGATTGATTTTCCTTTCTGTATTCTTCTATCATAATAGTAATAATAATAATAAATTTTCCTCGCGCAATCGAGAGAGAGAGAGAGAGAGAGAGAGAGAGAGAGAGAGAGAGAGAGAGAGAGAGAGAGAGAGAGAGAAAATCCGATTTAATCTCCAAGTTTTTTCTGGCCTGATAATTCTAACTCACCCCCATAAGAACTCTCCACCGCTTCAGTTCCCCAGAGAGACGACCAACACGGTCTAGCAGAGAGAGGACGTGTGGCCTCTCAGGGGAGGTCACGTGGTTGTGTTTATGTTTTGGTCGTGAGCTTACGTTCGGCCTCTTGTAAATTTTTTAAGCTGAACGTGTACGGAGCTGGCTTGAGATCGGCTTCTTGTAGAGTACATACCAGGTGAACGTGTGTAGTGGTGGGTGAGGGGACGAACGATTTCTTGTATAAGGTGAACGTGTCTTAACCCGGAGAGGAGAATGGGGGTGGGGGTGGGAGGGAGAGGGCGTGTTCAAGGATGGAGAGTGAAAAGAGGAGGAGAAAAGAGTCTGGATATTTTATGTTTCTCTATTCCGTGACGTTCATCCCGATAAATTTTTCCTCGTAACAGCAGAAGTGAGATTAACTGCCTTAACCAAGCCAAACCATGGACAAAATGGCGTCGAGATTACACCAAGACTCCACTGTAAACAAAATTAAAACTCGCTTATACCAAGTTACAAGAAAATAAAAATTAATGGACTCAGAATTCAGTCTCTAAGAGGTAAGATGAGGGCGGGTCAAGTCTAAAGAAGGTCAGAGAGACGTTTAATAGACCTCGTTGGTAAGGCCTGGGAGGAATGAACAACAAAGATGATCGGACAAAGAAAGAAGGGATAGGGGGAAAGGATGATGATAGGTGGACGAGAGAGAGAGAGAGAGAGAGAGAGAGAGAGAGAGAGAGAGAGAGAGAGAGAGAATAACCTGAATAAGCGCAGGATTAAAGAGATTAGGTTGATGAGGGCGGAAGACGTGAGTAAAGTATTGAAGAAAAAGTAAAAAAAAAAAAAGAAAAAAGCAAAACAGAAAGAGAGAGTGAGTGTGAGAGAGAGAGAGAGAGAGAGAGAAGGTGGGTGGTTAGAGGAAGGGGATAGGTTGGATAGGGTGAGGATTAAATGGATTGTGGATGGGATTATATGAGGAAGGTGGTGTGTGCATTTGAATGAGTGTTTTTTGGCGTCTGTGGTCGTAGTGTGAGCTGAGGTGGGGAGGGAGGGCGGGTATTGTGTGGTGGAGGGAGAGCTTTTAGCCTGTGTGTGTGTGTATGTGTGTGAGGGAATGTGTCAAGACGGGTCTGGTCTTTTACGATGGGGGATAACATTGAGAGAGAGAGAGAGAGAGAGAGAGAGAGAGAGAGAGAGAGAGAGAGAGAGAGAGAGACGTATTTCTTTAGGTTGATTGTTACAGTGACCTAAGACAGGTTCTGTAAGTTGAAACAAAGATTATATAATGTAAATCATCCTGAAAGTTTATGTGTTAATGGTGTTTAATAAATACACACACACACACACACACACACACAAGGAACAAACAAAAAACTACACTCAGCCACGGTCACTTGAGCCCCCTGACCTAACACTAATGGTTCCTATACATCCTGCAGGATAATGGAAGATCACTATTACCAGCGTCCTTCCTCCTTTCTCTCTCCTCTAACTCCAAAAACAAACACACACTCACACACACACACTCACTCACACATTTACCCTCCAGTTAAAACTTTTTCCCTTCAAACTAATCTCAAGTCAAAAGTTATTTGCATAAAGGAAGAAAAAGTTACTTTGAGTACTAGACGGCTTCCAATGAACAAACCAACCGTAGAAAACTATTGAAAGTTAGCTTGAATAATTAACAAGCCCTGAAAGAGATTTTGTACACTTTTCAATTAGCTTAGAGTGGCTGGGGTCAACACACGCAGTCTGGAAGGAGTTGACTCGTGTCCACCAGGAAATTAAATGGCTTCTTATTGATTAACTTTGAGCCAGACTGGACACTGGAATGCCCTAAAGGTTAACTGGAGTCTCAAAGCTGGAAAGAAAATCGTTTCAGAAAATATGTAAATAACAAAACTAAGAAAATAAAGTGAAAAATTTAACAGATTCTGGAGACGTAAGAGACTGATTTATTTTCCCTGATTAACCGGATATGTTGCTTTAATCTGGTCAATGAATGTCCAGAAGGCTGACTTAATTTTCTTAATGTTGGGGAAAATGGAAAGATTGAGATAAATTCAATGACTATTTTAAAACTAAACTCGATACGAGAGAGAGAGAGAGAGAGAGAGAGAGAGAGAGAGAGAGAGAGAGAGAGAGAGAGAGAGTGTGTGTGTGTGTGTGTGTGTGTGTGTGTGTGTATCTGCCATTAACCAGGGGTAAACTGCATAACACTGGAAATGTGAGCACAAGTAACACTGATATAACAAAGACTAGTATAGAGATAGGAAAAAAAAATGACTTGTACCGAGAATGAGGAAAATTACATTCTTGGTGACGAAGAGACTGAGACACTAGGCAGTACTCAACTCGGTGCCAGAATGAGAGGTAATGTAGAACGCCTTGGGATACAGCTGGACAAATTACAAAATATTTACATAACTGAAAACAAGAAATGCGAAATACCAAATTCAGGAGATATAGACATTACGATATCTCCCTTAACTAAGACATAAACTCAATTAAATTAACAGCAGTAAAATCCTAGAAGACATAAATTTCGAGAATGAATCAGCAACTTGTTGAGAGATTCTGGAAGTCAGGAGAAAGGAACGTCAGCTTTTGGTTATAAAAAAAACTACCCGCAAATCTGTGTAACTTGAAGATGACTGTGTTATGATATTTGACGACTTATCCTTTCACACACACACACACACACACACACCCCGTGAGTGGCAGTACGTGAACTAGCCAGAAAAGTGAATATTTCAAACCCTACGAGAGACGCTTTCATTTTTCAATTTGCCTCTAATGCTAAGGTTACCAAACACGGATAGGAGAAATTTTGTCAGGTCAGGTACAGCTTAATGGATCCAGACTCACTAACCTGGATAGAAAGAGGACTGGAAAGCCTGGGATTTAATATGGAATCTGGATAAAAAAAAAAAGCGTATATTGAAAGTAGTTTGGTTGGCAGACAGTAAGTGCTGTCGTGGGTTTGAGGTGCGGGGCTGTCATGAGTGGGTCCTTACCTCTTCCTCTTCCTTATTCTCAACTACCCACTTCCTTTCCCTCCACCTTCCTTTCCCCTTTTTGCTCTCCCTCTCAGCCGAACCCTTTCACATCCTTCCCTCCCTGCCTCACTTTCCCTCTCTCCAACCCTTTCCCTCCCCTCCTCTCCTCTCTTCCTCCCTGTCCCCCTCACTCTCCCAGGCAGCAGCAAAATGGTTATATACTGCACGTGATCTCGAGTCAAAGGTTAACGTAAGGCAGGAACGCGCCGGTGAAGCTGTCAAGGGGTCGTGGCCACCTTACCCAACCTAAGAGCTGCATGCCTCTCGCCTCACCCGGGGAATTCAGGGCATTTTGGCCGCCAGGAGGAAAGAGGGTAGTGGTGGTGGCAGAGAGAGAGAGAGAGAGAGAGAGAGAGAGAGAGAGAGAGAGAGAGAGAGAGAGAGAGAAAAAAAACACGTTACAAAAATTGCTTGATTATTTAATTACAAATCCCAGGTGAATTAAACCAAAGGTAAATGTTTTTTTTTTTTACTGGGAATACATAGTGTGAGCTTTAGTTATCATGCGTTAATGAATTTCACTGTTGATTGGCTGACTGGCTGCCTGATTGTCTGACTGACTGCCTGACTGGCTCACTTAGACTCTTGGCTATTTGACTGACTGACTGACTGACTGACTGGACTGGACTTTAGGCAATGACTCGAGATAATATAACATAATTAGAGAATATTACTAAATATAGGTTAAGTTTACTATTAATCTACAAAACTTAAATATATGATTTTCTTTATAAACACGCAGTACATCTATATCTGTCAGTCTGTTAACCTTTACTGTAAGAAGACCACGGGAGAAGGTAGAATAGTTAATTAGTAGATGAAGGTCTAGAGTAACACTGTCTTGCCTCAATCGACACGTCTCCCTCACACACCTGAATTATTTATGTGATATCCAGAACAACTTTATGTTTATATCATTTTTTATCTATCTATCTATCTATCTATCTATCTATCTTTTATGTAAGTGTTAACGCAGTCATGTGTGTGTGTGAGGAGGGAACCTAGATAGCCAGAAATCGTGTCATTCTCTTCAGTTTTCATTACAACATTTTGTGGTTGTGGTGATGCCGTGCAGGTGTGTCATATGTCGTCTTGGTATACCTTGTTGGAGGTGTATGTTGACGTTTCGTGTCGGGTGGTGGTTGCTAGTCCTACTTCCTGTATGCTAGCGAGTGAAACAATTTACTCCTTGACCTGTGAACACTTACACAGTGCTACAACTCTGGAGTGTTTCATGAGTGTTCTTTGTCATTGTAAAGGTCCCTTTGTTATGTTCTTTTTTGTAGCTTTGACAAGAAAATATTTTAAGTTTAGAAATAAGTATATGATTATGACGAGGATGAAGTTAAGAATATTTACAGGTACCTTAACACACACACACACACACACACACACACACACACACACACACACACAAAAGCTAAACATTACACCCCCAAGAGTATAAACGACCATATTCTGTACCTCATCCACATCTCATATATTACAAACCTAATTTCTTAATGTGACCGACAAGAGAAGCGAGAGATCAATAAGCGTCTCCAAGCGAGGGTTTAATAAGAGTCTCAAGATATTATTAAACCTCTCCATTCATCACCTCGTTTCGTGGGTTCTGAAAAGCATAAGAAATTAAGTCAATTCCCTGATGGATAGATGAGAGAGAGAGAGAGAGAGAGAGAGAGAGAGAGAGAGAGAGAGAGAGAGAGAGAGAGAGAGCACTTCCAGCCTCTGGTTCCTCAAGACATCGGATTCCAATAGTTATGGGCATAGAGTGAGGACGCGGGCGCCTTTCACCATCCAGCCAAAACACTCCCTGGCACGCACACAAGCACCACCACCACCACCACCACCACGATCTTTGTTGTTTGGACACGTAGGAAAGTCTCACCACCACGACCACCACGATCTTTGTTGTTTGGACACGTAGGAAGTCCCACCATCACCACGATCTTTGTTGTTTGGACATGTAGTGAAGTCCCACCACCACCACCACCACCACCACCACGATCTTTGTTGTTTGGACACGTAGGAAGTCCCACCACCACCCCGATCTTTGTTGTTTGGACATGTAGGAAGTCCCACCACCACCACGATCTTTGTTGTTTGGACATGTAGGAAGTCCCACCACCACCACCACGATCTTTGTTGTTTGGACACGTAGGAAAGAAGCCTCTTATTAAAAATTCACGTTTTAATGAAGACATCACTAGACACAAACACTAGACACACACACACACACACACACACACACACACACACACACACACACCAGTGAAACATCCAAAGAAAAACGCATCATTAGTGTTATGTTTAGTACAATGATAACATTCGGCAGGTCTTAATACGATATAATGACAGGAAACAAAGTGATACGAGGTCTTTGTAGGTAGTAGTTAATTAAAGGTGTATTATTAGGGACTGTTGTGTTACCATTAGCTGTTACTCCAGAGTTTTAGATGAACCAGCAATTTTGTGGTTACTGGAGTTGGAGTTTGTATTAATAGGAAGGGAGAATTAGAGTTTGGAGTCAGTTTAGTTCATCTCTACGAAATCTATTATAAAAGTCTTATCATGTTATATATATATGTTACTGTAGATCTTTTCTAAATTTGGTTGAACGCACGCACACGCACGCACGCACGCACGCACGCACGCACACACACACACACACACACACACACACACACACACACACACACACACACTTACCATTCCAACTGTTGCAAAAATTATCAAAACACAGCTTACATACATATTAAGATTAGGACCGAAGTAGATGATGCCTTTCTTGGTCGTCTCATTAGGAATATAGAAAGAAACTGACTGGAGGAAAAAAAAAAAGATTGACTATAATGGTTGTGATAAAGACTTTAACGCAACCATTACACTGTAAGTTGGTGAGGCAGGGAGGGATTTATCTGGTAGGTTAAGTGAACATTGTAAAGCTATCTCTTACGTGAGTGAGTTGGGTCATACCATTAAATTGAGTGATTCATCCATAATGTACAAATCTAATTGGACTTTCAGAAGAACAATTCTACAGGATTCTTTGGGTGAAAAAAAAAAAAAAATTTCAACATTTCCAGACGACAATGGTCCCCTGCCTTACATCACCTCAGTGGTCGTCTATAAGACTTTACCTGACATTGACCGCAGTACAGCCGCTGGTCACGTCACTTGATGACTCTATAAAACCTTCCTCTGATTATTGTTCAAAGTCACACGGTCGAGGTATACAGAGTTCCTGTGTCTCTGTGTTTTATCTTTTCTTACAGTGGGATTTCAGAAATTAGCTATGAGAGAGGCGTTCCCAATTAATTCAAATAATCACAATTCTGGTAAACAAACTTTGTATATATAATTGAACATTTCAGCAGATTACTGTACAGATAATTTTAATGAATTATCAAACACAAGAGCAAAATTAGCGACTGTTTGATTATGTAATTTTAGGTTTTACAAAATGCAATTACTTCAGTAATAATTAACAGAGACTCTGAATTATCTATTTGTCACTTATATACAATTTGTGCAGATTATTTTAGGAATTATCGTACATGAATGTTAAAGTTTAATTATCTAATATATCATTTCCATATATCCTAATTGTCATTATATGTAATTACGAATGATATATTATATGGTTATTATGCTACTTGTTTTAAAGGTAATACATCAATAAAATGGCAAAGTAATTTATCTTCATTTTCTTATACACATAATCTTACATTAATAATACATTTGTATATATGAATACATGAATTTACCTTATATAATACCTTTCATATATATTATCTCCACCTGATTACTTTGTCTATTTATATAGTAATGTGGTCGAGGGTGAGTGTGTGTTTGTGTGTGTGTGTGTGTGTGTGTGTGTGTGTGTGTGTTCGCGCGCGCTCTTCAACCATAGCGTTAAGAAGCACTCTGGGAGAATTTGCATAAAACTCGTCCTATGAACGCTCAGAAGGGGAGGGAGAAAGGGAAAGAGGAGGGAACCGAGAGAGAGAGAAAGTGAGAGGGGGGGGGGGGAAGAGGGAGCTGTCAGGAAGGTAGTTTTGAAAGCATATATTTGCATGGTGATTATGTGGCCTGAAGCCTCTATTCCCTCAACACATCTTAAAAGTGAGGTAGGGAGGGAAGGAGGGAGGGAGAATAAAAATGAAGGGATGAAAGGGTAGGGAGAGCATGAGGGAAGAAAGGATAAGGGATGGGGTTAGGGAAGGGGTGTGGAGAGAAAAGAAGGGAAAGGGAAAGGGGTGGGGTTAGGGAAGGGGTGTGGAGAGAAAAGAAGGGAAATGGGAAGGGAAGGAAGGGATGAGTGAAGAAAAGGAGATGGGGAATCAAGGGTACAGAAAGAGAAAAGAGAAGAGGAGAGAGAGAAAGAGAGAGAACTAGCTATGCACTCCGTTACATAAACAAACCGGCACAGTTATAATACACTACCAGCGGCCAAAGTATGTTTAGAATATAATCCTCGAGGTATATACTGACAACATAAATGCTTATATTATACCTCAATATATGCAGCTTGAAAACATATTGACCCTTATAGCTAATCTTCACTATATTGTATACTCATTCTCTCATATTCCGTTATACATTATATAGATAAGGCGTATATGTATATTCCCTCATATATACTGTAATACTATTCCTTATACTTGTTTTCGTTAATTCATATATAATCTCTTGGGTTAGTATTGGTAGCCAGTGTTTGAGAAGGTAAATGTTGCGAATCGAGAAGAGAAAGATTGTGAGGGAGATGGAAAAGAGTGAGGAAGAGAGGAATAAGTGGAAGGGAGAGGAATAAGTGGAAGGGAGAGGGGGGGGGGAAAGGGGAATGAGTGAGAGGAATATGTGGAAGGGAGAGGGGAAAGAGTGGGGGGGAGAGGGGAATGAGTGAGAGGAATATGTGGAAGGGAGAGGGGAAAGAGTGGGGGGGGGGGGGGAGAGGGGAATGAGTGAGAGGAAGAGAGGAATGAATGATAGGGAGAGGGAGTAAGGTGGGAGGTAGAAGAGAGAGACAGACATGAATGCTGTATGAAGGAACTAACTTAATAAAGACCTCGTGCCCGTCAAAATATATTACACTTTCGCCAATTATCATCTTGACGACTCGCGAATATCATTTTGGCGACTCGTAAATATCACTTTGACAATACGTGAGAAACCATTCCGGCAACATTTCTTCCACGTAAGACCTGCCTTAATATTCTCAACTCATATCATAAAACACAGGTTATACTGACACAAGGCTGGCGAACGTTCGTCTGGTGTAGCTTTCAACCCGGAATGAGAGAGGTAACATTAGACACTGTTGAATGCTCATATTGGCGCTGTGTTTATGATACTGGACCTACAGTATACTCCTACAAGCCATTGTTTTTGTTTACACACAAGTGTTCGAAAACCACCAGTTTTGCCTTCCATTATTTTCTTAAGACTCCAGTAATATGAATCATCCTTAACAAACGAGTAAATAAATTTGTAAAATTTTAATGAAACTGAAAAACAAAAACATCACTTCGGTGGAAATTTAATCATGCATTCACTACCATTACCGACGGCAAACGAAACAGAAGCCGGAGTCAGGCGGCCACATTGAAACACCTGCCAGGGAACGAGGGTGAAGTACCGAACAATTAGTAGAAAATCACATAATTGCTGATAAATACACCTGAGCGGCCGCCGGTGGGAAGGCACAAATACCTTTACATATTTATCTAGCGACCACAAACTTACCTAAGGTTAATAAGGAAGACCTGGGTTATATATTAGGTTGTGTGGTAGTGGTGTCTGTGTGTGGTTGTTGTGGTAGTGAGTGGTTATGTTGTTACGAGTGGTGGTGATGGTGGTTGTAAGGTGGTAATATGTGATTGTGTTTGTGCTTATGGTTGTATATGTTGTTGATGTGGCAGAGAGAGAGAGAGAGAGAGAGAGAGAGAGAGAGAGAGAGAGAGAGAGAGATAGAGTGCATGTAGAGAATATTGTGTCATTTCTGTGAGACGGAAGGTATATATATATATTCAAGATACCCTATAAACATCACGACTGTACTGAAACTTTATAATATGTAGGGGAGAAATTTAACATTATCATAAATCTGTGTTGTATGGATAGAAAACGAACGATTAACATGACGCTTTATCTATATATCTATTCGTATATCCATCTATCCATCCACAGCCTATACTCGTATATCCATCTATCCATCCCCAGCCTATACTCGTATATCCATCTATCCATCCCCAGCCTATACTCGTATATCCATCTTTTTTTTTTATCTAACCATCAGCTTTTCTGTCTATCCAGCCACCAATCTTCCCACCCACTTATCCATCCATCTTTCCATCTACTTCTCCATCCATCATTCCATTTACTTATCCATCCAACTTTCTATCCATTTATCCAACCATCCACCTACCCATGTATCCATTAATCCCACTAATTATCTATCCAACCACCCAACTATCACCCTACCCCTGTATTCATTCTTTCATCCATCCACCAATCAAAAAATGGTTCTTATATACAAAAAAACAATACATTTTAAGCATATATGATGAAAAATGGTGAACACGAGAGAAATATTGAGTTTTTCACCTCTCAAAGTTAATTAGCAAGATATTTTTACCTGTGATTTAGCTGGATTTTTTCTCAACCATAAAATAATTATTGTTCTGGTATTATATTTTTCTTCTCAGGTGATAAAAATATATATGTACTAGAGAACAATTCAGATTATTGGAAGTTTATAAAAGAAACGCAAAATATTTCTGAATTCTGAGGATATTGGGAATTTTTATAAACTTTCCTCTCTTTTTTTATTATTGTTTATTCGTAATTTTCCGAAAACTTGATAAAACTGATTGTTAACTTCCTAAAAACTGGTTATATAGGGAAGCCGTGGGATGAGGTCAGTTGTTGAGGGAGGAACAGTGATTAACCTCAGCGGTTTGAAATATTGTTACCTTAATCCCTCAGTCATGCCACAATACGAACAAATCTTTCATTCGTTTATTTAAATCAAAACCAATTTTTCCTCAGAATCTTTTAGTATTATTTTTTTTCCTTGGTTTAATAATACATTTCCATCTATTCCTATTGAAATATTAACAGGATTTATATAATATAAATACCTATA
Source organism: Homarus gammarus (assembly GCA_958450375.1). Classification (NCBI taxonomy): domain Eukaryota; kingdom Metazoa; phylum Arthropoda; class Malacostraca; order Decapoda; family Nephropidae; genus Homarus; species Homarus gammarus. The sequence continues at coordinate 417,529 of CAUDMG010003960.1, forward strand.
TTAAAAGTGGATTATACCATCAACTGTCTCTACACACATTATAGTAGTCAGGAGTTATTTGATATAATTATTTTCTCACTACTTGATACAATTTTTAGATTATATGTCTTTATATATTTATTTTATATAATTGATATTTGTTAAGCCAATTATGTAACTTTTCTTTACTCTTTTATCTTTCTTTTCATTTGCCTCGATTATTCTTATTTCTTTTCTCTTGTTTTCTCTCTTTCCAACCCCCATCCCCTCTACTTCATTTTCTTTTCCTCTCTTTCTACCCTTCTCGCTCATTTTCTTTCCCTCTGTCCATCCTTCTCTCCCTCCCTTTCTTCACACCTCCCTCCTTGTCCTTCCATCCTTCCCTCACTTCTACCTTCTCTCTTATCTTTCCTCCTCTCCCAACTCTCCTCCCTCCCTTCCCCCTACTTTATCTCCCATCTTTTCCAACTTTCCTTCCTTCCCTTTCCTTCCACCCTGTCCTCCCTCTCTTCCTTTTCAAACCAATTCCATCCTCCTTATCTTCCCTTCCTCCCACCTCTCCCCATCTCCCACCAACCATCCCTCCTCCCTCCCACCTCTCCTCCCCTCCCTCTCTCTGCTTTCCCTCTTCATTCTCATAATCCACAGTAGTATGACGATAAGACAAGACAGCTGTATAATTTAAGATCTCTCTCTCTCTCTCTTCGTCTCATCAGACTTGCAGATGATCCAACCCGACACACTTCCGAATTTCCATCTGACAAACGAGAAGAAAAAAAACACACCTTAATTTTCTTTAATTTTCAGACGAACACTTTTTAGTTATGTGAGAATATGTGATAATGCTGCAATAGATGTGTACATAAGTGTGTGTGTGTGTGTGTGTGTGTGTTTATCTCTCATACAATCATCCATTAGTTTCTTATTCCTTTGTTTCTTCTTTTTAGGTCTTACTGATCTGTCTCTCTCTCACTCTCTCTCTCTCTACTTTAATTTGCACAGTTTTATCAAGATTTTTTTTTTTCACATTTCTTTTAATTCTTCTCTCATTCCTCATCCCTCTTCTACAGTTTCTCTCTTGGCCATCTACTCTACCACTTTCGGTTTCTCTTTCTTTACACCTTTCTCTATCTCTATCTCTCCCTTCTTTTCCTCTATTACCTTTACCCTTCTCTGCTTTCTCCCCTCTTCATCATCCCCCGTCTTTCGCATGCTTTTCCCTCACATTTGCATTTCCTTGTATTCATTTTCTCCTCTTTTAGGGACTCTTAGCCTAGCCACCTTCTCCCCTCACTCTCCCACCCCTATCTCACCCCTCATTCTCTCCTCTCTCCCCTTGGCTTCCCTCGGTCACTGAGGGGAACGTCACGTCTTGTTCTTCTGCCCCTAAGGAGAAGGACCACACACACACACACACACACACACACACACTATATAAATACACACACCCACGCAGCTACCCACTTTCTCTCCCCCCCAAAAAAATACAATAACAAACAAAAAAGTACAAAGCATTTTCATCAGATAGACAATAATGGCCGCCTCCCAACACCCACCCACTGAGCACGATACTCAAACTTTTTCATGAATTTGTTATACTGTTTTTATAATGACATTAGGATCTCTGACTAAATTTAAATTCTAGTATTCACAATGAAGCGCCTGAGTTGCCGCCTCACTCTCACTTATGCCACACTATATCCCCAAAATATATTAAATTTCTATAAACATTATTTATAGCTTCATTATCAAGTTTAACACACCATGTAGGGGTCATTTAAATAGTTCAATTACCATTAACATTTATCAAGTCGTAAACTCACCATCATATTAATGCCATTACTTGTGGATAAATGAGTAAGGGAATGTCATATATTTTAGAGTATAAAATTACAAAAAAAAAAACATTATTATATACTCAGGTGACCGAATCATACGAGAGTCAATGATTTATAGAATTAAATTATAGAACGATTTTGTTATTTCTGAGCATAGATAAAAAGCCGTATGTTTTTATTGTATATACTACTTATACTACTACTACTACTAATAATAATAATAATAATTAACGGTGTGTGTGTGTATGTGTCCTGCCAGATAGCTCACCAAAACGTTGTCTGTCTGAAACTTCGTGCAAATATATCAACATTTTCCCCCCACCAAGTCCTCCAAGCTCTAAATTATTACAGTAGAGGAGGAAGTCAAACTGAATGTCTTCATTCAGAAATTTTCTCTCTCTCTCTCTCTCTCTCTCGTTATTACTGTCCAACATATAACGGAGTTCACTTTATGCCAAACGTTGAAGGAGAGACAGAGAGACAGAGAGAGAAAGGGAGAAAGAAAAAAAAAGAAAAAAAGAGAGAAACGGAAAAAAAGCGGGGTGGGGTGAGAGAGACAAAAAGAAAGAGAACAGAGACAAATGTGATGAAAAGAGAGATATAAAAATGAAAGAAAGACTAAAAATTACTGTATTTCCCCCACTTCTTTTGGACCACTACAGAATTAACAAGCTTCACTTATTTCCAAAACCTTTTCAGTTTATTGTTAACTTTCATGTCGTCCAGAATGTTTACCGAGTGTTCACAGTTACACGATGTTAACAGCTGGTCATTCTGGGCTGTTTTGTCAGGCGGTGTTATATTTTTATATTATTTCAACTTGCTAATAAGATATAAAGAGAGAGAGAGAGAGAGAGAGAGAGAGAGAGAGGGATTATTTTATTTTCCTGGTTTAGGGACACTAACTTGTCATTCAACACAGCTTTCCTCGGTTCGTGGGATTATTCTAACTTGCTAACGAGTCTATCACACCTGAGTGAAAGTTGCTGGGGAATTAACACCTAGGATGCTGCAATATTTACTCTCTCTCTCTCTCTCTCTCTCTCTCTCTCTCTCTCATTATATACACCTGTTACCCTCGCTTGATTTTCCTCACTTTCTTAGTATCTTTCAAGCTCTTCTTTAGTGGAGAGTCGCAAACAACACAACACAACAGAACATAACATAACATAACAACAGAACACAACACAACACAACAACACAACACAACATAATCTAACATAACATAATATAACACAACACAAGACAAGATAAGATAATCTAACATAACATAACCAGTAGAACCTGCCATAAACTTATGTTAAACCAGTAAAACCTACCTGAACCCCTTCATAAACCAGTAAAACCTATCTGAACCCCTTCATAAACCAGTAAAACCTATCTGAACCCCTTCATAAACCAGTAAAACCTATCTGAACCCCTTCATAAACCAGTAAAACCTATCTGAACCCCTTCATAAACCAGTAAAACCTATCTGAACCCCTTCATAAACCAATACCTCGTCTTATTATGGGAAAAAAGGTTTCAGATCCCCTATTAAAGTTTCTCTCCACAAATATAACCACCTGCTTAGTTAGCCATGAAATCCTGTGGGTATTAATTATACCTTTGGGCTTCTGCAATTAAAGAGTCAATGTGTGGAGGACGTAAAGGAAGAGGAGGAAGAGGAAGACGAAGAGGAGGAAGAGCAGCAGCACCACCACCACCACCTCCCCTATCAACTACCTCCACCACCACTAGCAGCAACAGCACCACTAGCAGCAGCACCACCACCACCACCTCCTCCTTCCCCCCCCCCCATCAACCACCACTAGGCAGCAGCAGCACCACCTCCCCGTCAACTACCTCCACCCCCACTAGCAGCATCACCACTGCCTCCCCCATCAACCACCACCAGCAGCAGCAGCGCCACCTCTCAAAGCCAACATCATAATTACGACGCCCTCTCCTCTCCTCTCCTCTCCTCTCTTAAAGTTCTCTTAATTTACCCTGGTGTAATGGCTGGCTCAAGAGGGGCGTCATTTCTTTATATATACCAGATGGAGGCCTCGTGTAGTCCTCGGCCCTCACCTCCCCACCACCCGGCCATTTGAAGTTCTTCTGGCACTGTAAGAGCCAGGTTATATAGATGGCTACCCTCATGTGTTACAGTCAAAGTGTGTAATCAGCCATTTCGTGTAATGACTAGTCAACTTGTGAAATGTAAACAATTTTAGTCTAATTGAATCTAGCAAAACCAATTGTATACTATCTTTATCAAGCCTAGCCTCCCATAACTTAACTGAACATTAGATGATCTCCCACCAATCACATTTTAGGACGTAATCATTCTGTCAAATTCTAAAATAGATATGCTAGGCCTCACCATTTCCTCTAATATGTCATGTCAACCACACATCCACAACATTACTAAAGTTGCCTCCCGAAAGCTGGGAATGCTGTACAGATGCCGTAGCTACTTCACTCCTGAGCAGTTGCTTCAGGTTTATAAGGGATTCATTCGTCCTAACTTGGAGTACTGCTCTCATATCTGGGGTGGCTCTTCTTCTGTCCAACTGCTAGATAGGGTGGAAACAAAGGCATTTCATCTTATTAACTCTCCTCCCTTAGTTGACAATAATCCCGTAACACTCGTCATGCCCGCGGTGCCCACCGTTTGTGTGTGGATGTCGGTCACACCAGAATAACCCGTTATAGTATACCCTTCTTTCCTCACACAGCCAGACTGTGGAATGCTCTCTCTCTCTCTCTCTCTCTCTCTCTCTCTCTCTCGCCAAGGAACTGTGTGGAAGTAGAGGATAATTTCATCCTCTCAGAAGAAAAAAGTCAAAGATAATTGGTAAAGTGCGTCAAGGGCGAAAGAAGAGAGAGGGAGAGAGAAAGAGAGAGAGAGAGAGACTGAAAAGTCAATAGAAACTGATTACCAGAAGTCAAGATATACTTTGCTTTCACTCGTCCCCCGCAGAGGCTGAAACAAAAGTTGAGGTCATGGTGAAGAAATAACTTTTTTCATGTAAAAGTTCTTGTTTTGATAAACTTTTGTTGAGTGCAAGTTTCAAGATTGTCTCTTTGGGACATCTGGAGCTGTGAGAAGTAATGACCATTTGCAACCTTTATATATATATATATATATATATATATATATATATATTATATATATATATATATATATATATATATATATATATATATATATATATATACTCGTACATATTTTTATTATCGTACAAAACAGACGCGTACATGCACACCTGTGAAGCTCATTGCAATCACAGGACTTCAGGTGAGTCTGTCTATAATATGAAATACAGGTAGTGACTCAATCTCAGATGAAACTGACGAAAAATTCGTCCCTGGTGCGCTAAGCTAAAATTGAGAAAAATATTCCCACACACGATTAAATCATCTATTAGTCAGGTCAGGAGACTGCTTTCAGGCTCATTAAACAGAGACAAAAACCATAACAACTTTCCATTATTAATCTGGATATTATATCGTCGTAGCCCGAGAGTGTATGACTGAATATTGTATGGTGAATGTGCTCTCTCTCTCTCTCTCTCTCTCTTTCTCTCCAACCCATCTTGCACCGTGGAGAAAAAAATAATAATTCTGAAGACCTTTCACATAAATACAGGCAATTTCTCCAAGTAGGCTGGCCCATACACCTCTTGTTTTCAATTCCTACCCCAGACAAGGTAGTCTTTTAGGGGCACTATTACACCGTCAGTCTTACAGCCAAAGGGTAATTATTCCTCTCTCTAGATATTTTTTTTTTCCGAGGAGAATTATTTAAAAAAAAATATTGAAGAGAACTTTTACCTCTGGGTTTTTAGAACCTTTATTATTTCAAGTCAAGAGGAGAAGTTGATGGGTTGAGGGAAAGTTGTTTAATTGTTTTTAATTTATCGTGAATTTCTGTCTCTGTCTGTCTGTCTGTTCTGTCCCTGTGGATATTTAATTGCGAGTCTGTCTTTTAGTGCGGTTATTAATATGATAGTCTGTGTGTGTGTGTGTGTCATTAAGCTCGACGTAAAATCTAAACCTACAAAGAGAGCATTGAGAGAGAGATTACGCCTTCATCACAGCTGTAAAAACAGATACATATTCTCCTCCTACATTAATTAGTTGTACTTACATTATTCAGGTAACTCTCAGAGAGGAGCTGAGATTACACCCACCTCGTCAATGTTTAAAAGGCTCTTGGGAAGAAGAAGAAGAAGAAGAAGAAGAAGAAGAAGAAGAAGAAGAAGAAGAAGAAGAAGAAGAAGAAGAAGAAGAAGAAGAAGAAGAAGAAGAAGAAGAAGAAGAAGAAGAAGAAGAAGAAGAAGAAGAAGAAGAAGTGGGTGGGTGGGGTTGAGTGACCTAGGAGGGGTGAGGGAGATGGTGTGTGATCTAAGAGGGATGAGTCAACTATCTCTCGTGACTTGGAGTAAACTCTCTCTCTCTCTCTCTCTCTCTCTCTCTCTCTCTCTCTCTCTCCATACATCACCCAGCCTGAATGTCTCCCTCCCTCCACCCTTCCCGCCATCCATCTCACATTCATTATCAGCCTTCCTCCCACCCTCATCCTTCCTTCTCTCCCTCTCTGCATCCTCCCTCCCCCCCCCCCCCCTCCTTGCTTCATCTCTCTTTCCAACCCTGCCTTCCCTTCCCATTTCTTCCTGCCTTCCGAACCTCCCTTCCTCCTTCCCTTCATTTCTCCATCCTCCTTCACTTTGTCATCACGGTATGTGTGTGTGTGTGTGTGTGTGTGTGTGTGTGTGTGTGTGCACTCGTCAAAGTCAAAGAAGTTTTTGCGTCATCTTCAAGAAAGTTTCCTCTTGTTGTTGACATTATGTAAAGAAGGTAAATAACAGTCTTAGGTACACACACTGAGTCGGAGTATGGCTGTGTCGGGCCAGTCCTCCTAACGTATTCCTGGTGCATAAAATCATGAGAGAGAGAGAGAGAGAGAGAGAGAGAGAGAGAGAGAGAGAGAGAGAGAGAGAGAGAGAGAGAGAGAGAGAGAGAGAGAGACCATGTCAAACGGTTTCCTCTCCCTTGCATCACCAAACCATACAGGGACATTTTACCTGGAATTATGCATGGATTTTTATAGGTCAAACAGAGGTCAAAACAATACGCAGCCTTTACCGATACAACACTGGTGGGCTCTGTCAAGTATTGTGCTATGAATAATATACATATGTTTATTTCCTTTCGAATGAACACGGACCACCCCAGATGACCCGAGTCCCTCCCAGATGATCTCTAGGTGACCTTAGATGACCCCCCCATATGACCTTAGATGATCTCTAGGTTCCCTTATATGACCTCGATGACCTTAGATGACCCCGAAAGACTCCAGGTGAACTTAAATGATCCCGGATCCCCAGATGACTTCAGACCACACCAGTTGACCTGAGAAGATCCCACATTACCCCCAAATGACCCCAAACCAATCCAGATGACCGCAGACCATACACTATTATTACACTAACAACATTACTTTGATCTTTAATTCATATAGTCCATACGATATTATATATGGGATTATAAGGCACCAATATACTCGTATAAAAAAAATCCCGGATGGAAATGAACTATTAATAATATCTGTTTTAACCTTAATAAAAAAGTAACCTAATTACTACCATTTGTGTTGAAAATTTGGAGTTAAAGTGTCAATGAATTTCCTCAAATGTTTTTGGAGTAAGATGTATTAATGAACTTACTATTATTTAGAGGAAAATTGTTGAATAGATTATAATTAATTTTCGTCATAATATTTTGGATTCCTGCGGTGAATATGTGATGTTGTTTTAGACGGAGGCCAAAATATATAGTCATTATAGATGTAAGAGAGAGCAAAACAACAGTGAGGAAGATAGCTCTATCTTCCTCACTGTTGTTTTAACGGAAAAGGAAAAGGGTGACGTAAAAATACAAGCAATTACTTATAGTTTTTTAGACGATAGTGAGGTTCATCAAGTCTCTATAATGAAGCCAGGTTGTAAACTCCAAAGACTCTCTCTCTCTCTCTCTCTCTCTCTCTCTCTCTCTCTCTCTCTCTCTCTCACAGCAATATCTCCCAGTTTCTCCTCCATATTCTTACACCCTCCTCCTCTCTTTTTCCTTCACCTCACACACCTGTCGTCCTCTCGTGGTACAATTGACCTCTCTTACCTCTGCTTGACCTCTCTGTTATCATCTTCCTCAAGGTTTTAATATCTCAACTCCCTCTACCTCAAGTTATCACATGTATCACCTTAAGCAAAGTAATCCTGTTATCCTCAACTTCTACTTAACTCAATGCACTTACAACCTCTTATTACCCCAATTCTACACTTTACTTACAACACTTATTATGCCTGATCTCAGTTCTACACTTATTGCTATTTTATATATGTAGTTCCATCGTTTAAAGTGGTTTTATGTGTGTGATATTATGATTTCAATTTCCCTACCGCACTTATACTACCTGATCTCACATCTATACAATACTTATTCCACTTATAATACCCTATATATACACTTAACTATATACTTAAAATCATACACATACTCGTATACACTTATCTCTGTTCTTACATCATATAATACACTCGACTAAACACTTACATTACCTCACATATACACTTGACTGTGCTTATAATACCTTATTGATACAGTTAGCTCTACACGTAATCTTTGTTCACTTGGTCTTAAAATGCATAACCTCAAGTCAAAACAGCACTTAATATCATTCTGTATTTGCTGTTCGTGACCAGTCAAGAAAAACAATGTGTTTTTCTTTAATACTAACCATTCCATTTTATGCTAAGACTGTTTTTGTGAATTTAATAACGTAAGTGCCAAGTGGCATTTGATTATAAAGTTAATATATTTTTTTGTACATGACCCAGTATAATATATGTAGATATATTATATTTTATTTATTCTAGTATTTATTTATTAATTTCTTACCTATTTTCTATCGTTATTGTTTATTTATTTCGTTATTTACATTTGATTTACATTTCATTAGTTTATTTCGCTGTTGTATGTAAGTCATTGATATTGTGTTATGTCTTGGGGTATATATATATTAACTCGATAAGAATTATATCACTGGAATATTCCCTCAAAGATGTATTATTGTCGGGCTATTAAATGAATACTAGGAGAGAGAATACATAAATACATACATACATACATACATAACATACAGTAGTCGATGTAAGTAAAATGGCCCAAAAAATTTACTCTGATTCTGGTTTCAAAATACGATTGAATCAACTTATGAGTGAGTCTCGTTCTTCACTGTTTTTTGATTTTGTTTTTTAATGGAATATTATGTGTGTATGTGTGTGTGTGTCGCTGACGGGTGGTGTATCCCTTTCACCCTGTACACCTCTCTCTATCCTCCTGTACTCCTCTAGCTACTCCTCATTCCCCTTCTTCGATCTCCCTGCCCCTTCCCTTCCCTCTCCTCGATCCCATTTCCCCTATCCTACTCCTTTCCTTTACCTCTGCCCATCCACGATCCCCGTTCCCCTTCACTCACCCGTTCCTTCGCCCTTATCCCCATTCCCTTCCACGTCTTAAATCCCCTTCCCTCCTCTTCCAACTCCCTTTTACCTCTCTCTGTTCACATCCCATTTTTCAGCGAGGAGAGATTATTTATGTAATTTTCTCCTGTTTTCTAAGACTTTAACAGCTACAACATCAATATTCAGTGTCAGTAAAGGGTAAATAGAGTATGACAAAAGTACCTTGTTGTGTTTTGTTATTTGGTCGTCACGAAAGGTTGAGTTTAATGAGATTGACTGAATAAAAATGGACATGTCTTGTCTAATATTAAACCTTGTATAAGACACTACGGAAGCAATACATACGAGGCGACACTCTGATGCACCCAACTCACCTGTAGTCTGTGTCTCAGTGTCTCTAATAAACACGTTTTGTCAAGGTGTGGCGCCGCGTGTCAGACAAATGTTTACATAATGATTTGGGACAATATTACTGAGGTTTAGGCCGGATGATGACACAAAACTCAGTAACGACCCTGAAAGAGAGGCCAGCCATAACATTATCCCACACTCAGGACCATGTTATGGAGCTTCTCAGTCATGCTACATTGTAATACCTGGCAGATGGAAGGGAAACAAAAATAGAAACATACCGCAATGGCTACCGGCAGAGGGGACACAACTGGGAAAAAATGGAGTGTGTTTACATTTTTCATGTTGATTCAGAATTTCTGGTTCATGAGGCAAAGAGGATTATTTCCCCTTTATTTACACAACAGAGTAAAAAATGTGTAATTGAATTATTTGTGAATATTAATTTAGTGTGGGATTATCAGTGGTATGGCGGTCAACTTCTACAATGGAACAATGAACCGGAACGACACGACAGAGGGGCCTGTGTTGTCACTGTAGATTCATCTCTCCTACAGATGAAACAACGTCACCACCTTGAGTCTGTAATGATCCCTTAGGCAGTGCATCAAGTGATTGTTCTTTCCGGCAAACCAAGATTATACAGAGACAAGTTCTATCACATAAACTCTCCTACTAATAATTGTACTCTCTCGTAAATATCTCCTCATAGACCGGTTTGTCTAAGTCGGTGGCTCTGTATACGATCTGGTATTGAAGGTGTGGTAGATAATTACAAGGCCGCCATATTGCGTCTAGATGGGCTGGCCAAGATTAAAAACGTCATATCAGGTTATTGTCTCACCAAAGTGTCTGAAGAAAGTGAGTTTAATAAGAGATTTTCACCTCTACGAAGACTTAACACCTGTCATCAATATAGTTCAATCCGCTTCTTTGTTCGTCATGTCCACAAAGATTTGTTGGAAATAATTAACGTAAAAACAATAGTAAAATGTTAGGCACACCAGGTCAAGATTGGTGTAAATATAGTTTAATAATAATAATAATAATAATAATAATAATAATAATAATAATAATAATAAACGGTTTATTGACAAATACAGTAGCCAAAAGCAGAAAATATACAAATTACATAAATTGTACATATACTGTCTAATGTATGACATTGGGAAGGGTCGTTTAGCGGGGAATTTCAGCCAAGTTATAGTCCAAATGTGAGATTTGTAAGGAGTGATCGCACATTTTTCTTTGGCGTGTTGATTAATTATTTTTGCAATGGTTGGAATGTGTTTGTTCTTGGAGCGATCAGCACGTTGTTGTATTGGCTAGATGCGGTTCTGGTGTCGAATAGCAATTCACGGACGGGGAATCTCAGGCGGTAGCAGGAGACGGTGGCTAATTTGGTGTAGTAGCTTCGTCTAACACTGACAGATGTGGCCAGGGTGATGATTAAAGGGAGTTGAGAGGGTCAGTATACTGAACGCCTCTTGATATTTTGTGTAAGAGAGGGCGAGAATAGTCTTGCTCGTCCTCTTCTATGCTCTCTTGGAGTCTTCGTTGAGTAGCAGCTAAGGAAGAAGAACAGGATGGGGAAACCTACTATAGGTGAGCTTAGGAAACATGAATGTTGTGCAAGCATTCAAGAGCTCAGACACGGGAACTTCGGGGGACTTGAAACGACGGAGGGTGTGGTGACGAGAGCGGAAAGATTTGACGGTTGTACTGACGGATACTTTCTAGTACATTACAGATTGTTATTTATAGTGACACCGAGGAGCTTGGTGGAGTCCACAACCTGGAGTGTGTTGGGGCTCTGTGTGTGTGTGTGTGTGTAAAGACTGACGTAATATCCATAATATTCTTCCGAGACTCACCTGTTGACAGATGCTCAATTTTTAATACCAGGATCGTAAGAGCAGTGTTTTTTGTTCAACTCGTGTCTTTTATTTTATTTCTCAGCATCACTTTCATAACTTAATATGTACTGACTCAAGTTCATTGTTCTCCCTTAACAGGATATTCCTTATGAACATACAGTTATAATTATTGAAAATAAATAAAATGTAAAAATTTCCAGGTTTGTTTTATATTCCATCAACCGAAGGTCAATATCCATCACACCTGTCATGGAACCGTTTTAATATCCTGTACATCTGACAGTTTTCACCGTGCAGGTGATCAGACAGGTGGATTTCAGTACGGCTGTCAAATGCTAGAAGGCTCCCAGTCGAGCCACTATCATGACTGCTTTCCTGTTAAAACCATCAGAGTGAGATCAGATGGTAATCCAAGTGTTATTGCTCGTCCCGCGGTCTTAGTGAAACAAAGAGCTTACTGGAGAGGAACCCAGGAGAGGCGGTGGACGCGACACTCTCACATCAAAAGGCAGACACAAACACACACGACACAAACACAGACGACACAAACACACGACACATACACACACGACACATACACACACACGACACATACACACAACACTTCAAACGGGAACCTGAACCTATAGCGTTAAAAAGTAATATAGATGAGTTTTAAGTAACAAGAGAAAAAGACCAGAAAGAAGTATGTGCTGTAGATTCACTGCAAGAAATAGTAGGTATACGGATTACCAGATTGTTCTCTTCAGTCTTTTAAGTTATAGACACTCAACCAATGACGAGGAGATCTGGGTCTGAGTTCTGGCTAACCACCCACACCTCTTGCCAATCAGTGATACTGCTGTAGCCTTCAGGATTCATCCCTTACAACAGGTCAACACTTCCTTACATAATAGACAGATAGAGACAGACACAGATGAAATACTTGTTCCTGCTACCATTACTCCTGCTGCTGCCTGGGAAAAAAAGCACTTTACCTCGTCGCCAGCCTCTTTACCCACAACACTGCTTGCACTCTGCCTCATTCATACACAAAGTACAAAAGACCTACAATTTACAACAGTGGAGAGCCAAGACTGTCAAGTAATTGCACTTTACTAAACACAGTAGTCAAGAAAAAACAAAAACAACACTATTTTCCACCCCCAAGATAATATAAATGATGATGATGATGATGATGATGATGTTTTTCCCTAAGTCTAATATTTATTACTCTCTATTATTTTTTTTTTCTCTTTATTCTTCTGGTGTCTGGTTTAATATTCCTCTTTCTCCATCTTCTCATTTTACATACGGCTATTTTTTTTCTGTTTAACCGCTGAAACTTTTTCTAAATCCCTTTTCCTTCCATCCTCCTTAAACTATCACTTCCGCCTTTCGCTATCATCTTACATCCCCTTCCATCTAGACTCTCTCTCTCTCTCTCTGTCTTTATCTGTATGTCTGCCCCTGTATCCCCCCTCTCTGTCTTTGTTTCTCTTTCCTTTTCTTTTCTTTCTTTATGCCTATCTGCCATTCTTTCTTTTTTATGTCTCTATGCGTCTGTCTGTCTGTATCGAATTTTGTTTCTGTCTGTCTGTCTGTCTGTCTGTCTGTCCCATACACATTCTCATTATACCCTTAAAACAACTCTTTGGTAATCCCTCTCACCTAGTCTATTAATCCTCTCTCTCTCTCTCCACCCTACCTTCCCACTCTATCCCCTCTCCTCACTCTCCATTCCCCACACACTCTCTCCCGGCCTCTCACCCATTCCCCACACACTCTCTCCTTCCCTCTCACCCATTCCCCACACACTCTCTCCTTCCCTCTCACCCATTCCCCACACACTCTCTCCCGGCCCCTCACACCAAAAGACTATCACCCCCTATTGTCGCACACTTCCCTCCTGTGCAGAAAGTCAGGAGAGGAACAAGGTATCACCCGCGTGACTCAAATACACAATCTACTTTTTCCCCTGAGTCGAGAAACGCTGAGGAGTCAACTCAAGGAATTTCGCCAAGGTGGCTGTTTTTTTTAATAAGAATCCTAAGTGGCTGTAGAGAGTGATATTTTTTTTTTTAGGTGTGTTGGTCAGAGAAGAGGAGGGGTGAAGAAGAGGAAAAGGTGAGGAAGAGGCGGCGAGGGGTTGGTGAGAAGGGGAGAAGAGGATCAGGAAAAGACGATCAATACTGATCATCATACAAACTGATTAACAATTCCTTACGTGTTAAATCACTTCTTTTTGGTCAATACGGCCATATGTTGTACACAAAGATAATGTTGCCAGTAACTGATACAATCTGGTCAATATTTACTTGTGATCTAAACATGGACGTGATACTCTGCCATATAGTTATTACAGTATTGGTACTAGGTCATTTAGGGAACTTATCATCAATCAAATGTACTCTAATCTTTCTTTATTTGACGAGTGTCGCATTAGATACAAACAGGTATTTAATAAGGAAGTGCCTTGTTATACCTCTGCAATACACAATTTCCTCATTTAACCACAAAGAATTGATGATGATGACAGACAGACAGACAGACAAACAAATACAGACATCCACATAGAGTGGCAACAGGTCAAAGTCATTTAAACCTAATATCACCCCCCCCCCCCCAAAAAAAAAAAATAATAATAAATAAATAATTCTAATAGCCAATCAACTAAAATTTATAATTTCTCAACAAGGAGTAAAACACTGGACTATCTGTTCAGGCTATCTGCTATTTGTGTCATTAATCGCCCAGGATAAACGGTCGTAAAATCTAATCACCTAATCCACGTATTATTACATCGTAGAGGCATAATGACCTCCCCCCCAAATACTGAACAAGCAGAGGGACGAGGAGGATGAGGGGATGAGGAGAGCTCGGCTGTTTGTGTTTTACAAGTCCTTGGCATAATGGTGATGATGCCATAGTGGAGGGTGGGGTGAAGTGCATACAGGTAGTAGGTAGAGTAGTAGGCAGCTACCGAACAGGGAGGTACTACCGTCTGGGAAGATATTGGCAGCATAATGTGTTGTCTAACGGTAGACCCTGCTGCCATATGGCATCACGGAAATTGTGACCAAGTCCCAGGTTGCTGATCTGACTTTCTGCCTCATTTACACACAATTGTAGGGTCTCAATTGTTTCTACTACATGACAACACATATAGCGTTTCTCACTGTTGATTTTTTTCATTCTTGCATTTCTTTGTATTTATTATTATCACTGTGTTGTTGTTATTATTATTATTACCATAAATATTTTATTTTACTTTTATTATAAATTTTATTTACTATGAATTATTATTATTATTACATTTTCGCCCCCCGGGCCCTGATGTGGGCCAGTGACCTGTGCCCGGGTGGGCTAATACCCGTAAAAAAAAAAAAAAAAAAAAAAAAGTGCCTAGTGGTATTGTGGGATTATGGTAGAGTGAATCTCTTTAATGGTGTGGGAGATTATCGTTAATTATTTAGTGATCACACACACACACACACAAATTTCTAAGGACAGATGTCGAGATGACAAAGAAAAAAAAGATAAATTTGGTTTAAATGTTATACAGAAGTTCATTTGGTTTTGACATTTAACGGAAGCAAAAAGAATTGTTTACTAGATAGCACATTAAGTGAGAGGTATTGTGTTGACTTATAAGTTATATTGTTGTTATACATTTTGTAAATATACTCATTTGTAAATAAGGCCCTATTTTGGGTATATTAAGTAAATGAAGCCTTATTTAGGTATACTGTATTATGTAAATGAAGCCTCCTTTTAGTATATTACATAAAACAATACAATATTTAAAGAAATTATTTTTAAATGTTAATATTTAATCAAGTAAAAAAAAATATATTTATAGTTGAAAAGAAATATTCATCTTACTGACTTATATCCTTTAAAAGAAAAGGTAATCGCAAGTTTTTAGAAAAGAATATTATTTATGAACCATGAAAAGAGGAAAAACTATCAATTAGTTGTAAATAAAATTGTATTTATTTTTACAAACTAATACATAGAATAACTCTCTCTCTCTCTCTCTCTCTCTCTCTCTCTCTCTCTCTCTCTCTGCATACATACTTTGTATTAATAAGTATAGACAGATGCGAAGTGAATCATTATTGTGAAGGAATGCAACAGTTACGAGATAGTTATAACAGGTATCTATGTAATTAAGCCAATACATTTTACCTCAACACCTTGTAAAACATGATCTACATTCTCAGAGTATCGTAAAGTATTTTTCCTATCGTAACTGAGGATAATAGAAAATTCCTTAGGTACGGTAGACTCTCACTGCGATTCCGACTCCATCGTGTTTAAATTTATCCTGGTAAATATACTCACCTGACAACTGACGGGGTAAATTAAAGAAAAAAAAACAGAATATAAGTAAAGAAAAATACCAAATAAACTAAATAAATAAACATACTGGAACCTATGTAGAGACTTGAGGTATTTTTCTTCCCAGTTTTTAATAATAGTGTCTTGGGGGGGAAATTGAAAGTATAAGCCAAAGCCGATTGGAGGTTATTACGATATTATAATAGTTATATAATGGAGGAGGAGGGGTAGAGAGGAGGGGGTCGTGGAGGAGGAAAGGTGGGAGAGAGGGGAGGGGAGACATAAAGGGGGGGGGGGTGTTGTATGGGTAGAAGGGAGGAAAAGTTGGGAGATGAGATTATGCGAGAGGTGGGTTGGTAATAATAATAATAATAATAATAATAATAATAATAATAATAATAATAATAATAATGGAACAGTTATAATACCACAACCTACAACAAACCAACAGGAGTTTTACTTACAAAAGCACACAAAACTTACAAACAAACACGACAATCTTAATTAATGGGGTGAGGGACACTGAACAAAGAGATTTACCAGTAAGTAGATAAAACATTACTGGTATAATCACATGATAATTACTTAATTACAGCACAAAGGAATGACAAGACAACGATAACGAGTAATTGACAGCCATATGACGTCATCACACCTTGTAGGAATTTGATAAACATGACATAATGAGAAGATCACGACATTACGGTGACAAGGGATTAGCAGCATTATAGTTCGATAAGAGTTTGTTGAACTTAGTGAGAGAGTTTTAGAATAGCTTTGGTGATATTCGTAATAATAAGATCATTTAGTGTTTAATGTAAGGAAGGGAATTTATGGAGATCCTGTTAGCTATAGCCAAAGAAAATAAAAATAACTGGACTCAGTCTGGTCCCCTGTGGTACTCCGTGGGTAATGAGTGGGGTGGCGTAAGGGGGTTGGGGGCTGGATCTGGTGGGGGAAGAATTGCTTGGGGGGGGGGGGGGAGGGCTGTGTTTGGTGGATGGAAGGAGGAGTGTTGAAGGGGGGCTGGGTTTAGGATGTGGGTGATGGCGGGTAGGAGTGGGTTATGGCGGGTGGGAGGGGGTTATGGCGGGTGGTAGGAGCGGGTGATGGCTGAGTTTGATACTGGGTGGAGGGGAAGAAGAATAAGTGCCTCCATCAAGTCTTAAGAATATATTCCTCCGCCGTTCCTCTGAAGAGTTACCACACCTCACGTAAAGGTTCAGCAGCGGGGTTGACGGACGGACACAATAAACACGGCTGCTGTATCGCCAACTTTACCTTGGATAAACTGCCATCACCCCTACTTTACTATTTTTTTCTTCTTAAAGCTTTGACCTTGAACTCTGACATGACCTAAGGAGCACAATGACTCTAAGAAGTATTATAGAGATACGAGGTAAGTAAATGTTGAAGTGTTTACGTAATTATTGAGGTATGATATAATGATATTTATAATACATAGTCGTAAATATTTACACTGCCCGACTCACGTGGTATCTCAGTGTGAAAAGATCGATAACCCAAGAAGAAAAAAGACGAATACGAAGACGACGAAAACACTTATGCCTCTCGTGCCTAGTATTGCAATATCAGTCCTCGGTATCGACCTTCAGACTTGAGATATGGCAAATATAACCGCTGTTGATGACGACAAGAATGGGATCTATTACAGAGCCGCCAAGATATGCTGATATCGCCTCCTCCCACGGTCGTCCAGCCGATTTCATGACTCACCGATATCGTTGGTTATACACCTGGGTCCTACCCCTCCCCTCCTCCCCCCCCCCACCATCTGTACCCCTCCGAGATGTGAACTATACGCTGATTGGACGAGGCCAGTAGTGACGTGGCCCTCTTCTCAACCATCCACGAGGCATTTCTTCATTCCGGTTTATTTATTGTTGTCAATGTTTTGGTTCCTTGTCTATCGTATGTTTTCTTTTTTTGTGTGTTTATGTTTTTGTTTTTTCTATTTTTTTTTCTTTTATTAATCACTATTTTAGTCATTTACTCCCTGTTAGTTTCATCACTTTTTTTTTACATTTTTTTTATTCCGGTTTATGTTATCATCTTTTTCAACCATTATTTCTAGATTTTTCTCCATTTCTAATTCCCTTTCTCATTTCACCCTCAATTATGTGCTTCGAGACTCGTTTTCTTTTCACGAATTTAATCCAACAGAACGTGTGATCTCTCTCTCTCTCTCTCTCTCTCTCTCTCTCTCCCTCTCTCAAACTACTCTAAGATAAAATCACTCTCCCTCCCACTCCCATCCTCACCTACTCTCTCTCTCTCTCTCTCTCTCTCTCTCTCTCTCTCTCTCTCTCTTTCTCCCGCAGCCTCTCACCAACTTAACGCCCTTCAATACCTCTACGAAAGCTTCCAATACCATGAATACAAGCCGCCATATTCCTTCACCTTTGTAGAGATATTGTCATGTTAGTTCGATTGGATTTATTCCCATGGGAGAAGGAGGTAAAGAAGGAGGTGGAAAGGAGGATGGAAGGAGCAACAAGATGTGGTAGTGGAAGGGTAGGAGAGGGGCGTGAAGAGGAGGAAAGAAGTGAAGAGAGGGTGAGGGTGAAGAGAAAGAGAGGGTGATGAAAGGAGATGGAAGAAAGTGAAGGAAAAGCTAAGGAGGAGGAAGAGAAGATGTTGGGAGGAAGCGAGGAGGAAGAAGAGGATATGAATATTAAGATGAAGAGGGGGAGAGGAGAATGTGATAAGAGTGAGAAGGAAGAGAGGCTGAAGGAGGAAAGTGGAATAAAAGAAATGTAGACATTGAGCAAACTTCCACGAGGGAAGGAAGAAAAGGAGTTGGAGAAGAGTACGGAAGGAGGAACAGGACGTAACTTTCTATCCCTTTTCTCTCTTCCTCTCTCTGTATGTCAATCCTTTCTCTCTCCTCCTCCTCTCTACATCTATTAATCGATTTATCTCTCACCTTTTTCTCTTTTTCAATACACGCAAAGGCCAGGTAGAGAGAGTAGATACGCCCTAACACCTGTAGAGAGGGTACACCCTAACGCAGGTAGAGTAAGCACACCATAACGCAGGTAGGGGGGAGTAGGTAGACCCCAACACACAGGAAGAGTACTTAGACCCGGGAGAGGGAACACAGATCTACCTAGGCACTATGGCACTCCGGACGTTGGCATCTTGAGGTGCCTCAAGTCGATTCCATTAGACCTATTACCGTCCACTCTCCCTTAGAGGTAATCTGAATTACTAATGCTAATATATTAATGGGCTCGACACCTGCTTCTCACTCCTCCCGGGAGAGTGGCCCATCTTCTCTCTCACTCCTCCTGCAGAGTGGCTCTCCCTCCCTCTCACTCCTCCTAGGAGAGTGGCTCATCTTCCCTCTCACTCCCCCTGGGAGAGTGGCCCATCTTCTCTCTCACTCCTCCCGGGAGAGTGACTCATCTTCTCACTCACTTCTCCTGGCAGGGTGGCCCTTCCTCCCTCTCACTCCTCCTGGCAGAGTGGCCCTCCCTCCCACTCAAACCTCTTGGGAGTTGGGCACTTCTTTCCTCTCACTCCTCTCGGGAGAGTTAACCTCCCTCCCTCTCACTCCTCCTGGAAGAGTGGCCCTCCTTCCCCCCTCACTCCTCCTGGGGGAGTGGCTCTCCATCGCTCTTCCTCTTCCTAGAAGATTGGCCCTCCCTCCTTCTCACTCCTCCTGGAGAGTGGCTCTCCCTCCCTCTCACCCCTCCAGGGAGAATGGCCTTTTCTCTCAATTTTCACAAGAGAGAGGACTCTAAAGTTATCAGAGATAATAATATTGGTAGTGGTTATGAAATAATTAATAGCAGTAACTAATAATATTATTATTATTATTATTATTATTATATATTATTATTA
Source organism: Homarus gammarus (assembly GCA_958450375.1). NCBI lineage: Eukaryota > Metazoa > Arthropoda > Malacostraca > Decapoda > Nephropidae > Homarus > Homarus gammarus. The sequence goes on from CAUDMG010003960.1 coordinate 437,275, forward strand.
TTATTATTACCATCTATGATAGTAACACCAGAAGTAGTAGTGATAGTATTACAGCATTTATCGTCATAATTATACCTCTGTACGAATCAATAACTTCATTTTCTAAGCAAGCAGTATTAAGCATCACAAATACTAATAAAATTCTCCTGCATTATGGTTACTCATTAATTATAGCATTACATTTACATGAAACCATCAACGATATAGATCCTAAGGCATTATTTTTACTCACTAATTCCATGACTCAACAAAGTCTCAGGTATTATTCTAACTCCCGGACTCAAACATTACATTAAATAACACCTCCAGACGCCCCACTAGTCAGCCCTCGCCTCCACTACCTCCTTCCCCAATCTGCTATAAATTGTTTACGATCGAAATTGTTTAGCTTGTAAATTGTTTTCAGAGCCAACACCATCTGGAGGTTGAAGATGGGATCCGATTCTTTCAGTTGATTGTAATGGAATGTCCACAAGTCGCGTGGCTGGCACGGAGGAGACGTAGGATTGAAGACCTCTCAATAGAGATTAGAATCCTCTTTTCTAGATAGGATGTTTTTTGTTTATCTCAGAAAGTAAATAATGGGAGGATTTTTGTCTTGTTTCTTTGATAAGTGATATATTTTTTGTTGTAATATATTGAAATCATTATTATTACCGTTAGTGTTATTATCGTTATTGTTATTATCGTTATTATTATTATTATTATTATTATTATTGTCTATGTTAGTAGTAGTTGTAGTAGTAGTAGTATTTTATATCTATTGTGAGTTACTTTAGTAATTCAATGTAAAAAAAATAATTCTTACTGGATATTACACATTAGTCATAATATTACTAGTATCAATAATCATGTTAATAATAATTATAATAATATAATAAGATTTAGTATGATGAAAAACAAAAGAGATAAAAGTAGAAAACAAAGTAATATGATAATTATATTAAAGACACAATCAGACAGACACGCAGACAGAAAAATAAAACGACAGAGCCATAATCCTCTACCTGGAGCTAATTACCTCCATCAAAGGAACAGACTCACCTCAGTGATTATAATTTGCGGCCGTGTATAACTTCCTCATTTTATTCAGTTATTCAGCATGGTACCAGTCAGCTAGTCAATCAACTCTTAAATCTGCTAATGAGTCAACCAGTCACTCTACTTAACTCTTCATTCTGTCATCCTGTTAGTTAAATCTGCCCTGCCACCCAGTTAGATTCTCAGTTCAATCTGCCAGTCACCCAATTAGCCCGTCACTTCAATGCGCCAGTCACCTAATCAACCTGTCAGTTCAATGCGCCAGTCACCCAATTAGCCTGTGCTCAATCTACCAGTCACCCAATTAACCTGTCAATCAACCAACTTATCAGTCTACCAAACAATCATTCTGTCAGTTCAATCATTCAGTCAATTAGCCAAACAGTCAACCAATTACTTCAAGATGATGCACAGGTGAGCGTGGACACTGATTACACTACCTGATGTCTCTTATAACCGGAGTGTTTGACCAGCAATTAATTATTCTGTTCGGAGTATGTGTGTGGGCAAGAGGTCTAGGGGAGACGGGGAGTTGTCTGGGTGTGAGTGGGGTGAGAGGGAGGGTGAGGGGGAGGGTAAGGGGGAGGGGGTGTAAGAGAGAGGTAAGAGGAAGGGGTGAGTGGGACAGGATGAGAGGGAGGCGAGTGGTGGTGGAGATATTCCTTTTATTAGTATCAAGTTTATCTTCGTGACATAAGTGGTTTTGTATGTGTGTGTGTGTGTGTGTGTGTGTGTTTATTTATTCAAAAGAGGAAGGACTACAAACAGTACCTACAAAAAATACACCAATTTTACACCTTCATAATACTCACCATATTTTCTAACTTCGTCTCCTATGTTACTTAAACAAAAGTACACGTCACCATAAAAACAAACACAATGATAACGACAAACAATTCTACTTCTCAACCTCTCCCATATTAAAACACTTTATTTATTATTTTTATCTTAATGTCTCCAAAATAAAATAATAATTCGCTCGACAAATTACATTTTTACATTACAAAGAGAAAATCATTACAGTCAAGAATTCGCTCTTAATCGCTTCAGAGAAAAACCAAAATACTTCCCACTGCATATTAAACATACCAGGAGATGAAAATTATTATTATCAAGCATGTGTTATAATCCTCTGCCAGCGTCATAACAACCAGAGAGCAATTCTAAAAAGGGAAATTGTGTTTTGTTGATTTTAATCCGATGTAAGAGAGGAAGGAGTCCCGCTTATATTATATTACAATGTCTTTTTCTTCCTTCCTTACACATAGACCTAATCGAGTCTATATTTTTTCCTTCTATCCCCTTTTCTCCCTCGCACCCCCCTCCCTATATCCCCCCTCCTCCTTTATCTCCCTTTCCTGTTTAATCTTTCTCCCTTTGTCTCTCCTCTCTCTTTTCCTCTCCTCCTCCTTCCTCCGTCCTTTTCCTTCCTTCCTCTTCTCCTTTCCTTCCCTTCTCTCTCTTTCTACCTCTGCTTCCCTTATCCCCTCACCTTCATTAAAAATTGATGATACTTCATACTTAGCGACAATGTAATTCAGGAAACCTTACCGTAATGCAATTTTAAACAATGTTATTTGATACGAGTCTCAGAATGAGTCTCAGTATCGGTTTGTTTTGAAGCCTCAGAGCCTCGTGCGGAGGAGTTTTTGTATTACACTGACACGCTGGGTGAGAACGTATCTACCTGACTCGTTTAAAACTACGATAAAAGAAGAGAGAGAGAGAGAGAGAGAGAGAGAGAGAGAGAGAGAGAGAGAGAGAGAGAGAGAGAGAGAGAGAGAGAGGAGGGGCAGTAGGATAGATAAACGGAAAGAAAGACAGAAAAGAGAAATGGAGAGAAAGACAGAAACAGACAGACTTGAGATAAAACGACAGAGACAAAACGTAGACAGGCAAATACACACAGACAAACAGGACGAAGAGAAAAATAAATAAAACACATAAATTAGCCACAATTATCCAAGGGAAAAAAACAAATACTATTTTTTCGAGTCACCAAATATGGCAAATTATTACAGTAGTTTGTATATAATTTTCTGGTCGTGTTTAGCGCCATATACTGTGAATAATGACTGTTTATGGGTTATGGACAACACTCTAATGATGGTGTCTGACTGTGAGATGGAAAGACGGATGGTGAAACAGGGTGAGTAGAAGGAGAGGGGGCTGGGAGGGATGGTGGAATAGTATGAATAGAAAAAGGGAGGGAAGGAAGGAGAGGTGGTGGAAAAGGGTGAGTAGAAGGAGAGATAGATAAGTTAATATACAATAAGAAGGGATAGAGAATGCGAAAGGTAGTTAGAAGGAAGGAGAGAAATTGGGAGAGGGAATAAAGGGAGAAATGAGGGAGGGAGAGAATTGAGGGTGTGGCGAAGTAAAATAGAAGGGAAGAAGTAATAAATAATAAAAGAGTCGGGAAGGTAGAGAGAAAAGGGGAGAGAATGAAATAGAAGGAAAGCTGGAGTGAGAGAGTGAGGGAAAAAGAATGGAAAGGGAGAAAGGAAAGAATGAGTGAGAGGATAACGGATAAGATGAATGAGAGATAGAAAAGGAAATAGAAAGGAGTGACTGAGAGTTGTAAGAAACACAGTCAAGGGAGTACGAGAGATAGAAAGAAAGAAAGTGTAAGGAATGAGACAATTTTTAGAAAGTATCTACGCGTGTGTGTGTGTGTGTGTGTGTGTGTGTGTGTGTGTGTGTGTTCTGTAAACGCCCCTTCCTCTACAATTCTCTCTTTGCTATAAGTCTCTATACGATCCAGGAACCTCAATACCTTGTGGCAAGTTCAAGAAACACCAACAGGTAACCACAGGTAAACACTTAACATTTCTCTAAGTCTCTGCTGAAGTAAGACTGACATCACACCCCCTCTACCGTCAGCCTCCCCATACTGATATTGTAACAGTTTATTTAGCCCGAAAAATAGTCACAGAGTGGATAATGTTAACAATATTGACATGGCTGAGCCAGTTGAGGGCCTGAGCTCTCTTAGTGGCAAAAGTCTCTGAGCGTAATAGGTAACAAAAAGCTCATCTTCGCATATTTCACTGTACTGTTTGATGGTAATGAAAGAGTATTATTAATTTATAAACGAAACCAACAATTGACTTCCTCTAGTTATATAAAACTCGAAATTACCACAAGACTCCGAAGCCTAACAACTTCAGTATCTTGTGAGACAGTAAAGGGTGGAGGTGGGTTAATAACTAAACACTACCATTCATTATTACACTTCCCAACATCCGACTTTCTACCATCAGTCTCTACGATGATAAGAGTCTCTGGAATATTATATATTAGAAATGAGAGGAAGAGGACAGGAGGGGGGGAGGAGGAGCGAGAGAGAGAGAGAGAGAGAGAGAGAGAGAGAGAGAGAGAGAGAGAGAGAGAGAGAGAGAGAGAAGGGGGAAGAGTGAGCTATACTTTGATGGTAACAGGTTGTTGTTGTTGGTTTAATAAGGTGAGCCAGGTTAATGGGTTCTCTATTGTGTTAAACTGGTAGTGGTTGTGGTAGTGGTAGTGGTAGTAGTGGTGGTGGTGGATCAAGGCAGCTTCACTCCTCTGGTGTTCACAACCTCTGGCGGGATAGGACCAAGTGCAAGACGCCTCTACGCAAGACTGGCGGAGGTGTTATCTGAACAGAAGCAGCAACCCTGGAGCCAAGTTGCAGTCTGGTTGAGATGCCGACTGTCCTTCTCTCTGCTTAGGTCTGCATTACTTTGCCTCAGGGGAACGAGATCTTCGGCACCAAAGCAAATAACAGTCGCAGATATTGACTGAGGCTACAGACACTGAATGCCGCATAGATCTGCGGCTCAACTAACTCAACACAGCTAGGGTAGCTACTTATGTATTAGGATATTTAATATTAAGGTAATAAAATGGTGGCGAAGGTGTGGCTATTGGAGGAGGCTGGAGGCCACTTTTTTTTTTTTTTTAATAGTAGTGGTAGTAGACGGGGGGAGGTTGAGTGATGGTGGTAGTAGCAATGGTAGTAGTGGTAGATGGTGAGAGTAGTCGGAGTGGTAGATGGTAGTAGTGGTGCTAGGGTGAATGATGATAGTGGTAGTAGTGGTTAGTGGTGGTAGGATGAGTGATGGTTGTAGTAGTAGTGGTAGATAGTGGTGGTAGTGGTAGGATGAGTGATGGTAGTAGTAGAAGTAGTGGTAGTAGGGTGAGTGATGGTGGTGCTTAGGGTGAAAGAAAACTCTCTCTCTCTCTCTCTCTATATATATATATAAAGCTCTCCTTGTGGTCTTTTCTCGGGCGTTATTATTTCCCCTCCCCTCCCCTCCCCTCCTCTCCTCTCCCCTCCCCTCCCCTCCCCTCCCCCTCTTCTCTTTTATTTTTCTAATCCTCAGACCTCAAGTTCTCCAAAGAAAGCGGAAGAATGAAACCTTTGAAGACGGAATGAAAACCTTACTGGAGAGGCCGTTTTATCCTGTACAGCGTCTTATTAAGGTTAAGATTGTAACATTTTGTGGTATTTTAGGAATTTTATTTTCATTAGCTTCTTAATGTTCGGTTCTAAGACCTTGACTACAAATGGAGTGAAGGATTGAAGAAACGAATTTGAATTGACTTAAAAAAAATATTAGATCATGGCCAACTATAAATAACCAATAGCGATGACGACAACAACAACAACAACAAAAACAAAAAAACAACAACAACAACAATAATAATAATAATAATAATAATAATAATAATAATAATAATAAATACATTCTTCACCACAAAACATATATGAAGCTACGACAATCGATCCGCTATTTTCTGTAAAGTTTCCTCGCGACAATTTTTACGAAGTACCTAAGGCATGAAAGGGGTTATAATATGCAAATTTGGCTGCCGTCAATCATGCCGAAGGAAGGAAGCGCTTGTTTATACTCTAAAATGCCCATAAAACTTAGTTATAGTGACTCAAAGTGGCTTTCAGGTGGAGATTTAAATGGGGCACCCCAACTAGCAGAAGGAGGGAGGAAGACAGGGAGGGAGGAAGGTAGGGAAGGAGAGGGGTAGAGACGTAGGGGAAAAAGGGAAGGGCAGAAGGGGGAAATGAGGAGGGAAGGAGGGAGGGAGGGAGATGAGGATAGGGAAGGAGAAAGAGAGGTAAGTGGGGATGGAGAAGGAAGGATGGAGAGTGCGAGGAAGGGAAGGAAGTCTCCAGTGTAATGGATATTTGATTAAATTTTAATAGATGTCAGAGGAGATAGGGTACAAGAGGAGAAGGAAGAGGAGGAGGAAAGAGGAAGAGGAAAGAGGAAGGGTAAGGAGGTGATGGGATGAATGGATGGAGAGAGAGAGAGAGAGAGAGAGAGAGAGAGAGAGAGAGAGAGAGAGAGAGAGAGAGAGAGAGAGAGAGAAGAGAAAGAGAAAGAGAAAAAGAGAGAGAGAGAGAGAGAGAGAGAGAGAGAGAGAGAGAGAGAGAGAGAGAGAGAGAGAGAGATGGTTGATAGATAAAGCGACCGAAAAAGACACAAGGGCTATATACTGTATATTTCTGGTGAGACAAAACTAAAAAAAAACAAACAAAAAAACATTGAAACAAAACAAAAACAAAAATATGAAGAAAACACCGAAATAAAAATATCGTCAACAACAGAAGCAAACAAACAAAAACAATAACAACAATAACGATAAAAAAGTATGACACACAGATGAAGGAAAAAGAAACATACATAGAAATTGAGAGAAATCCTATACATGGAGAGATAGAGAGAGCCAGAGAGACAAGAGGGAGATATCTAACAACCCATCTTCTTTACCGGTCATAAAACAGAAGACAATCTCAAAGAGTGACAGATAATATACATAAAAAGTAATTTACAACCTCATTCTCACTATTTATTTACTTAATTACCATCCTAATTACTTAATGGTCCTTGAAATAATAATTATACCTATTATACAGGTAAATCCGGCTAATTGATCCATTCTTCAATGTTTTCAATTTTATGTATCTACCTTTCTTTTTTTTTTTACTTTTTCCTTGCTTATTTTTATTTATTTATTTATTTATTTTTATTTTTTGTGTGTTTTTTTAGAATCGAGTCAATTCAGCCATTTACCTTCCGAATTGGAGAGAAAATGTTTTATCACCCCCTAAAAATGTGTCCTTGGTTTTTCCCCGATATTTTTCTGGAGTAAAAAAAAAAAAAAAAAAAAAAGTATTTGATTATATATATTCATTTACCTGCGTCTCTCTCTTTCTGTCTCTGTCTCTCCGTATCTCTATCTCTCTCTCTCATTATCCGTCCGTTTATCTCTTCTGTTTCTGTATCTATTTGCTAATTTGAGAGAGAGAGAGAGAGAGAGAGAGAGAGAGAGAGAGAGAGAGAGAGAGAGAGAGAGAGAGAGAGAGAGATATATATATATAGATTTCATAAGGAGGATGAAGGCAATAAACGCATATACAGGTGAAACAATTAGTTGATTAGTTTACCTGTCTTCATGCTTCAGGTGTGTCCCCATTAAGGTGTAGGGGAAAGAAAAGCAGAATTGGTGAAGGGAAGTGAGAAAGGGGAAGAGAAATAGGAATTGGAGATAGAGGAATAATGAGAGGAGAAGAATGATTCAATGAATAAGTAGGAAAAAGGCAAGGAAGAGGGAGAAAGAGATGAGGAAGTGAAGAGAAAGAGGAGGGAGGTATTTGAGAATAAGAGAGAGGTAGACAGAAAAGATAAATAAATAAATTGAAAGAGAGATAGATGGTGTTTGTGTAGGCATTAGCTTACATTCTTAATTGTATCATTAATTCCCTCTACTACTACTACTACTAATACTCCTACTACTACTAATACTCCTACTACTACTACTACTACTACTACTAATACTACTACTAATAATAATAATAATATCAGTGTTACCAATATCACATAAAAATCTTCTCTCTCTATCCACATATTTGAAATACCCTTAAGAAAAACAAAGGCATATATTTTCTTCTCTATCAAACGACTACTCAAATTCCAATCATTTTTAAATTCCCTTGAAACAAATCCACTCCTCACAAATTCACACTCAAACGCTTGCAATTTTTTCTTTCTTTTTTGCAACATTTTTAAAGGCAGAACAATTGATCCTGTTCTCATCATAAGGGCTAAAGTTATATGTGATCAGAGGTGAATAAAAACCTTAAGTGGATGCCTCCCGGTGTATGAATTTACGTGTATGAGTCTGTCTTGTATTTTAGCTTTCTCCCTATGTCTCTTGATTTTTTCTCTTTTTGTACGTTTCTATATCTCAGTATTTTCTTTCCGTCTACGTCTTCTCTCTCTACAGAAGCGGAGAGACATAGAAAGAGAAAAAGGAGAGAACAATATACATAAAAAGAGATGTAGTTAGAAAGACAAAGTATAGATGACAGAGAAAGTGTGTGTGTGTGTGTGTGTGTGTGTGTGTGTGTGTGTGTAAGAAAAAGACAAAGACAAAACAAAAATATAATGAATGATAAACAGCAAACATACAGACAAACGAAGATAAAACAATATAAACGAAAGTGAAAAAAAAACAAAAAAACAAGAGAAACAGCACCAAGACGCCCCCCTGAGAGAGATGAGAGACATATAGTATTATGTCGTTCTCAGTAATATCTCTCCACCGAATCCCACGAGATAGCCAATTATGCCTATTATTATTAGAGACGCAAGTGTCCTCATTGACCGCCATGCCCTGGGGAGGAACATAGAGAGAGGGAGAAATAAAAGATAATAGCAGGGATATATATCCGGCAGAGAGAGATAATGCCAAAAAGGTTGAAGGATAACATTAGATGAGAGAGAGAGAGAGAGAGAGAGAGAGAGAGAGAGAGAGAGAGAGAGAGAGAGAGAGAGAGAGACAATTGAGATCATCACGTCTAATTACTGTGTATAAGATGGTTGACGTGCTGCATCTCGTTATGGGAGAGAGAGAGAGAGAGAGAGAGAGAGAGAGAGAGAGAGAGAGAGAGAGAGAGAGAGAGAGAGAGAGAGATAAACTAATTAAAAACACCTGGGACTGAAATTTACATTCACCTCTGTGACACACTACCTGGTCTCAGTAATACTTTTACGAGACACACAGACAGACAGACAATCTATATACTCACTCTCTCTCAAGAACCTTCGTAATAACATACAATAGTAATCTCTCTTCTACTCCTCTTTCCTCTTCCTTCTTTTTATCTTTAAGAGGAAATGGAGGGGTGAAACATAGGTCTATGGAAGGGAATTAGGTAATGCCTCTTGTGTGTGTGTGTGTGACATTACCCGGTACATGACTTTATGTTACAGCAGGTGAAAATCTCCCACGTGTATCTCAGTGATCGTTATCCTATTCGTTATTCCATGCATTATTGTGTGTCTTCATCTCCCTTTTCGCTATGATGCCGAGGGTAGTGGGGGGGGGGGGGGGGAGGGGAGGAGGAGGAGGAGAAGTAGGAGAGAAGAGACAGAGAAATAGGAGGAGGAAAAGAAGTAGGGGGGAAGTAGTGAAAGAGAAAGAGGAGGAAAAGGATTAGGAGGAGAAGGAGGAGGAGGAGGAGAAGGAAGTAGTGAAGGAGAAAGAGGATGAAGAGGATTAGGAGGAGGAGAAGGAAGTAGTGAAAGAGAAAAAGAAAGGGGAGGAGGATTAAGAAGAGGAGAAAGATTATGGATAGAGATTTCTACCACAGGTAACTTCACTGTAGACTAAAATAGTTCTTATGTTATTTGTTTACCTGGACACTAATTAATCCCTTTCTCGTCACGCTCTTTATCTCCCTCTACATCCCTTAGACGACCCAGTATCTGTCTGTCTGTCTGTCTGTCTGTTGGGGATAATGCATAAGATGTTTCTGGCCATTCATGAACATTTGTGACTATTGTTAAGTTCAGGGGATTTTTTTTTTTAATATTTGTGAGCATTTATGATTCTTTTATTTGATTTTGTGTATATGGGAATTTATGAAACGACCCAGAGAGAGTTTTTGAGCATTTGTGAGTGTCTGTGGGCATTTCTGAAGATAGCATTTGAGAATTTTTGGAAGAATTTTGTGCGTTTATGAAAAACCCCTACGAGAATTTAAGCATTTGCGAACATATATATCGATTCATTAAGAAATAAATAAATAAAAAATTCCATTACATATAAAAGCTGTGACTCAACTATTTAAGTCAACCAATTCCGAACATTTTTGTGTCCAGGGAGAGCGAGTCAACTGA
>CAUDMG010003960.1:452500-547500 GCA_958450375.1 Homarus gammarus
GACACACACACACACCCACCTATTACACCCCCTCATATACTAGGAGTAACATTCTCTTCTCTTCCCTCTCTCTTACTCCCTCTTCCTATTCATCAAACCTTATCATCCCATCTCTCACCTCTCCTCCCTCTGTTATCATCCGCCTCTCCCTCTCAACCTGTTTATCACTCGTTATCTTTGCCGTACATAACACACACACACACACACACACACACACACTGCTCTCTCTCTCTCTCTCTCTCTCTCTTCGTTCCTCATCGGTATATTTTTCCATCCATCCCCTATTTCCTCTTGTTTATTACCCTTGTCTGTCTCTCCCTTCTTCCCCATACATCTCTATCTGAGGTTCGTGTCAGAGGGGATAAATAAGACGAAAAATAAGGTGAGGTAACTGGTGGACAAGGTGCTATTTTCTCTCTTTCTCTCTCTCTTTCCTTCCACATATATTTCTTAATCTCCATCCACTTATCTTTCTGTCTCTTTCTTTTGTTCAGTCTCTCTCTCTCTCTCTCTCTCTCTCTCTCTCTCTCTCTCTCTCTCTCTCTGTCTCTGTCTCTCTCTCTCTCTCTCTCTCTCTCTCTCTCTCTCTGGGCATGGGTAGGTGAGGCAGGCCACCCAGCCATTACTCCCACTACCTGAGCTCCTCGTAGGCCTTACCTGCCTAAATTATACACCTATCTGTCCCCAAAGTCACGATGGCCATATTTACGTCCATCAGGGTCTCAGTTTGTGTGTGTGTGTGTGAGAGAGAGAGAGAGAGAGAGAGAGAGAGAGAGAGAGAGAGAGAGAGAGAGAGAGAGAGAGAGAAAAAAAAAAGACATAAACAAGACAGACTGACGGGCAGAAAAAGGGAGAAGTAGAAACCGAGAAGAAGAAGAAGAAGAAGGGAAATAATAGAATAAAATAAATAAAGCACAAAAAAATAAATAAAAAAATCGTTACAAAATTATTAAGAATAGAAGAAAATAAAAATTAAATAAAGGTGGACATCAAAGAAATAAAGATTAATTTAAAGAATAAATCCTAAAACAAAATACATCGGTAGAAACAGATATAATTATTACAGGTAAACCCGTATAGCTCACCTGGGGGTCCTTGGCTGAGGTGAGAGGAGGAAGAGGAGGAAGAAGAAGATAAGAAGGCTCGAAGATATAAAAAAGGAGGAGGTTTAGGACATGAAGAAGATGATGATGATGATAAGGATGAGGAGGAGGAGAAAATGAAGAGATGAAGGATGAATATGAAAAGGTGAAGAAGGAAGAATAAGAAAAAAATTAAGAGGAGATGAAAAAAATAGAAGGATAAGTAGGAAGAGAAATAGAAGGACAAGGCGGAAAAGTAGGAGAAGAAAGAAAAGGAAGAGAAATAAATTAGAGATAAAAGGGTGAGAAAAAATAAAAGAGAAAGAGTACAAAAGGAAATGGAAAAGGAAAAGGAATAAAAGAATGATAAAGAGAAAAGAAAGAGAGAAGGGTGCCAACAGACAATAGGGTAAAGTAAGGGGAGTAGAAAGGACATAGAAAATAACTGATGAAAATGAGAACAGGAGGGAAAATCTGATGAAAAAAACAAAACAAGCGAACACACACGGGCGTAAGGGATCCAATGCAGTTTAAAATGATTTACGAATTGGGGGAGAAAAAAGGGAGAATAAAGGAGGAGGATTAAGAAGAGGAATGGTTATGGCGTGTAGTGGGGAGATGGAGGACTAAATTATTATAAAAAAAAAAAAAACACGAAAGAGCTACGAATGAGGGTAGATAGGAAGACCGATAATGAGAGGGGTGATGAATGAGTGGGAGAATGAGGGTAGATATGAAGACCGATAATGAGAGGGGTGATGAATGAGTGGGAGAATGAGGGTAGATAGGAAGACCGATAATGAGAGGGGTGATGAATGAGTGGGAGAATGAGGGTAGATAGGAAGACCGATCAATGAGTGGGAGTACAGTATGTGGAAGAATTACTGAGTTGATTTGTATTATATTTTCATTCAAATGTATATGTATGTGATGTGTCTGTACAGGTGTGTTGGTTTGTGTGCGAGCTGTGTGCACATACCTACACAAACACACCTAAGCGCGCGACACACACACACACACACACACACACACTCTTTCATTATCGTGAGAGGAAATACATTACACTGGTCAACAAAGTTTTTGTTGCATTGCTATAAACACTTGATTCTACCTAATTTGGGTGTGCTGATCTCATATCTGAAGTTAGTTTCTTTCTGTAAGCTCTAGTTTTTTTTGCAATCAAGGTATTTTGAAATTTCAAAATTTCGTCTTCGTCTTATTGACCTCGTCGTCTATCTTGAAAAATATGTCATTAAACTGTCATTAAATTAGCTGGGTAATAAACAATAAAATATTGCATATTCTAAATTTATTCAACAACACAATTTGAAACATGTTCCATCTAAAACAAAGGTTGAAATTTGTATAAAACTCATTGTTAGGTAAGAAATTTGTTACTATGAGGAGACAAAGCCCAATCACATTTTAGCCAGGTAGGAATTTGCGCTTGAAGCTCTTGCGTTTGTGAAATGTCTCAGGGCACTCTCGTTTAATGCTCCAGCAGTAGTCTGCCATCATATGTTTGTCCCATCTCCCTTGGTAGCGGTCTTCCATGGTCTTGAGATCCTGATGAAACCGCTCGCCTTGCTCGTCACTTACTGCCCCTAGGTTCTCAGGGAATCTATCAAGATGACTATATAGGAAATGGAGTTTGACACTCATATTGCATCCAAGGTCATGAAAGGCTGACAACATGGTTGCTACAAGGGTTTCATAGTTGTCAGCCTTTTTATTACCAAGAAAGTTTTCCATTACCGCCACAAATGAAAGCCATGCACCCCTTTCCTTGTCGTCCATCTTTCTGACAAAGTCTTGATCACGTACAAGTGCACGAATTTGTGGTCCATCAAACACACCTGCCTTTATCTTCTCAAATGACAAAGCAGGGTGAGCAGAGACTATGTGTTGGAAGCATTCACCATCAGTATTTAATGCTCTGACAAACTGTTTCATCAGGCCCAGCTTGATATGGAGAGGAGGAAATATGATCTTTTCTCGACTGACGATTGGATCATTGACAATGTTTGGCATACCAGCTTCCAGAGTCTCACGTAAGGGCCACTCCTTCAGGTTCCAATGCCTGTCTCTAGCTCGGCTGTCCCACATGCAAAGAAAGCAGGGATACTTTGTAAATCCTCTTTGTTGGCCAAGAAGGAAGTTCACCATTTTGAGGTCAACACAAATTGTCCAGTTGTGCTCATGGTATTTTAGCAGGTGAATCACAGTTTTAATGTCATTATACTCCTCTCGTAAGCACACAGAATGACCCACTGGAACAGCTGCATAGACATTACCATTATGTAGTAGCACACACTTCAGGCTACGCTTACAACTATCTAGAAATAATCGCCAGTCATTTGGACTATACAATGGAATCCCTAATTCCTGGAGAAGACCCGGGATATTATGACAGTAAACAAACTTATTCTCCTCTGTAAAGAATGGCACAAAATCCTGTTCCCGCTTTCTGAAGTCTGAAACTTTTGTGGTCTGGTTCAGTAGAGCCTTTTCTTGCAACCTAGAAGCTAGAACTTCTGCTGCATTTTTGGAGAGACCCAAATCACGCACAAGGTCATTCAGCTCTGGCTGACTAAACTTCTGAGGGGTTGATGACTCTGGTGTACCATCAGAAGAATCGTCGGAATCTGCAAGTATTTCTTGAGTTTCATGTTCACTCTCTTGGTCTTTGTCGCTTCCCTCCTCTTCAGCTGGAGACAACCCATTAAAAACTGGAACTGGTAGCTCATCAGAGTGCAAAGTAGGTCGAATTGCTGAAGGGATACTAGGATACGATATTTTATGTCTGTTTTTCTTGCCAACACCCTTCGTATTGATCAGACAAAAATAGCAGTCAGTTGTGTGGTCCTTCGGTTCTCGCCAGGTCATGGGAATTCCGAACGGTAAGCCCTTACGTTTTCCTTTTGTCCAGTCACGCAGCATTTCTTCGCAGTTATGACACACAGCATGTGGAGCCCATTTTTTGTCTTGGTCGCCAAGAGTAAGTCCGAAGTACGCTTTATAGCCGCGCCTCACAAACGATGTTATATTGCGCCTCTGACGAATAAGCGTGAAGTATCCACAAATATAACAGAAGGCATCAGGTTTGTTCACACATTGATTTCTCTTTGTAGCCATGACCAAATCTGAAAGAAAAAACAGACAAAATTATATCTCCCTATTGATACCATAATCGTGTAATTAATTAATTTGACCGCAAACGGCTAGAATGTAAAACCTCAAATTACATGAAAACTGGAGCATGCAGAACAAAACTGGTTTCAAATATGAAATCAGCAGATCAAAAATGGTAAGAAACAGTAAAGAAATCTCATGCAACTGGGAATTATAAAAAATTTGTTGTCCTGTGTTATCATTGTTGTAAGGATTTAAGAGGAAAACATTATAAAATCTCTTCATTTGTTACTTATGGTGTAAATTTATCCAATTTTTTTTACGCTTGTTGCTTTGTAAAGGGGAAGAGATATTAATGATGACACAACTGTGATTCTCTGAAAACGTAAATAATAACATATATTGCACGTGTATAAAACACCTAAATGATAACATCCCATCACACCCCGTCAGTGTTTGTGTATTATAGTTTTGTGTCTCTGTACATGGAAAGATAAATCACAATTTCGTTATTGGAATTTAGGTACGAATTTTTTTTTAATTAATTATTCAGTTTCTCGATCTATCTGTATGCAAATTTGATAACCTTATTTTTTTTACACAACAATGAAAAAAGAAGATTGTTATCTGCGATAGTCCAGACGGATATATATTAGATTAGATACTCTTGGTTCACTGAAGCCAATAATTATCTCGCCTTGTATGTACGAGTATATGTCTGTACGTAAGTAGGCATGTCTGACCACATGTGCATATGGAGCTATGAATGTACAGTACAGTATGTACATACAATATTCTCTAACAGTGCACTATGACGTTCGTTTACAAAGAAACTAATGAAAAGCTAATGATGATGATGATGATGATGATCACAATAATTAAATTACCATTAATAAAAATAATAACAATAACAACAAAGTAATAATAATAATAATAATAATAATAATAATAATAATAATAATAATCAATAATCAATATTATTATAACAATAAAACTAATAATAACCAGATATAAGGCAGAAGACACAAGAAAAGAAAAGAACAACTAACGATTAAAATAAGGAGACGGAGAGAGAGAGAGAGTGGGAGGGTAGAGGGAGGGGCTACAATTATACATACCTGGCCCACCTGTTGCCCAAACCCTCAGTATACCCACCAACTGGCGTACGTACCTGGTCATGCCCTCTCAGATGTACGAGTTTAGCGCCTCAGGTAACACATTAATTACTGATCACCTGCTCACCTCTGGTCGGGATGAGGGCCGATTAAGTAAGCACGATTATAAGGCGCTGGGGTGACTTTTA
Organism: Homarus gammarus; assembly: GCA_958450375.1. Lineage (NCBI taxonomy): Eukaryota > Metazoa > Arthropoda > Malacostraca > Decapoda > Nephropidae > Homarus > Homarus gammarus. The sequence continues at coordinate 458,018 of CAUDMG010003960.1, forward strand.
CCGATAATTGTTGGTCGGATTTCGGATATGGGTCAAGTGTTGTGCTTTCTAATAATTGGTCGGGTGTTTTGTTATTTCGGATACAAGTCGTAGTAGTAGTAGTAGTAGTAGTAGTAGTAGTCATTGTGTCAGGTGATTATCTAATATACATTGTTTATTTGTTTATTTTAGGAGGAGAGGAAAAGAAAGGGAAATGTAGGTGGGATGCTTCACAGGTTAATGAGGTGTTATACAGGTGAGTGTGGTGTATGAAATTAGTGAGTAATCTCTCTCTCTCTCTCTCTCTCTCTCTCTCTCTCTCTCTCTCTCTCTCTCTCTCTCTCTCCTCTAGCACTCCCACACTCATCATGCCACCTGTGCAGTAAAAAGAGAGACAGATGATGAGAGGGTATGTCAATGGCGTGAGAGAAAGAGAGAGGGATGGAGGGAGGGACGGAGAAGGATGGAGAGAGGGAGAAGAGGGAGGAGGAGGAAGGCATGATGTGTGGACGTAATGGATAGAGGCAGATAGAAGATATTTTTTAGTGAAGGAGTGAGAACGAAAAAAGGGATGACCAGCAGAGGGAGAGAGAACACTGATGAAGAGGATAGATATATGATAAGATGGGAAGGAGAGATGAGGAGGTTCCTTTTTCAAGAGATGATGAAATGGAGCTTCTTCTTCTTCTTTTGTGAGTTTGATCAATACGAGAGAGAGAGTGGGGTTAAATGAGAGAGATATGAGTGGGGGTAAAAGATAAAGAGAGAGAGGGGTAAGATAATGAGAGAGAGAGAGAGAAAGAGAGAGAGATAACAAATGCAAAATGTACAAATTCAATCTTATTCTCTTTTAACGACAAACCGGAAACAAACACACACACACACACACACACACACACACACACACTATAACCTTTATATCTGCACCAAGAACTACTTACAGTACATTTCAGACAATCTTCTTCGCATAGAAACTCCTACAGTGTTGATCGAGCCTAGAAGATTGTATCGCCAGGCTCACCCAGGTGCAATCTACATAAACGCCAGGCGAAAGAAAAACTTTTATAAGTGAAGAGAATTACTAATTTAAGTGCCTCACCATTGTTACAAATTGTCCTTGTTTGGTTTTGGAATTGTCTTGGGGCGTTTTGCTTCGTTTCAGGTGTCATTTAGGTGTCATATAGGAAGGGTTTATATATTAGAGGTATCATAAGGAAGTGACATGGAGGTGTCATATCGGGAGTCATAGGACTGTCACATAATCGTGCCACGAGGGATATCTATGGGGGTGTCATATAGAAGCGTCATATGGAGCGTGTCATATGATTGTGTCATATCTACTGTCATATGAGGGGTTATAAGGAAATAATATATGGGTGTCATACAGATTAGTTCCAAAAGAATGAATTAAATGGAGTGATTCTTAAGAAGTGTCATAAGACGGTGGTGTACATGGTAGTCGGGTAAAAAACATTGCCCTACCTTCTGTTGCACCATAACCCATCTTCCACATACGAGTAATAATGCATATATACATAAACGTAAATACAGCTCTAATCTAATATGACTTTGCTGCCAACAAACTAGGTAAGACAATCTTGAACACCTTCTCATATATCACTATGTTCACCAGGTTGTATTATCATGTTTCACCGTTATCTCCGGGTTATGTTATATCTATTATGTTTTGATTCCGAGACTAAGATTATTTCTCATTTAAGTATTCAAGTGTGGATTACGAGGCGTTTGACAAGGAGGAGATATAATGATGAGATGTGAAATAGCAGAAATACAGGTGATTAAAAACTATTATAGACATTATGTATAAAGAACGCATCATTATCCAAGAACAAGTCGGTAATGAAGGCAAGGATCCGGAAATTATCTCTAATACTCAAAAAGAACAATAATAAAAAGAACAACAATAACAAAAGCAAGAACAAAAATAACAATAACAATAACTAAAACAACAATAACTAAAAACAACCACAACAACAAGAACACTACACCAAGCAAAGAAATAAAACAATCAAAAACAAGAAACAATGCCAAGAAAAACTTAAAAGTGATAGACATACATACATACACACACACACACACACAGACCAATAACCCCCCCCCCCCCCCACCCACCCATGAGACGCCGATATGAACCACCTGCTCAGATCTTCCTCTCGACTCAGGTCTCATTGGTACCTGGGTTCGGTTCTCCATGACGTCTCTATATGTCCGATATTTTCCATAATACGTAGTTTTTCGACCCACATGGCCATTGTGCGAACCTGCATTTTTTTTTTTTTTTTTTTTTGACGAATACGAAAAAAGTCAGATTGGGTAAATTTGTCGATATAAAATGTTGACCTCAAATGACTGGAAATATTGAGCTGTTTATATTGTCGACAGAGAATTTAATATGTATAGTTATAAATATTTTGTGTATTATGCACCCCGAGGAGGATTTTTTTTTCTTTTTAATATTGATGATACAATATTGATCTTTCTCCTGATTAGTGATTCACGTGATTTATATTATATGAATGAGGTATATTTTATGTACAAGGTATATTTTCAGTCTAAACCATTAAAGATTTATTCTAAGGTTTGCGAAAAAAGAAATACCATCTGGAAAATATACCAAGGTGTATAATGAATGATGACCTTTGAGGTGGGACCGAATTGTACATTGGCATTCTCTCTCTCTCTCTCTCTCTCTCTCTCTCTCTCTCTCTCTCATAGCCCTCAGCCTCAGAGAACAGTCATCAGCCTTGCAGTATGTTACAGAAAAGTCCACGAGAGACACGGCATGATCCCATAAGACCTGAGCGATTGGTTGACTAGCACGATTCATCAATTGTGAGAGAGAGAGAGAGAGAGAAAGGAGAGGGAGAGAGAGAGAGAGTTGGTGATTTATTCCATAATGCTTTGTCCACACACACACACACACACACACACACACACACGTACCGAAAATACATTCAGAATTACTACAAACGCCCACACACACACACATTTGTAAACACCTACATAGACTAAGGTATATTCAGAAACACTAACACACACCCACACACTCGGTTAAAACTTTCCACACTCATGATTTTCACAACAGCTTTTGAACAGGAATTGTTAACGTCACCTTTGTCAAGTCGGTGAAATTTAAAAGGAAAATTTTTTTAGTTTTACGTCTTAGAAAAACAAATCTTTTCCCTCCAGAGAATTATGACGTCATTGGTGCCTGTGGATTGGCTGCCAGAGATGCATATTCACTATGGGCGATATGGATCCCTGTACCTGATTGGTGGCTGACTGAACTGGTTGACGAATCACAAAGCTTGCTAATACAGTAGTTACTGATTTTTTTTAATTATTTATAGATTGTAGGAAGTCGACATGTGTGTGTGTGTGTGTGTGTGCAGGCAGCTCGTAAGAGAGAAGGAGAGACACACAGATAAATAAATAAACATAGATAGATGAACACGAGAAGGAAGACAGACAGACAGACAGAGAGACAGACAGAGACAGAGAGCAACTCGCACTCCTATTGTCTGACATTTGGTAACACACACACACACGAAAAACTTAAAATCTTTATTTGTTTGCTCCTTTTCACTACACCTGACAGCTGTCTCCACACACACCTGTCGAGAGAGAGAGAGAGAGAGAGAGAGAGAGAGAGAGTAAAGAAACATGGAAATAATAATAAGAGTAACAAAATGAGATGCTAAAATGAGAAAGGAAGATATAAAAGAGAAAAATAGAGAAAAAACCAAAACAACATGATTGGTCACGTACAGTAAACTAGAGAAAGTGACTGACTCAAATTTGTGTTTTCATTTCTCAAACAAGTTGCATCATTGCAACTCGTGTATATTTTACTTCTCCAACCTCAAGTTTTTTGTTTTATAATTCCAGTGTGTGTGTGTGTGTGTGTGTGTGTGTGTGTTTTTATATTCCTCCCCCCCCCCCCTTCGTAAAACTCATAATTCTGTAACATCCTTCACCACTTCCTCTGTTTTATTTTCTTTGCGTCGTTTTATATCATATTTCGTCCACATTTTTCACTTCTCTCTTCGTATTTTTTTTATATATATACAAACGTTAAGATAATATACAAGGTGTTTCATTGCCTTTTTCTGTGTCAACATTTATCACTCCATTCTCATTCTTCTTTTACTATTTATTTTCTGACAAAGATATCAGGGGAGGGGGTCTTTTACTCCTCAGTAACTTGGTCTCTGTCTCTCTGTCTGTCTGTCTGTCTGTCTGTTTTTCTCTCTCACATACACAGACTTTATTTCTCTTTCCCTTATTTTTATTTTCTCTCCTATCGCTTTCTCTTTCATTTATTTCTACATGACCCAGAATATTTCAGAATGTGTTTTGTGTTTCTTTGTGTCTCTCATTCACTCGTATGATTAACTGGTCTTCTTCCTCCTTTAGCCCATGAAAAATAATGGAATAGTTACTTCAGGTATATAATCTATATATTTTCTTTTCTCGTCCTTTTTTTCTCTATCTCTGTCTGCCTGTCTTTTATGTATGACTGACTGACTGACTGACTGTCTGTCTGTCTGTCTTATTTCTCGACCACTCTTTCAGTAATTTCTTCTTTTCGTTAAATGAAGTTTGAACCCTAGTCCTGTTGGTCTCTATTCTTAGTGGTCTAAAATCTAATGGTATGGTTAGATTAGGGTTTGTGGAGGCTTTTTCGAACTGGAGTCGTTTAGGTCTGGGGACCATTTCACTTGCATCTTGCCCCTGGATGCGTCAAGGTAAGAGGTCAAGTCGAGGTAGATCCGACATTTATTGAGCTCTTGATTACTGAGGCCTAGAGGAACGCGCTCGCTCTCTCTCTCTCTCTCTCTCTCTCTCTCTCTCTCTTCTCTCTCTCGTAACCAACACCACACATCAATACTACCCACATAAAACAAAGTAAATTAAAACCACACGTAAAACAACATAAATGTTCTTTGTTGTTTTTTCTCACCAAGCCAGAGGTATACAACAAGGCATAAAACAGTTAAATAAAAAGTTGTTGGCGAGAAAAAATAAGTTTACACCCGAAATAAACAAATTTACAGCTCGTCCAAATGTCATTGTTTTTTCCGCCTCTATTTTCCTTCCGAACTGTTTTCATTTTTTCCTCCATATACAATAGACACCAAAACGCCAATATATATATATATATTTCTCTGCTATCTCTCTCTCTCTCTCTCTCTCTCTCTCTCTGTGTATATACCTTCGGTTCTCTTCTCTTTAGGGGGCATTCATTCTATATGTTTCTATTTGTAGATTTTTTCGGCCTCCTACCAATAAATTTTGTTAGTTTGTCCTAATGGTCTTTTGTTTTTCCAGATTCTCTTTCGTTTCTTTCGTGAGAGAGAGAGGAGGTGGAAAAGAGAGTAAAGGTAAAATATAGGAATAAATAGGTGGAAATATTAAAAAAGGATAGAGAATGATTAATTCATTTATCTTAAGAGAGAGACTTGTGTGCCTACCCTAATTAAGCCACCCCCCCCCCCCCCACCCACCCTTCTACAGAACCAATGTACAACACCAACAGTACTTCTCAATAACCAGCTCAACATAGTGTCAACACAAGAATAGAATGTCTCCCTTCATTCCAAAGCAAAATCCTGCACTTTGAACTCATTAATCACAGTAAATATGTCTTACACCATGAACTCATTCACTGCAAATCTGTCTGTCTTGCACTCTGTACCCACTAATAGGAGAATTTGTCAGGCTTGCACTCTGAACACACCATCCGGGTATCACAACTACCACAACAGTCTAAGATTAAACCAGTCTTGTAATGTTTCCTATTTTCTTAATACTCGACACAGTGATCCTCCCTCAAGCTCTACCTTCACTTCATTTCTCTCCCTCCTCAAACATCTCCGACACTTTCACCCCCAACGTCTCCCCTTACCCCCTCAAACATCTCCCTCCCTTTTCACCCCAACGTCTCCCCTTACCCCCTCAAACATCTCCCCCCCCCCCTTTTCACCCCAACGTCTCCCTTACCCCCTCAAACATCTCCCTCCCTTTTCACCCCAACGTCTCCCCTACCCCATCAAACACCCCCCCCCCATCCCATCATACACTACCACCCAAATTTTATACCTGGCCCAGTTTTTTTTTCTGTTCTCATCAGGTCAGACCCAAGCTTACCCCCTAAGGACTTCATTGTATCATATACCTGAACTTGTTCCTGTTCCTCAGTCAAGTGTTTTTATAACCTGTTTTACTTCTACTGTTTTTATTTCCTTCATAGAGCTATTTTTCTTAGTTATTTTTTTCTAGTTGACGTTGGACTAGTGCTTAACGACCATAGCTATTGAAGTGCAGTAATGATAGTGTAAAGTCCAAGCCTTCAATCTTAGGGAACTAGCCACTAGGATCAATATTACAACCAGTAATAACTGTTCATTCTTATACTACCATCATTACCATCATCATCATCATCATTTATTATCAGCAAGACTTCCACGTGATGCCATCCTCATCATCAACAACAATTCTATCGCTATCAATAACACTGAACTCCAACACTACCGCCATCACCAATTTCAAAAATTATATTATCTGCCAACACCAAAAGCATCAGTTTCACCACTACCAGTACCACCATAGCAGCAGCAATTCTCCATCTACCACCACCCCTTCCAACAACACTAATTCTACCGCTACCACCACTTTTACCATCACCACCACACCGCCTACAATAACAACAAAAGCAGGAGAGAGAGAGAGAGAGAGAGAGAGAGAGAGAGAGAGAGAGAGAGAGAGAGAGAGAGAGAGAGAGAGAGGTTATTTTTTCACCAGGATAGAGAAGTTGCATTTAGCTGCCACTAACTTTTTGTTGTTCTTTCTCGTCCAGGCCCAGACTTGCCAGACTTTTATTTTCTCCTTCCATCCGAGGAGCAGCGCTATTGTTATCTTCTGCCCTTCTACTTTTCTTATTTTCTTTACTTTTTTTTTCTTGTGCTTGACGTCTAAAATATATTATTTTTTTTCCCAGGACGCTGAGGTATTCATGTTGTGTATAACTTAGGTAATTAAATTGACTTTTCTTATTTTCGAACTAGTTCTTTGTTTCTTTCTCTTATTCATTGTCTTTTGGTGGTTTTTCTATTTATTTTGAATATGTTGGTCTGTTTTTATCTTCCTCTTCTTCAATGTTATTCTTCTTCGTCCTGTATCTGTTCATTCGTTCATGTTCTTCTCTCTTGTCTTTTTTTGTTATTTCTCTTTATCATCGTCTTTTCCATTTCTTCTACTTTTTTTCATATTTGTCTCATTATTCTTCGTTCTTTTCAGTTTGATTCCTTCACCTATATCTCTCATTTTCCTATTATTTTTCTCTTCTTCCTCATCCTTTCCCAATTCTTTTTCCAGCACCGAATTTCACTCCTAAAATACCTTGATCCTCACAGGCAAAACACTATTACATTTTACCACTTTATCTCACAAACGAAATTAAATTCTCACGATACGGTTATTATTTTCCGCTTTGATCTTTTTAATATCAATTAGTCGTGCCAAAGATATTATCAGATCCCAAAGTAATTCATTGCTAATAGTATACTGTTTAATATTGTGTATGTAAACAGTATGGTGATGTACTATATGTAATATTATGTAAACAGTGTTATTATTATTATTACAATTATTATTATTAGCATGTGTGTGTGTGTGTGTGTGTGTGTGTGTGTGTGTTACAATGCTTACATTATATTCATACACTCTAATGTGTCATAATCATCCTGAAGAATATCATGTGTTTACGTGAACAGAGACACAAATAGAACAACAAAGAAAGAGGGATACATAAATACATACATACATACTGTACATACATAAATTACATACATACATACATTACATACATAAGACATTACATACATACATACTGTACATACATACATTTCATACATACATAACATACATACATACATTACACACATTACATAACATACATACGTACATTACATACATTACATACATACATACATACATTACATACATACAATCTCATTCTTTCAATCACTCACTCACCCACTCATGATCATCCAATCTCATCCATACCCCGCCTAGCCCTGCCCTCTAGCACCGCCGTTATCACAGGTGAAATGCTCGCCCTAGTCCTCTTATACACTGTGAAGGGAGAAACTTTTATATTATGAATAAACTAATTTTACTTTATAATATCGACCCCCTTAAGGCCATAGGGTGCTAATTTAGTCTCGTTTAACCCGTCGATTCCCCTCGTTAACGGACACCTCATGAATAAACGGGGGTTTAATGGTGTTGTTCAATCTGGTTTATGTTTAGGAAGCAGTGCCCATTACCAGCCTTAACGGAATATGTTGCTGTAGTGGGTTAAGTAGGGAAGAGAGAGAGAGAGAGAGAGAGAGAGAGAGAGAGAGAGAGAGAGAGAGATTTTACAAACGTTTACTAAAAGGCGGCTTATCCTATTCGTCTCTCTCTCTCTCTCTCTCTCTCTCTCTCTCTCTCTCTCTCTCTCTCTCCATCTCTGAATAGCCTTAAACATCCACCCACATCTATGCTTGCAACATCTGAGACATCAACTGCAAGCAGGAGTGCAACAGCCTGCAAGCACAAGAAATACCTCAGCTTGGTATGCTAACTACCTATTGATCGAGGAACCCTGACCGCTGATTGGCTGCCTCGTTAACGACTGTGACGTCAGCTGGGGCCATCTGCCATTCACCTGACAAGGCGTTTAATCAGCGTCCGGATGTTCTAGTCTGAGTATACCTGAGGCTGAGTGAACGTATCTGTTAGCGGTAGAGTTCGTTAGGAAGTCCACTTTGGCTTACATCCTCGTGTAGGTCATTAAGAATACAGTGTCAACGTACTCGAGGGGTTAAGACGTGAGATGGGTAGATTTAAGGTAGAGGAGACACTTAACGTAGGGGAAATACTTAACGTAGGGGAGACACTTAACGGAGGGGAAATACTTAACGTAGGGGAAAAAAATTAAGGTAATTACTTAACGTACGAGATTACTTAACGTAGGAGGAACACTTAACGTAGGTGAGATACTTAACGCAGGGGAAGACCTTAACACGAGGACTTTAGTACATAATCTGAGACTAATGAGAGTGTCGCCTTCCATGTAGTGTTGTAGGAGAGGAACATTGACCGCCCTACAGTGTATAAGCAGTACGGCAAATAGCTGTCCTTGGTTGGTAGGTGGAGTTATAAGGATGACATTAGTACATTCCGACTGGCCCACCTGCTTGTAATTGCCAAGGGAGATAAGGTCGTGGATACAAACGGATCCCAACAGCTTGTCAGCGTTTGCATAGCTGAAGGAGCAACCCTATACGCTCATTGGCTGGCCCGGGATGTTTATACATGACGTCAGCACCACCTGCCTGCCACTCCCCAGGTCCTCCCGTTCCGCTGACTGCCCACGCAGCCTCCCGGGTCCCCACACTCCTGAAGTTTCATCTTATTTTTACCATCTAACTAAGGCTTAAAAGCTCAAGTTACCACAGAAGCTCAGTGTAATTCCATCGCCATATTGGTTATCATTTTTGTGTCTTAGGTGAGAGTTAGGGGGAAGAAGTTAAGGGGAAGACTTTAACAGAATGAACCTTTGAGAAACTGAACTGTGGTGTCAGTGGTGCTGGGTGACTGAACTCATATTAACGTTCTTTATTATCCTTTATATTTCACCTTCTCTCCTTCACTTATTCTTCGCTCACTCAAATTATTATCAACAATTATTTTAACTCCTTTTTGTAACTTTACCTCAAATTTATATTTATTATCAGCTATAATTTATGTCATTTGAGTTTTTTATTCTAATTCTTTCTATCTCCTGTTTAATTTTTGCTCTTCCTCGTTCATTGCCTCTTTTTCCCAATATCCTTTAGTACTTAACTACCAAAGGTGTCGGGGCGGGTGTAGTCTGGGTGTAGGGGCGGGTGTAGTCTGGGTGTAGGGTGGGTGTGGTCTGGGTGTAGGGTGGGTGTGGTCTGGGTGTAGGGTGGGTGTGGTCTGGGTGTAGGGTGGGTGTAGTCTGGGTGTAGGGTGGGTGTAGTCTGGGTGTTACCGTGAGACGTTCAACCTGAAAGTTACTCAAACGCAGGTGGACCAGACATACCTACTTGGGATAAAACACACACACACACACACAAGCCATCGTGTAGGTTCAATCACCATCCTCAGGTAACACGTTATTAAGACTGATCAAAAAATGTCCAAATAGCTGTAGAACCCGTGATATTTTTTTCTCTTGTTCTTCTTCTCTCATGACGTCGGTATCGTCTTGTTTAGTGTGGAGACTTAAGTAAAAAATACTTAACTACTTATAGAGTCTTCGATCCAGATGAGCGAGGAAAGACTTACATCATAATAATAGTGATGGCTTGTTCGCCCTCGTGGGTAATAACACGCAGATTTTTCTCTTATGGTAACGGAGGCAGAGTGAGGGGTGGGAAGAGAGAGAGAGAGAGAGAGAGAGAGAGAGAGAGAGAGAGAGAGAGAGAGAGAGAGAGAGAGAGAGAGAGAGGTGGGAAGAGAGAGAGAGAGAAAGGTGGGAAGAGAGAGAGAGAGAGGTGGGAAGAGAGAGAGAGGTGGGAAGAGAGAGAGAGAGAGAGAGAGAGAGAGAGAGAGAGAGAGAGAGAGAGAGAGAGGTGGGAAGAGAGAGAGAGAGAGGTGGGAAGAGAGAGAGAGAGAGGTGGGAAGAGAGAGAGAGGTGGGAAGAGAGAGAGAGAGGTGGGAAGAGAGAGAGAGGTGGGAAGAGAGAGAGAGAGAGAGAGAGAGAGAGAGAGAGAGAGAGAGGAGGGGTGGGCGAGGTTCTCATACGACCCCATGCAGCCAGAGGGTTAGTTGGTCTCTTTTTCAAGGCTGTGATTTTTACCTTATGGCGTCAAATATGAACTTGCTCTAAGGATCATCGTGGCGTAAGCGTACACACTCACACACACACACACAAAAAGCTATGTCGGAAAACTTGTAACTTTGTTCTCAAGCTGAGCTGAAGAGTTATAACTTACTGACACATACAGACTACACTGACCGATCAACTTAGGCAACATCACAGATACAGGCAGCACCACACACACAGGCAGCACCACACACACAGGCAGCATCACACACACAGGCAGCATCACACACACACAGGCAGCACCACACACACAGGCAGCACCACACACACAGGCAGCACCACACACACACACACAGGCAGCACCACACACACACACACAGGCAGCACCACACACACACACACAGGCAGCACCACACACACAGGCAGCACCACACACACAGGCAGCAACACACACACACACACACACAGGCAGCACCACACACACAGGCAGCAACACACACACACAGGCAGCACCACACACACACACACACACAGGGAGCACCACACACACACACACACACACACACAGGCAGCACCACACACACACAGGCAGCACCACACACACAGGCAGCACCACACACACACAGGCAGCACCACACACACACACACACACAGGGAGCACCACACACACACACACACACACAGGGAGCACCACACACACACACACACACACAGGCAGCACCACACACACAGGCAGCAACACACACACACAGGCAGCACCACACACACAGGCAGCAACACACACACACACACAGGCAGCACCACACACACAGGCAGCAATACACACACACGCACACACAGGCAGCACCACACACACAGGCAGCAACACACACACACGCACACACAGGGAGCACCACACACACACACACACAGGGAGCACCACACACACACACACACAGGGAGCACCACACACACAGGCATCACCACACACACACACACACACACACAGGCAGCACCACACACACACACACACACAGGGAGCACCACACACACACACACACACACACACACAGGCAGCACCACACACACAGGCAGCACCACACACACACAGGCAGCACCACACCCACAGGCAGCACCACACACACAGGCAGCACCACACACACACAGGCAGCACCACACACACACAGGCAGGCAGCACCACACACACAGGGAGCACCACACACACAGGCATCACCACACACACACACAGGCAGCACCACACACACAGGCAGCACCACACACACAGGCATCACCACACACACACACACACAGGCAGCACCACACACACACACACACAGGCAGCACCACACACACAGGCAGCACCACACACACACAGGCAGCACCACACACACACAGGCAGCACCACACACACACACACAGGCAGCACCACACACACACACACAGGCAGCACCACACACACACACACAGGCAGCACCACACACACACACACACAGGCAGCACCACACACACACACACACAGGCAGCACCACACACACACACACACAGGCAGCACCACACACACACACACACACAGGCAGCACCACACACACACAGGCAGCAGCACCACACACAAACAGGCAGCACCACACACACACAGGCAGCACCACACACACACAGGCAGCACCACACACACACACACACACACAGGCAGCACCACACACACAGGCAGCACCACACACACAGGCAGCACTATACTGGTGTTATTTTTTTGTCGTAAAAGTGATCCTCATTGCTGGTCGGAAGGACAAAACTCCGTGCACATGAGACACTGTGCATACTTAATGAACCGTGGCCTACCGAGACTGTGCCCTGTGTCTCCTCTCTCTGTCTCACTCTCATTTTCTGTCTGTTATCTCTTTCTGTCTTTTTTTCTGTATTCATGTAATTGTTTGTCTGTCTGTCTGATGTGAACCTGTCTCTCTTTTCTCTTTCTCTATATATATTTTCTTGTCTTGTTTCTCTTCCTCAGTGTCGCTCTTTTGTTTTTTTTTGTTTTTTTTTTTTTTTTGTGTGTGTGTGTGTGTGTGTGTGTGTGTGACTTTTTTTCTCCCTCTGTCTTTATGTGTCTCTTTGGCAGACTACCAGTGTCTCTCTTTCCCTCTATCTCTCTTCCCCTCCCCATCTATCTGCCTGTCTGTCTCTCTACACTTGATTGTCCAAGTGAATCTTCTCAGTGCAAATTCGTCCTAAGTATAATTAGATTTTAGCCGAGTCAAAGACAAGAAAGTGCTTTTCCATCACACTGCTGAGAAGGTTAAGAGCAAGTGCTTTAATCCCATGAAATTAACCATACTAAGAGGATTAACCAGGTAGAAAATGCTATACTCCAGAAGCTCTACACAAGGTAGAGAATCCTGTTTTTCTGTAAGACTAAAACACCCCAAGATAATCTTCGTAGTTCTTATAAATGGCTAAAGCAGAGGTTTGTTATGGTGTCTGGTAGGTCTTAACTTCCCAACACTTATCAACCTTGGGTTTGTATACCTGCACTGTCTATGTATGCTGTATACTGTACCTGCACTGTCTAGGTACGTATACCGTACATGATGAATCAATGTGAACTTGTCTTACGATTTCACTGAATGTAAATCTGTCTGTCTGTTTATAGGTCGATCCATCCAACCATCCATCTTTCTAATAATATTCTATGTCAAAGGATAAATGTTTTTCCTTAGAGTAGAAGTATAATTTTCACTCTGTCAGTGAGTAAGGCAGTAAGTGGAAGAGTGAATGAGCCAGTGACATAAATACTCCTCCAGCTACCTACAACTTCGCTTCTATTTTTCTTTTTTCTCAGCTCCGCCAGAAGGTAAATTGGTGTTATTGGTCACTGACTCACTCACTCACTTACTGCCAGAGAAAAAGTGGGTCTCTACACATGCTCTATGTACTGATAACATGTACTTGCTTGTTAGTGTTACTTGCCTTAGAAAGAAATATTTATGGTTAATTTGTTGCATGTTGAGTTTTAGGGTAATTCTTTAAATAACTTTTATTGATGTTATAGTAAATTATTAGTTATTTAAGCGCGTAACAAAACAAATACACTCGTCCTTCAACAAATAAGAATTATGCGAGAGAGACAACTTTGACAAAAATAAACTGATGCGAACTTAAAAAAAAAATATTCTAAACCAAATTAAAAACAGAGATTCACCTAAAAAAAATATATGAACATCTGTGAAAAATAATATAAAATAAATGTCATATTACATACTAAGTTTCACTACGAATTTCCTCTAAAAAACGAGACATATTCTGACTAGTTTATAGATAAATTGCATTATAAATAAGGTGATATCTGATACCTGTGACAGCTTCAGTGTAAAATACTCTGAATAAAAGGTAATATCTGGGTAATGAGTTTTGTAAATTTAGTTTCTGCTCAATTTATGTGTGAAAAAGTACAACCATGTTTTAAAATTACGCCAACAGAAAAAATAGAGTGATAATTGTATTTTTTTCTATAGAGGGATTACTTTACCTATAATGCCAATGAAAATAACTTATAAGACAACAAATAATTGCATATACGCATATAATTTGTAGTTCCATAAAAGATTTTTTTTAATTGTCAATACTACTTTAATTTAAACATATAAACAAATCCTAATCTTACTCAGATTTAATTAAAATCATATAAGTGAAAGGACAAACTAATAAAAACAATAACTAGCACAATGAGAAAGAAACGACACAGCGATAACAAAACAATAAAAAAGACTGATGATATTTGCGTTAAGAATCATGTGATCTAATTTCTTCGTTACACAACCTTCACAAAAACAGCTTAATGGTAGCAACAGCAGCCGTCCGTATAGAGTTCCTTCTCAAATTACGTTTATGAAGAAGGGTGATGTGTGTGGCAGTCCCAGCTGACCCTCACATCTCAGAAGGGGTGAGATGTGAGGTAACAGACCCTGACTGCTCACACTTAAGGATGGTATGTGTGGTAGAAGCGTTTCACGGTCTAAATCCCTCATATCTCAGGAGGTGTGAGGTAGCCGCATCTGACCCTCACATCTCAATAAGAGTGAGGTGTGAGGTAGCCGCATCTGACCTTCACACCTCAACAAGAGTCAAGTGTGAGATGGCCGCATGTGACCATTACATTTCAATAAGAGTGAGGTGTGAGGTAGCGGCATCTAACCCTCACATCTCAATAAGAGTGAGGTGTGAGGTAGCCGCATCTGACCCTCGCAGCTCAGTTATACACGCGCCTCCAACATGACTCCATCCCACCTCAGGTACCAGACACCGCTAGAGGTTGTGTGAGACGGAGCAAGCCTGAATAATGAGTGTGGAGGAGAGGCAGAAAGAGAGAGTGAGTGAGTGAGTGAGTGAGTGACAACAGTATTCTAATTAGTATCTGTAAGGATGAGAGAGAGAGAGAGAGAGAGAGAGAGAGTATATTCAACATTCTAGTTGGTATTTTCGAAAGGAAAGAAAGAGAGAACACGAAAGAGTAATAAGAGACATAGAAAGAGATAAGTCTCCTCCCTCCTGATTAGTATCTGTAGAGACAAAAGAAGGAGAGAGAGAGAGAGAGAAGGGGAGATGGGGTGCCAGCAATCATAGTACCTACCTGAAGTAACTTTTAATATTGTAAGTAAGTCTAGTGTCTGCAAGTGTATTTAAGTAGTGCCTATGACTTGTAATACTTTTAAGTGAGTATTACTGCCTCAACATATGTCTTAGAATATTTGAGTTTTTATACTTATACTGTTTCTAAGTGAGTCCAAGTATCTTTAAGTGAAGCTTAGAGAATTTCAGTGAGATTAGGAAACGTACTTGTGAGATTCTAGTTTATTTAGTAAGTTTCAGGAATTCTGAGTGAGGTTTAGTGCTCAATTCTTTCGTCTATACAAACACACACACTCACGCTACTGTTCTATGGACCATTTACGCACGTTCATCATCCAATAACGACAGAATATTATCACAAATTTATCATACACACAAATTATGCTCACAGAATAACTAAAACAACAATAACAAAATTACAAACGAATTAAACCTACCAGAACATCATCACACACTAACTAAACCCACAAAACTATCATCACAAATGAATTAAACCTATAAAAACATCATCATAAATTAATTAATCCAAGAAAAATATCACCCCACACTCATTAAAACATTATCCAAAGTTACCGTGACTCTCGGGCTGAAATTTGCAAATTACTTAACACAGGTGACTTTTGCTGTGAAATGATACGACAGATTTAGGGCAGACTCCCATCAACCGAATATCGTCATAGATGTTGTTACAGCCAATGGGTAAAGGTTTGTTTTTAGTTTAGTTTAGGAATAATGTTATAGTTAGATGATAATTGATAAAAGGTGATGGTGATATTAGTAATGTTAGTGAATATTAAATGGCAGACACACACGTAGGCCATCAACTGTAAACTATAATAATTTGTTTGTTCATTGTTCCTTCTTTCAGGAATGAAAGCTTTTGTTAAACGACCCACCCACCCATGTCTTTGTATGAAATAAGTAATTTTGGTCTAATGTATATTTTCAGCCTTCGGGCTGCCGAACTTTTTCAACAAATAGTTAATTATTATTATTATCATTATCATTATCATTATCATTATTACACACACACACACACACACACACACACACACAAAAGAACGGTAACTTAGAGTTCTGGTCACCGTATTACAGAATGGATATAGAATCCTTGGAAAGAATTCAGAGGAGAATGACAAGACTAATCCCGGGTATCAGGAACCTTGAGTATAGAGACAGGTTAAAGCATCTTAATTTGCACTCCCTTGAGAGACGTAGAGAGAGGGGCGACCTGATAGAGGTGTATAAATGGAAGGCAGGGCTAAACAAAGGGGACATTACAAAGGTACTCAAATTATCCAACCAGGAGCGAACTCGTAACAATGGTTTTAAATTGGACAAATTTAGATTTAGGCGTGAAATAGGTAAACACTGGTTTGGAAACAGAGTAGTGGATGAATGGAACAAGTTACCAAATATCATCATTAACTCGAATACGCTGAATTGCTTCAAACATAGGTTGGATGCTCATATGAGCAATAGGGGTTGGGTGTAAACGGGACTGCCCAGTATGGGCCAATAGGCCCGCTGCAGTTTCCTCCATTCTTATGTTCTTATGTTCTTATAAACTTACACAATACAACCCTCTCTCTCTCTGAGCTGCGATGTGAGGTTGGAAGGTATCCATGGTTGAGATACGAGTCTGATGATAAATTCTTGGGAAATGAAAACTTATCTTGGCGAGGATGTCTGAAGATGTAGGTTAATTGACTGAATTTTATCGGGATTTTTTTTAATTGGATTTTATCGGGATTTTCTTTTAATCGGGAATTTCTGTTTCTGTGGGTTATTAATTAGCACTTTTCCAATAGTTGGTACAAACATACAAAAATAAATAAAATAAAATGGCAGGTAGTGAATGTAATAGTTTTTTATCTTTAATTCTATTACTAACTTATTATTATTTCCTCTTTTCTTATAGTCTAACTTTATATTTCTCTTTTCTTGTCATCTATGAATGATTATATTTACAAAGGCACCGAAAATAAAAGTATTATCATTCTGTTTATCATCCTTTAGGTCTTTTGTTATCATCTTTCTTTCCTTTGGAGTTTAATAACCGTAAGTGAGTGGCAGAAACGGTTCAATAAGTCTGGACGTAATGACGGAGGTATTCAAGGAGTGGCCTCAGATCTTTCTCACAATATACTTCAATATCAGCTCTCGGTCACGTCTTAATTAAGGGTTTATTAAACTGATCTCTCTCACACTTGGATGCTACCACCTACTTCCCCACCCATCCTACCTACTCATCCACCCACCCACCCACAGCATCTCCACCACATGTTGTTGTTCCCCTCTCTCTCTCTCTCTCTCTCTCTCTCTCTCTCTCTCTCTCTCTCTCTCTCTCTCTCTCTGTTTTCTGGATGTTTAAGTCTCTCTCTCGTTATCTATTTGTTTTTCTTCTTCCTCTTTCCTCCTATCTCCAGAAGCGTTATCACCGCAACAAGTTTCAGCAAGTGAATATATCTCTGTCTGTCTGTCTGTCTGTCTGTCTGTCTTACTTTCTGCTCCGGCAGCATCCGTCAAGAAGAGACAAGAAAGGCTGAACAGACTTACTAAAGGCAAGAAAGTGAAGAGAATTCATACTATTCTATTAATATCGATTCAAATCCAGGAACTACATTGATTTGAATCTGATGTTCGTGTTACTCGTAATCTGGATAACCTGAAATATTAACATCCGGTTGTCAGTTTGATTTGAATCAGAGTTCAATATATATGACTAGAGGATTCATTGTCAGGAGAGTTCATCCTTCACAGGGATTCGGAAAAAGGATGTACGTGTATATCAAAAAGGAACTTCATATTGTAATAAATAAAATAGGAATACAAGGAAAAGGTCACGAAGGGTATCTGTAGGACCCCAAAGATGAGTTTATTGTAGCACTATGTATTACCGAGGTGAAGAAAAGTATTATCTATTGTGCTTGGTGCTCAATGCGGATTCAGTCTTATTAGTGTTGATGTTGACTCGAATCCACAGTATACTCGTATGTTGACACAGATCACTGGGTCTTATCGATTCGTATCAGAGTACCAGAGTTTGTGATTATAAGCGTCCATGTGTGTGTGTGTGTGTGTGTGTGTGTGTGTTTCCATCGTGTTGTGTTTTGTGAGTTTGTTAGCCTTGCTCTGTCGTCCTTGTAGTGCACGGTAAGGGCACAGAGAAAGACTCACATATTCAAGAGTCAAAAAGCCCAATACAATACTTATGAAATAGACGAATTCGTATCTATTTGACTTGGTATTTTTTAGTTATGAGGTTGAAACACTTTTATGTTACTGTAGATATGTGGTGGCTTTAATGTAAGCAATGACGAGCTTGAAATATATTTGAACTTTACATAAGTGAGAAGATAAAGTTCAAGAGATTTTATTGATATACATCAGGCCGAACATAATTTAACACTTCCGGTTCAACTCCGTATAATGTACAATTTTGGACAACATTCCCCGAACCCTTGGTCATATCTAACATCTACTTCTAGGTCATATATATATATATATATATGCAAGTAAATCACTGTAGGTGCGCGTATATATATATATATATATATATATATAATCAATCAACGACCTCACCAGCAAGGAATCGAACCCTCGACCTACTGGGTGTGACTAGGGAGCGCTTACCGGCTAGGCCACAAGGACACTAAAAGCAGTTCTAGACTCTGTTATATTTCACACAAAGCCTGTTCATCGAGCTGATGGCGCCGTGAACCTCAATGGGAAACTGCCCGTGCCTCGTATGTGGTGTCAGTAGCATTTTACCGAATCCAGCTGGTATGAAACGCGAGGTACATATATATACTTCATTTTTAGTCCATTTAACACGCGGACTTTGAACATACAATCAACGACCTCACCAGCAAGGAATCGAACCCTCGACCTACTGGGTGTGACTAGGGAGCGCTTACCGGCTAGGCCACAAGGACACTAAAAGCAGTTCTAGACTCTGTTATATTTCACACAAAGCCTGTTCATCGAGCTGATGGCGCCGTGAACCTCAATGGGAAACTGCCCGTGCCTCGTATGTGGTGTCAGTAGCATGAAGTATATATATGTACCTCGCGTTTCATACCAGCTGGATTCGGTAAAATGCTACTGACACCACATACGAGGCACGGGCAGTTTCCCATTGAGGTTCACGGCGCCATCAGCTCGATGAACAGGCTTTGTGTGAAATATAACAGAGTCTAGAACTGCTTTTAGTGTCCTTGTGGCCTAGCCGGTAAGCGCTCCCTAGTCACACCCAGTAGGTCGAGGGTTCGATTCCTTGCTGGTGAGGTCGTTGATTGTATGTTCAAAGTCCGCGTGTTAAATGGACTAAAAATACGATTTGGTTTATATCTAATAACGCTGCTTTTCATCACATATGACGGAACCACAAACTGGAAGAAAAGAAACACTCTTAAATAAAACAAAATCTGACTATACACTAAAATTCCAATTCCCTGCTCCTAATGATCCCCAAATACTGTCAAGTTTTCAGGGAATTTTGTCCACAACTGTACATAAGAACATAAGAATGAAAGAAACTGCAACAATCCTATTGGCCAAATACTGAGCAGTCCCGTTTTCACCCAACCCCTATCGCTCATATATCCACCCAACCTATATTTGAAGCAATCCAGCGTATTCGAGTTAATGATGGTGTTTGGTAACTTGTTCCACTCATCCATTACTCTATTTCCAAACCAATGTTTACCTATCTCGCGCCTAAATCTAAATTTGTCTAATTTAAAACCATTGCTACGAGTTAGCTCCTGGTTGCATAGTTTTTGTTATATCACCTTTATTTAGCCCTGACTTCCATTTATACACCTCGATCATATCGCCACTCACTCTACAGTACGTCTCTCGAGGGAGTGCAAATTAAGATTCTTTAACCTGTCTCTGTACTCAAGGTTCTTAATGCCCGGAATTAATCTTGTCATTTTCTTCTGAATTCTTTCTAGGAATTTCCTATCGATTCTGTAGTACGGTGACCAGAACTGAACCGCATAATCCAAGTAGGTCTCACAAGCGCAAGATATAGTTTTAGGATGACCTTACTCGTCTTGGAACTGACACTCCTTTGCATGAACCCAAGTACTTTGTTAGCCTCGTTTCAAGCAATTACACATTGCTGACTTGGTGTAAGATTCCTACATATTATTACTCCTAAATCTTTCTTACAGTAGGATTTCTGTATAACAACGTTGTTCATCTGATATCTAGTTTCTCTGTTTACATCTCCTAGGCTAAGTACTGTACATTTTTCTCACATTAAAGTTCATCTGCCATTTTTCAGATCATGCGAAAAATTTGTTTAGATCTTCATGTAGTTTTGCGGAGTCCTCGTCATATTTAATTACACGCCATATTTTAGTGTCGTTAGCAAATTTACTTATGTTGCTGTCTATGCCTATATCTATGTCGTTTATGTATATAATAAATAGTAATGGTCCAAGTACTGAGCCTTGGGGTACTCCACTAGTGACGTACCCCAATCTGATTTAGTGCTGTTAATGCTTATTCGCTGTTTCCCGTCCTGTAAACACGCCCTAATCCATTTTAGAATATTTCCTCCAATGCCATGAGCCTCCACTTATCGTATTAGTCTTTCATGGGGGACTCTGTCGAAGGCTTTGCTAAAGTCGAGATATACCACACCATAATCGTGTCCGTCATCCACGGATTCGAAAACAGTTGAAAAGAATGATAGAAGGTTTGACAGACATGAACGCCCGCTTGTGAAGCCATGTTGGGAATCATAAATCAACTTGTGCTTCTCCAGGTGATTTCGAATAGAGTTTGAAATTATTGCTTCCAGCAATAAAATACAATATATATATATATATATATATATATATATATATATATATATATATATATATATATATATATATATATATATATATATATATATATATATGGACTAACTTCCTCTACTTGTAGGTTGATCCTCATGTAACTTAACATAATTGAGGGGTCAGTAGTTCTGTTATGAATAGGAATTAGGTAAAAACCTTCAGTAATCAGGTAATGTTAGATAATTGGTTCACCTAAGAGGAGATGCCCGAATCAGCCCTCAGCGTCGGCCTCATGTGAACACCGCGTTAATAGGTGGTCAAACTGCTCCTCTACGCCTCTTCAGAGTATCAGCTCACGAGAGCATTAATGAAACTAGTGAAGTTAATAGTACTTTATTGTAACTTATTCAGAAAGATTGCCATTAATATCTGGGAAGTGCACATTTTGCAGTGTCTCTCTCTGTAACTTCGAATTGAATTATTATGCAAATGTAATTAAGAGTGAATAAAAGTAATTTTAATACTGAAAATTAATATCCTTCTCTCTGGGAGTGACTGGGTAGTAATGTAGCAGTTGACAGATTTTTTCCAACACGACTCACAGATTAGAGTAGCCTGGCGTGTCTACCTCATGGCATGGATTAAGCATTCATTATATAAGCAAATGATACACATTATACTAAACAATACAAATATTCATTATGAAAAATATTTTAAACATTTATTATTACATACAGGGAACATACAGTACATTCACTACAACATGCAATACAAACATTCACTATGACAAACATATAAAACATTCATTATAACTTATACGTAACATACATTCATTATAACAAACAATACAATATAAAACAGGCTTCATCACAACTCGTAGAATAAATTGTCAAGATATTTAAGCACTGGAATTAATTATACCAGAATGAGCATTACAAGACACTTTTTAGATCATTTTTTGTTCTGTCATTCCAGCTTACGGACTATTAACCTAACTGAATACAGGGTTTTAAGAGTCCGCAAGAGACAAAGACATAAATACAGAGTGAGCGAAGTAGAAAGGTAAAGAAAGAAAGAGATAGAAAGAGAAAGACAAAAAGGTAAATACAGAAAGAAACAGAGACAGAAAGGAATGAGGGAGAGACAATTAGGGGAGAGGTACAGAGAGAAGAAACTGGGAAAGAGAAATAGAGGAGAGGTACAGAAAGAAGAAAATGGGGAGAGACAGAGAGGAGAGATACAGAAAGAAGAAATGGGGAGAGACAATTAGATGAGAGATACAGAAAGAAGAAATGGGGAGAGACAATTAGATGAGAGATACAGAAAGAAGAAATGGGGAGAGACAATTAGATGAGAGATACAGAACGAAGAAATGGGGAGAGACAGAGTAGAGACCCAGATAGAGAAGGAGGATGCTATACCCAGTCAATTGTTGTCTATGAAGAAGACTATAACATTCAGACACTATTATTTAAAGATGTGTCAAAGGACTCGATTGAAAGGATGCATTAAATCATTTTATTACACTACCTGACCTAACCTAACCAAACCATTAAAGGGAAAAAAACTAGTCCTTCACACCTCGTAAAAAAGTATTTAGAGTCATTATAGATAACTATGCACTTAAAGTGGTTTAATAGGTCTGAATGTCCCATAGGACACACACACACACACACACACACACACACACACACACACACACCTAGGAAAATAAAGTGTGGTTGTGTAGTGTAAAAACTCGGGTGTGGGTGTATATGAGAAGCGTCAAGGATGAGTATAGGTGTGGGTGTAGGAGTGTAGCGTCAAGGATTAGCGTAAATGTGGGTGTGTATCGTTAAGGATGAGCGTTGGTGTAGGTGTGTACTGTAGAGACAAAGACGAAGTTTCATGTGAGAGAGAGAGAGAGGTTGGCGTACCTGTGTATCCGTAATGAGCGTGGGCCAGCTACCCCACACCTGTCGCCCCTACCCCGGGCACCACCCCAGGCCAACACCTCCTTCCCTCCCTCCCACCCTCATCACCTCCCAGATATACACTCCCTCCTCCCTCACCCCAGCGTCACAACACCTCCCTCCCTCCGTCACCTCCCTCCCTCCCTCCGTCGCCGCCCTCTCTCCCTTCCCACCCCAGATACACAATCCTTGCTCCCTCACCCCAGCGTTACAACACCCCCCTTCATCCATCCCCGCCCTCTCTCTCTCTCCCTCTTCACTCCCTCACCACCCTAGATAAGCACTACCTGCTCCCTCACCCAGCGTCACATCTCCCTCCCTCCGTCACCTCTCTCCCTCCTCACCACCCTTGATACATACTCCCTACCCCCTCTTCCCAGTATTACAACACCTGCCACTCTCTCCCTCACTCACCCCTTCAGAGACGCTGCTCGTCCTCCCTGTCACCACCCTCACACTCTCCCTTACACCTCTCTTTACCCCTCCGCTTACTCAATAGAATAGTTCCACACCCCCTTCCTAATCCTACTCTTCTTTCTAACCCCCTTCAATCACAACAACACATTCTCCTTCCTCCCTTCCCCAGACTCTTCTCCCGTTCCCCAGTCACCTCCTCCCCCACTACTCTTTTCTATGTCTGACACCCCTTCCCTAAGCCGTGTGTCAGCTATCACTTCTCACTGCCACGCAGGACAGAGGTTCATACACAAAGAAATAGATCATATTCATTAACAGTATATATAGGTCAGATTCATGTGGGTGATATCACTGTTCACTGCCACGCAGGACAGTGGTTCATTGTACAGTGGAAGTTATTTTCTATTTGAAGACTAATCACCCTCAGTGTCAAGACCTGACTGAATTACTCAGAATAGGCAAAACATACTCCAAGCATTGTCAATAAATATGTTTACCGTTAACTTGTCGGTGTGTGTGTGACGAAGGTCTACTTAAATACACAAAGGAGCCCCACGTCCGTGTGTGTGTGTTTAGACTTTTTTACAACTTTTCACTAGCTTTCTAGACAGTGGGAAAAAGGGAGTTGACAAAGAGAAAGTAAAATAAACTAAGAGTTAGAGAAAGGAACCAAAAACCAAAGAAAGTGTTACAGAGATGTTGCTAAAACAAAATGTGGACAGAGAAAGTAGACGCAAAATAAGAGGGACATAGAAAGAGAGACAAAGAAAGACTAGATAGTGGGCAAATCAGGACCAGACAAACCAAGATGGCGACCCTCACACCTGTTACTGACGGCCTCAGGGAGATGCCAACGCCTGAGGGGTGCGAGCTGCGCTCTCTCTCTCTCTCTCTCTCTCTCTCTCTCTCTCTCTCTCTCTCTCTCTATGTTTTATGTCTATCTATCTTACATTTCCACACGAATGCACGGAATCAGATCTCTCAACAACTCAAAGCTGCGTTTTATATATGTTTCGAGCGCCCATTTACGCAATCATATACAAATACAGCCATAAACACTAGATACTCGGCTAAGACATACATACAATACTACAAATACAGCCATAAACCCTAGATACTCGGCTAAGACATACATACAATACTACAAATACAGCCATAAACCCTAGATACTCGGCTAAGACATACATACAATACTACAAATACAGCCATAAACCCTAGATGCTCGGCTACAACATACATACAATACACATGAAATACAATTAACGCAAAGAACCGTAAATCAATGGTAATAAAATCGGTTTTAAGTGGAGAATATTCGTGTATCCGATCTTGTAAACATAAGTAAACGGCATAAAAAGTGGATATTCGCGTTAATAAACCCTCTTAGATCATATATCCTTAACTAAACAATATATTTATTAGTCCACAAAATGTACATTTATGAAGAACTAAGAAAAACTTGACATTAATACCAGTGTAAACTGAAGGAAATTTATGTGTACCATTTTGTAAACATTTCATATTTTATAAATATGAGAATAAGAAGTAAAATCTCTCTATCTTAAAACCCACCCACCCACACAAACCACCCACCCACACACCCACCCACCCACACATGTACGCACATTTAAGACGTTTGGATTTACGTTCATGAAACGCAAATCGAGGCAGGTAGCAAAGAGAAAATAGTTACAACGTTGGCGTAAAGTGAAGAAAATTTATGCATCACATCTTGTAAACATTCCCAAGCCGCAGCAAAAAGAAGACAAACGTCTAGGTGAGCTGCGATTAGCACATTAGCACACGAATTTGCGAAGATATTTGTGCAAAAACGCCTCTGTGGTGGGAGCAATTTGCGTCCCTGTTGCCACTACTCCTCCTCCACCTACTGTCATTTCTGCTGCTACTTCTTCTGCAACAATAACTGCTACTTCTTGTCCTATTCCTCCTGGCACTTCTACTTGTTCTTCTCCTCTACATCTTCCTCCCATTGCCGTTTCTGTTACTCCTCCCTTATTACTCCCAACTATTCCATCAAATAGAGAAAATAAAGTATCTCACCTCCATCCCTCCCAGTTCCATGACCTTCTCCCCTCCCTCCTTCCTTCCTCACTTCCCCGACATTCTCCTCCTCCACACCCTCTTTCACTCACATACGTAAAACTTCTCACTCCCACCCTCCCTGCCCCCACCTCTCTCCCACACCCTCTCACACACACACAAAGGTACTCTCCCTCCCACCCACCCCTCTCCTCCTTTCCGCTGTGCAGATAATTAGATTAACCCCGCTTATTGAAGACTACTTGAGAAATTGACGTGTCATTCCGTTTACCTAGCATTCCTTCGACAAATTAGCAACAAGACGGGGCTAACTTCACGCCTCCAGATGGTCGCTACATGGTCGAAAATCCCCCTGAAAACACCATGGGGGAATGATCTTTAGAGAGAGTCGGGTGTCATGGAGTTGTAAACCGATCCGATATATTCAGGGGCGTTCGGAGTAATCACGACTGAGTTCTGAGTGATTAAGGAGAGTGTGTGAACGGTACCCGAGGGTCCTCCAGCAGAATATACAGTATCTGTCTTTTTCTCTGTGTTGGTGGTGGTGTAGGTTGTGGTGGTAAGGATGGTGGGGGTGGTGGTAAGGGTAGGGGTGGTGGCAGTGGTGGGTAGTGGTGGGTGGTGGCAGTGGTGGGTGGTGGCATTCGTGGTGGTGGTGGTGGTGATGATATGAGGTAGTGGTGGTGGGTGTGGTGGTGGTGGGTGTGGTGGTAGTGGTGGTGGAGGTGGTATTAATGGTGGTAATGGAGATGGTGGAGGTAATGGTGGTGGAGGTGGTATTAATGGTGGTAGTGATGGTGGTGGTCGTAGTGGTGGTGGCGATAAAGGTTGTGGTAGTAGTGGCAGTGGTGGTGATAACGGGGGCAATGGTGGGGAGCCTCTCTCTCTCTCTCTCTCTCTCTCTCTCTCTCTCTCTCTCTCTCTCTCTCTCTCTCCAAGCTAAACCCAGATTGAAATGGGAAAACTTTTAGTTTCAAAACAAACACCACAACATAAACACCACCCTACAAGCATCACCACACAAACATCACCGCACAAACACCACCACACAAGCATCAAGCACCTTCACACTCACGCATTACCACACAAACAGCACCACACAAACACAACCACAAAACACAACCAAAACCTCCACCAAAAAAAAAAACACCATCACACATACACTACCACACAAGCACCGCCACACAAACATCACCATACACATACCACCACACAAACAACACCAACCATACAACACCAACCATACAACACCACTCATCTCAAAAGGCCACTGAACTGAGGTACTCGACCCCAGCGCAATACTGAACCTGATTTCCACATGATCGGATTAAGAGATTATTTTGTTTATCTCTTGGCACATCACCTACACAAAAATCAAGGCTTTCATTCAGTTTTGTGTCATTTTTTATTTCTACAATGTCAGAGATTTATTTTCTCCTATATTTACTTCCATATAGAGTACTTAGAAATGATAAATAGTTTTTCAATGTAAAAGTGTATTTTTATGGTGAAATTTGAAGATCTTTCGTGTCTATATAGGATTGTACTTATGCTCATTATTTTTCTATAAGTTATAAATTTTTTCATTCGAGAGTAATCATAGTTTGCGTTTATGTATGTGTATTAAAACGAGTTTCATGAAGATTAAGAATCGACGTTTATTTTCGTCTGCATGTGTGTGGCTTTCTCCACAGAAGGGTGGCAGAATTATGCAGTGTTTGCTTCCTCTCGCTTTCAGCTACCGCCACTGGCTAGCCCTGGTGGTGAACAGGGAAATAACCTTGCATTCATCTTTCCCTACCAGTACACATTTATGGAGTTGGCTTTGCCATTCGCCAATCCATCCTAAATGGGCTAAATGAAATGCCTGTTGGGGTCAACAAGCACTTCATGACGCTCCGAGTCCCAATGAATTACTCACGTCATGCCTTCTTCATCAGTGCAAACGCCAAACTTCCCTACACAAGATGCAGAGGATGAAATCGAAAAGGCCTTTTATGCCGACCTTGACAGAGTGATATCTCTATCCCCAGAGAAGATAAGGTTGTGCTCCGAGGTGATTTCAATGCCAGAGTTGACAGGGAATCATAGAGAGAAACGGAGTGGGCAAGTTTAATCCCAACAGCCTTTTCCTCCTCCACAAGTGTACTGAACACAACCTCACTAACACCAACACCTTGTTTAGGCAGGCCGACAAGTTCAAGGTTTCATGGCAACACCCACAATCCAAACATTAGCATCTCATTCACTACATCACTGTCAGAGAAAGAGATCGCCGAGATGTCCTCATCACCCGAGCCATGCGTGGCTCAGACCACTGTAATACAGATTATCGGCTCATCAGACCCAAACTCTCCCTTCTCGTCACCACAAAACGGTGGAGGCAACAAGCCACCAGTAGAGGTTTTAACATCAAGCGACTGGAGGATCAAGACATAAAACATGCTTTCAGAGAGCAACTAGAATATGGGCTGAAAAACAACCCAACAACAAACAACCCAAATCCGAGTGCCAAATGAGGTATCTTACCCTCAACACTGTCATCACAAAAACCTGCAACGAGCCCCTCGGCCAGAGCGAAAGAAAACCCCAGGACGGTTTGATGAAAATAACCTGGAAATCGATGTACTCGTCAATGCTAAATGCGCTACCCTCACCGAGTGTAAGAACAACCAGCAGTCTCGGATTAAAATTGATATCTTTCATCAGAAGAAAGCGATGGCCCAGCGCAAACTTAGCGATCAAAAGGATGAGTGGTGAAAAAATTTAGCACATGAAATGCCAAAAATTGCGGATCAATATGAGATGCACGAAATTTTCAAATCCACTAAAGCAATCTATAGTTCAATTACTCGTGGCAAAGACCCCATCCACTCATCTGACGGTAATTCCCTAATTAACAACCATTCCTTGCTCAACCGAAACACCAATGTGGATGTCCTGACTACCCAGCAGGTCCTTTAGCACCCAGAGTTGACCTACCTCTGCTATCCTCCATCCGGTGAAGAGGTAGCTACTGCCCACAAGCAGATGAAAAATAACAAAGCCATACGACCTGATGGAATCCCAGCTGAGGTGTATGAAGCAGGAGAACCTCTGCTTACCAGGTGTACTCCACTCTCTCCTGGAGAATATAAATGGGAAGGAGAAAATCTCCCATGATCTTACAGACGCCTTCATCGTCAATATATATAAGAACAAGGGAGACCGGTCAGACTATGGCAACTACCACGGGATCTCGCTGCTGTCCATAGTTGGCAAGATTATCGACCGAGTCCTAACAGACTTCTTCCTGAGGTGGAATACTTCCTCCCAGAATCTTACTGTGGCTTTAGACCATCATGTGGCACCATTGATGTGATCTTTCCTTCCAATCTGATACAGGAAAAGTGCAGAGAAGAGCGTCGTGACTCGTACATGGCCTTCATCTACCTTAATAAGGCATTCGACTCGATCAACAGGGAAGCCCTCTGGCGGACCCTCAATCGTTTTGGTTGTCCACCAAAATTCATCGCCGTTGTGAGGCATCTCCAAGATGACGTGATCGGCAGTGTCCTGCACAATGGCACCCAGTCTGAGTTCTTCCTCATTCAAAGGTGGGTAAAACAATGATGTCTACTGGCACCAACTCTCTTTTTCATTTTCTTAGCTGCCTTCCTCACTCATGCCAGTGCCAATTTAGCCGGCAGGGTAGACATCCATTACTGGATGAAGGGACTGTCCAACATAAGACAACTCTGCTTCAATCACTGAACTTCAATATGCAGACGACCTCACCCTCGTCGCTCACATTGAACACGACCTACAGGAGATCTGAACACCTACGCGGATGTGTATGCACACTTCGGCCTTGAGGTGAATGTACATAAGATTCAGATTCACTTCCAGCCGGTCCCTGTTTAGTCCACAGCTCCACCATCCATCCAGGTTAACGATACTACTCTCTCTAATGTTACCCACTTTCAGTATCTTAGCTTCCACCGGTCCACTTACGCTGACATCGATGAAGAGATTCACCATCGGATCAGATGTGGATCTCAAGCCTTTGCCAGTCTCCGTACCCGTGTCTTCAGCCGTAGGGAGCTGAAATTATTTAAAAAGTTGCACGTATATCAAGCCGTGGTCCTCCCCACCCTGCTATATGGCAGCGAGACATGGGTCACATACAGGAGGCTTTCAAGGCACTTGGAAACTTTCACCAACGTAGTCTATGTTCCATCTTCCGACTGCTGTTATCCACGAACAACTACATTGGACTGGCTATGTTACCAGCATGGACGACAGTAAACTGCCAAAGCAGCGACTTTAGAGTCATCTTACGAATAGTAAACGTAAGGCTGAAATAGTCTCAAATCGACCCCCTCACCTGGGAGACGATTACTCCACACCGTAACGCTTGGAAGAGCACCACACGAGAAGATGTCAATACTTTCGAGTTAACCCGACTGCATACCGAGGCAGAAAAGAGCCCTTCTCGCACTAGATGATCGGCATACTCGATTCCGAGTGTCAGCAAAGTAGTGGTGTGTGTGTGTGTGTGTATCTTTTGTGTTACTTTATGTATTTAATACTATTTATTCCGGTGTTTTTCATGTCTATGATCTACCTGTCTATGACCAACCTGTCTATGATCATGTTATTTTTATGTAAGGGCCCTAAACAATGCTTGTCTGTCAGCTTGGATCTTTATATCTGTCATTATTTTCTATTACTTAGTCTTAACCAGTTTTCCGAGAAGAGAGGAAGAAAGAGACAGAGAACGAGAGAGAGAGAAATGTGACAAATAAAAATTACTTGCCGTAACCAGAAAACAGGAGACACAGAGAAACAAAGAGACAAAAAGGAAATACAGTAGACCAGATGAAGAATCGGAGAGACAGAAAGTGACACAATAGAGAAAGAGACACATACAAAACCAAGGAGAGATAGAGAAGGTAAGCAGCAGCCAGACCTGGGGTTGTCAGCAGGAACCTGGGGAGCTCCGGGCGCTGACGGAGAATTACCTGCCCAAGATGACGTTAATTAGTGTTACCTGTACACTCCCTCACTCACCTGGTCTTCCCCCAGCCTATATGTTTCTTTACATCATTATTCTCTCTCTGAGGCCAAATGATGAAATTTTGGTAATTCGTTGTCTTACTGACATCTGATATTTTATCCACCTGTTTTAAATTACTATTTTTTCGCCTGTAATATATATATATATATATATATATATATATATATATATATATATATATATATATATATATATATATATATATATATATATATAATGTACTGTCATCAAACTATTCCAACATTCGGTATACACTATCAGTTACATCTCACATGAAATACACTAAAATACATAACATATACAGATTCACAGTAGTATAATTTAAGATAATACCGAGGACGGTACACCTTAACTCGATAAATCTATAAGTTAATAGTACAAAGCAATTTAGATCAACAATGCAGCCTAATTGAATATGTCAGGTATTCAGAGCGCCATCCTTGTTGTCGTGCACCCAGGATTATCTCTCTACCTTGTTAAGTCAAGCTTAAAATCAAATTCAATTTAAAGCCTTCATACAGGAGCTCCAATACAGGTACAGGTGCGGTAATATTAATCTAGTTATAGTATAATGAAAGCGGCGCCCAAACTTACTGTAGTTATAATATAAACATTTTATATCTCCCTTTTAAACATATATTGAACCAGCCTTAGTATAAAGTTCCCAAAACTCTTACACAAATTCTAGGGTTTAAATATACTGGAGCTTCATCACACATCAGTACTGGGAGAGATGTAACCAGGGCAGCCATTGTCTTGACTGTAGGGTGCTACGTCTGAATCAGTGTTTATCCTGCAGGTTACCGTTTAGCGGAAACACAATGGAAGGCACAACACACTTTACTGCATCCTACCAGGGGTGTTAGGGAGGCTACAGTGTACTACGTGGTGATAGAGAGGCTACAATGTACTACCAATGCTGTTAGAGAGGCTACAGTGCACTACCAGTGCTGTTAGAGAGGCTACAGTGTACTACGTGGTGATAGAGAGGCTACAATGTACTACCAGGGGTGTTAGGGAGGCTACAGTGCACTACGCGATGTTAGGGAGGCTACAGTGTACTACGTGGTGATAGAGAGGCTACAGTGTGCTACGTGGTGATAGAGAGGCTACAATGTACTACCACGGGTGTTAGGGAGGCTACAGTGTACTGCCAGTGGTGATAGAGAGGCTACGGTGTACTACTTTGTGATAGAGAGGCTACAGTTTACTACCAGTGTTGTTAGAGAGGCTACAGTGTACTACCAGTGCTGTTAGAGAGGCTACAGTGTACTACCAGTGTTGTTAGAGAGGCTACAGTGTACTACCAGTGTTATCAGAGAGGCTACGGAGTACTGCCAGCATGTGTGTGTGTGTGTGTGTGTGTGTGTGTGAGAAAATACACATAAGATAAACGTACCAATAACCCACTATCACAGAACGTGTAAATACAACCCAACACGTTAAAATCCAAATAAGATTTCACCTGGACTCATTTAAGGCCAGACCTGCTATAACGAAGCAACGTCACGTTATGAGGCAATGCAGTACAGTATAACAGTTTGAGATGGTGGTAGTTGCAACAGCTATTAACCACCGTAACTGGCTGTTTGGTGGAGGTGTCTGGGATGTTGGTGGCAGAGATAATGACGCTGTTAAATCTTGCTACAACTGCTAATTGGAGTGGCTCTTATTGACGGGGTGATTATACTTAGTGCTGCAAGAACTGCCCCCGTGGCGAGATGCACAGCGCTACTGATTAAAGAGTATAGGAAGAAAATGGGATGTGTTCTGTGTGTGTGTGTGTGTGTTTATCTCTCTCCCTCTCTCTTTCCACCCCCACATTCTCTCTATCTCTAATCTGTAAGGACTTGAGCCCCAAGAAACAGAGGACACAATTAAATTTGCATATGCAGCGAGCGAGGATGGTGACACGATCTCCTCCTGTTCAATGATTTCGTTCGGCTGGTGGTCGGGAGCAGCCGTGTTTGTGTTCGAGCGGTGGAAGGCTGATAGTGGCCTGCTTCTGTGCTGGGGTGAGGAGGAGGAGGGTGGTAGGATGTGCTTGTGTAATTAGTGTTATTTGCTTTAATGAGACTTATGAGTCTAAATATCTGATTGTGACTCTGGGTCTTGTTTTGGTGTGCATGTGTGAGTGTGTGTGTGTGTGTGTGCGAGGGAGCGTATGTGTGTGTGTATATTATGTATGTGTGTGAGAGAGAGAGAGAAACAAACACAGACCAACACTGTCACCACGCCAGCAAGCAGATAATACCATCACAAACTGTCCCTTGATGAATATACAGTAACCCGGGTTCTGTGAAATATAATTCAACCCTGGTTTATTATCCCTGTAATTTGTGAGTGGAGGGAGCCTTATATACTGCCCCAACAACCTTACCAATGTATCTATAATTTACAGTAAATAACACTCATGTAGGGAATGATTCTTGTAAATAACGATCACTGTATTACCATTGTATTTTGCAGTGCTATTTATGTAGATGGTGACCTAAGTAATATTTATTTGGGTTTTGCAATAATCAGTAAATGGGGTTTATGGTCGTAGAGGTTTTATTTATATATATATATATATATATATATATATATATATATATATATATATATATATATATGTATATATATATATATATATATTATATATATATATATATATACATATATAAAGCTTTGTTATTGTAAGCGCTCGCACGCGCCGAGTTATTATACATCATATTAATTTTGTATCACTTATTTTACTTGTATATTATTTGTCAATCAAGAGACCCATTACCCAATTATGTAACTGTATATTTTCAGCCTTCTGGGTGTCATGCTCTTTCAATAAACCGGTAAATATTATTATTTATTACACACACACACACACAAAGAAGGTCATACTGTTGTTGTTTTCTTTGTACAGTTAATATCTTTTCCATTTTGATAAACAGTAATTTGCGACACAAACTACCAGCGAACCATCAGCGGATAATTCAAACCAGGTTGCAACACGCAACAGTCGCTCCTCAACAATTTCATAATAGTATCAAAGAGTGAAAAATATACTGTTGCAGCATATGAATTGCTACCGTATATAAGAGGTGCTGGGGGGCTACATGGTGATTATAGAGGCTGTGTATTGATGATATGACCCTCTATAATTCTAGAGGCGGTACTAAATGTTGATTGCTAATCCTATTTACATAAAGTGACGCAGGTTACAGGGAGTGACACGGCCCACTTAAACACTGGAGACTATGAGAGGCTGGCTGGTCGAAAGAGGCGTGAGAATGGTAGACGCTAACGACTATGAGGGACTGGTTGGTCGAGAAAATGTAACGATGGGAGACACGAGAGACTGTGAGGCGTGAGGGAGTTGGTCGGGGGAGGCGTGAGTACGGTAGACGCTGAGAAGACTGAGTGACTGGCTGGTCGAGAGAATGTAAGGATGGTAAACACTGAAGACTGTGAGGGTAGGGGGGACTGGTCGAGAGGCGTGAGAAGGGTAGACGAAAGATATAAATTGCTTCTTGATGTTTATGGTCCGTTTAGGTGTTTGTAGACAATAATTATGCACGTGTTTGTTATTCTAAATGTCTAATGCAATGTAGTTGTGTGTTGATGGTGTTATAAATATGTAATAGCGGTTTTTATCACTGACGGTACGATGTAAAAAGTACAAACAACATACTGTACGTCAACGAAGGAAATCATAAGCGTGTTTTCATAATTATTTTTATTTAAGTGGGTTTAAGAGGTAAAAGGGTAAGTTCTTATTAAGTGAAGACAGCTGCTTAAGACATATGAAAGTAAGTCCTATAAGCTAGATGTGCGTAAGGGCAGTGTGGAGACAGCATACTGAATACTAATCCTCGATAATGAAGGCAATATGGCCGGTACTACGGGTAACAATCTGCATTTCTACAGCTAAAGTCAGGTACCTACTCACAGCTCGGTCGACTGGGGGTGCACCGGCACGAACCAGTGACCCTTAGGACAAGAGATGAATGCTGTATCGACTCCACCACCACAGCCCTGAGAATACTTATGTCATTCAAACAATATGGTAGATTCATACTGAGAATGGGTGAGAGAAATGTTGATGATACATTGGGCAAACACGGAGAGTAGAAATAAATAGGAAGGGGAAGGAACTGATGAAAATGTGCGATGAGAGAGGATTGATGATGGAGAATAAGTGCTATAATGAGACCTAGATCCATAAGTAGTCATGGAGGTCTGCCGGTGGAGAAGGTAAATTGTTGTTAGATTGTTTATCACTGGACTGATGACCGAGATACACGATCACAGATACAATCGTGCTAAGAGTGGCTGAATATGGAGTATCTGGCCATTCTTAGGTAGAAGCAAGAATAACAAGTGGCTCAGAATAAGATAAAATCGAAGAACATAAAAAAAATTAAATATATAGTGGAGATATACAGGAAGTGAAATGGATTAACATATATTTCACTAACTGCTGAGTGTATTGTAACGTATGAGAGACAGAGAGTACAAAACTGACAATGAAACAAAGACAATTAAACAAGAAGTGCGACAGACAGCAAGGAAGCATAGTAATGTCAAATGCCAGTTATAGATGGCATCACCTGTCCTTGGTATTGTTATGAGAGAAGGTGAAACAAAATGAATAACAGTTGTGTACAGGTTATGCACGACAGAGGGGAAGAATGTCCAGGGAATGTAAGGGATGGAGAAAATTTCCCCTGTAAGAGGGAAGTGTGGCAAGAATGAATATAGGAGTTATAGAGAAATAACTTTATTAAGCATACCCAGGGAGGTGTATGGCGGTCATTACCGAGAGAATTGTAGCTCACCGAGAAAGTGTAGGAGGGAAAAACTGGGGGGCTGAGGAGAGGAAGGAAATCTGTGAATATAGTGTTTGTGTAAAGGAGTTAGAATGTGAAACACCCGAAGAAGGGAATAATATGTGTGTTGTATTTATGGATCTATAAAAAAATTATATGTTTTGTTGACAGTAAACAGTGTAGGAAGAACAGGAAATTTTCGTGATAATTAAATTATTTTGATAGTTGTTCATAGTTGATATAGATTATGAAGAATATGTGTAAAGAGGGTAATCTGCTCTTACTGACAATATCATAATGTAAAAAATGTGATGCCGCTATGATTGTTCAGTATGTTTACGGAGGGTATAAGAGGAGAGGAGAGTAGAAGAGACAAAGGATGACCACAACTAAAATGGATAGATGGGGTGAGAGGTACCGGACAGGGGGCTGCGGTGTGCATGCATGACCAGCAAGTGGGTCCTGAGGATGGTCGTACTGCTGATGGGTGACGCTGGGTTGGATGACATGAAGGGGTAAGTCATACGTATGTCCTGGCCATTATTGTAAGAAATGAACACCATAGTAAAGTACACATGTTGTGAGAGTCTACGTTGCTGATGATTCTAGCCACTCTGTGCCAGTTAAGAGGAACTTGAAAGGAAAAGAGGAAAACGAGGAAGAGAAAGTTGAAAAAATAGGAAAAAAGGAAAAAATAAAAAATATATTTATGTACAAACAAAAGAATAATGTCTAGTTCACAATACATACTGTAATAGACATATATAATGTAGTATCCTATATTCTTTGTTCTTTTGCTCTACAAATTATACTTTGACTCTACCACTGCTTCCACTACAGCAACAATTATCAGCATGTGCAGTCTAGCAGGTAATTACAGTTATTGCAGTTTAATCAAATAATTCTTGCACAATAATCAGCATGTTATCTTGTAGGTTGAATATAGTGCTGACATAAGGTACACGCACACTGCCGGACATTACCTTAAGCACGGCTCTAATGTTCGTAAATACAGACACATTACTTATAACACCAGTCTCTCCTTGCATATTGCAGTGATGTTGACAAAGAAACTAGACAGTCCCTGAAAGACGTGTATGTTTCCGCCACACAGTCGACTCAGAGCCGTAACTGTGACAAATATAACAGGGAATGAAAATGACTGAACACACCCTGAACCGAATGACATAAAAGAATAAACTGAGTTTGATTTCGATCCACAAAGCCATTTTACACCTTAATGCCTTGAAATGTTTCGTATCGACGGACGGAAGTAACAAGATTGAAAATAGTGGGGATAAATCTATCTATTTACATGATATAAACTGAAAATAAATATCCAGCAGGAACGAAAAACTATACAAGGAGACAGAAAGCACTATACTGTAAGCTGGTTAGCCGCCAGACAATTTTATTCAGCTTAGGGTAACCTCCCGCAGCCAAAGTGTTAAGCATCTCTGTTCATCCGTCCGCCTGTCCATTTCATATTTACTGTCCCTTCAGATGTCGTCTTAACATCTTTAGTCTTGGCTTGTGGGGTGATGGTCTGTATGTGGCAATCCTGACATGAAAGAAGGTTGGATATACTACAGGGAATAGGCAAATGCACCTGGGTTCATGGCGGCCGCCACCACTGATCAGGTGCCTTTGTGCTGGAAAACACCTAAACACAGCCAGTCGTCCTAAGCTGTTGTACTGCATTAGGACCGGGTTGAAATTGAAAATAAGTGGAGGTTGCATTTAGAGAAGCTTAAAACCACCCAGTGAATGTGCTAGGGATATCATCATCATCATCATCAGCAGCAGCAGCAGCAGCAGCAGCCGCCAAGGTCAATCAAGTGGCATATGCTGATAACCTTACAGGAGCAGGGAAAGTGGAGGACGTCAAAACGTGGTGGGACCTGGTAATATCCACGTGATCCACAAATAAGGTACTACCCAATTGCCAGCAAGTCCTTCCTCATTGTGAAGCCAGAATACCATGATCGGGCTGTAGAGGTGTTCAACGGAAGTGAGGTTAAAATAACAAAGGACGGCCAGGGACACCTAGGTGCGGCAATAGGCACGAATGAAATCAAGACCGCGTACATAACGGGGATGGTAAATGAGTGGGATACTGCTAAAACTGAGCCACATGCTGCGCTTGCGGCAGTCACCCATGGAGTCCAGCATCGCTGGAACTAACTAATGCGCACATTCCCCGTTATCGGACCCTTCCTCACCCTCTGGAAGAAGCCATCAGGGTCTCTTTTATTCCAACACTCGTAAAAAGCCATCACTTAACCCCACCAGAAAGGCCATTCCTTGCACTACCACCGAGACTGAGAGGATTAGGAATTACTATCCAGAGGAGCTTGCTGCCATTGATAAAATCAGAACTCTGTCAAGCTCACGACAGCCTTCACTGAGCACATAGTAGCTTAGAATGCAAGAAATGGGGTGGATACCAACGAATAAAACAAAATTCGAGGTTCCATTACGGCAAAACGGCAACACACCCAAAGTGATCAACTTTAACTGACGCAGCAATTGTCAGAGAACTTGAAAAAAAAGTAGCTATAGCACCGGAGGTGGGCGCCTCTAACTTGCTGACAACGTTACCGATAAGGGCAGATGTCATTGGCCAGTAGAAGGTTTGCCCACCCAATGCATGTATGGTTCATCTTACGACATCGACCACGTCATGGTGTGCAAGAAGGCAGGACTTCGTATGCATGAGGCATGACGAAGTAAGGGATCTCACAGCAAATATGTTGAAGGAAATCTGCTACGATGTCACGGTGAACCCTACCTTCCTTATATTGGACGGCGAGAATCTCCATCACAAGACATCCAATACATCCAACGAAACCCGTGTGGACGTCAGTGCTCGAGGATTCTGGACACGGGGACAGCGAGCATTCTTTGACATCAGGATATTCGATCCCATGGCCGCATGTCACCATAACCTATCTCTCGAGGCTGCACACAAGAGGAACAAGAACAGGGCAAAATTCAGAATGTGGATCAAGGCAGCTTCACTCCTCTGTAGTTCACAACATCTGGCGGGGTGGGATCAAGTGCAAAATGTTTCTATGCCAGCCTGGCGGGGGTGTTATCTGAACGGAAGCAGCATCCCAGAAGTTACGTAACAGCCTGGCTGAGATCTCGAGTGTCCTTCTATCTCCTTAGGTCTGCATTGCTTTGCCCCAGGGCAACGAGATCTTCGGCCCCAAAGCCGGCAACGGTCGCAGATATTGACTATGAGGTAACAGTCAATGAATGCCGCATAGATCAGAGGCTCAACTAACTCAACATAGCTTGGGTAGCTACTTTTGTATTTGGATATTTAATTTTAAGGTAATAAAATGGCGGCGAAGGTGTGGCTATTGGGGAAGGCTGGAGGCCACATTAAAAAAAGTAGTAGTAGTAGTAGTACAGTATCAATACCATTGACGGCCATGATACATATCTGAAAGTCTGTTGCAACTCTACCCTCTAAAACAATACTGGTGTGCATAATAATATAATTTGGTAACACGGGCGCCTGGGCCATAATAGTATATCATAATGGCTCCAAGTAATACACTGATACAGCTTCCTGCAACGATTAAAGTTCCAAATGCACTTTGTTATTAGTCCACATTCCGTCAATAATTATCGTGCATCTCATGAATACAAAAACTTTAATTATCTCACCGTCGTTACTCATCTAAGAATAGCTAAACGGGCAATTTGCCTGGCCTTATTAAAAGCAACCAGGTAGGTAAAAAAAAGGGGGGAGGTAAGGGGTAAAGGGGAGGGGGAAGGGATGGGGGAGGTAAGAAAGAAGAGGGAAGTAGTTGCGACGCTAATGAAGGGTCACATCGTACATCGGGCGGCAACATACGTCCTACGGCTGGCTGGCCGGCGGCGGTATAACATGGCAAGGGAGGTGAGGGGGAAAAAGTTCTTACCACCCAGTGAAGAGAGGCGGGCGGCACCACCAATTATAAACCCCGTCAACATTAACGGCTGTAACAAACCGCCAATTATTCACGGTGGAAAAGAAAAAAGTATTTACAGGTTTTATGGTTCGCTAGCTTTATATTTTGTCCGTATCGGGATCAACGTCGGTATCTTGATGGGTCAGTTGAACAGGCTGAAAATTACTGCTGGTTTATCTCAGGTGTAAAACTTTGTCGGCTGTTTACCTAAGTAGGTTTAGGTAGTTTTATAGTTTAAATAACTTGATTTAGTTATCTTTGTACTTTAATTAAGTTGATTTAAGTCATCATACCTTAAGCTGATTTAAGGATCTCTGGTTTACTGAAACTGATTTAACTATCTTTGTAAATTATAATTGTAAAAATTGGACTGTAGGTAGAACAATTTGGAGGCAAACGTCTCAGCAGAGTTAACCAATATATATATATATATATATATATATATATATATATATATATATATATATATATATATATATATATATATATACAAATATATATACACATATACATATATACATATATATATATATATATATATAAATATATATATATATACATATATATATATATATATATATATATATATATATATATATATATATATATATATATATATATATATATATACAGAAATAGATAGATAAGAGTTAGAGAAAAATAATTTTACCATGATAATCCAAGATTTCTAATCCTGTGTTGTCATGGTGAATCTATTGATTTTAGGATCAAAAGGTTTAATAAAACTCAGTCACAGCTGTGAAAGAAGCATCACATATTGTGAGTTGGTACCTAGCATGAGTTGGTACCTTGTGTGAGTTGGTACCTAACAGGAGTTGGTACCTAGCGTCAGTTGGTACTTAGCATGAGTTAGCACCTAGTGTGAGTTGGTATCTAGTGTGAGTTGGTATCTAGTGTGAGTTGGTATCTAGTGTGAGTTGGTATCTAGTGTGAGTTGGTATCTAGTGTGAGTTGGTATCTAGTGTAAGTTGGTACCTAGCATGAGTTGGTACCTAACAGGAGTTGGTACCTAGCGTTAGTTGGTACCTAGCGTTAGTTGGTACCTAGCATTAGTAGGCACCTAGCATTAATTGGTACGCAGTGTTAGTTGGCACCCAGCGTTCGTTGGCACCTAGTGTAAGTTGGTACCTAGCATTAGTTGGTACCTAGCAGGAGTTGGCACCAAGCATGAGTTGGCACCTAGTGTGAGTTGGTACCTGCGTGAGTTGGTACCTAGAGTGAGTTGGTACGTAGCGTGAGTTGTTACCTAGCATGAGGTAACACCTAGCGTTAGTTGGTACCTAGCATTAGTTGGTACCTAGCATTAGTTGGCACCCAGCATTAGTTGGCACCTAGCATTAGTTGGTACCTAGCATGAGTTAGCATCTGGTATAAGTTGGTACCGAGCATTAATTGGCACCGAGCATGGCACCTAGCATTAGTTGGCGCCTAGCATTAGTTGGCGCCTAGCATTAGTTGGCGCCTAGCATTAGTTGGCACCTAGCATTAGATGGCACTTAACATTAGTTGGCACTTAGCATTAGGTGGCACTTAGCATTAGGTGGCACCTAGCATTAGGTGGCACCTAGCATAAGTTGGCACCTAGCATTAGTACAATTTACTTGAAACGTTTAACCGGTTTCAGTATGTTAAATTAGGTTAGGTTAGCTTAGCTTAGGTTAGGTTAGGTGTGCGTTTATTGTTGGCTTCCCGAGATATAGTTATAGCGTTGGTGGTTGTAGTGGCAGCAGTTGTAGGGATATTGGTACTGAAAGTTATGGTGGTGGCAAAAGTGTTAAAGAGTGTTCAGGCTCTCACTTTACTCTGCCATGTAAATATTGTCGTTATTATATACTTTGTATCTTAATTTTTTTCTGGCTAAATAAATTGTTTCTATAGCAACAATAATACCAATAGTGCTGTGGGTACTGGTGGTGCCAGTGGTGTTGATAGTGTTAGAGGTGGTGGTGTAGTGATGGTGGTAGTGATGGTGGTAGTGATGGTGTAGATGTTTGTTGGTGGTGGTTATATGGTGGTGGTGATGTTGGAAGTAATGGTTATAGTGGTGGTGGTGGTACTATTAGCACCATCACCACCATCTACAACAACCATAACCACCATCCACTACTACTACCATGACCACCATCCACTACTACTACCATAACCACCATCCACTACTATTACCATAACCACCATTCACTACTACCACCATAACCACCATCCACTACTACCACCATAACCACCATCCACCATCACCAATATTACCAACAGCTGATCTACCAGTGACCTCCGGGATCTTACGTCAGTAATACTACACAACCTTTCGCGAGTTACGCTGCCCTCTCCGTCACTGCCCGGCCTGACAGTGCCCTGGAGGAATGGGGGAGGTGTGGAGGGGCAGCAGGGGAAGGAGAGGCAGGGGATGGTAGGGGGGAGGGCACCTGTTGTGATGCGTGGGTGGTCTACTGTACCTGAGCTGCGCAGGTGGTGGTAGTGGTGGTGGCAGTTGTGGCAGTGGTAGGAGTAGTGGTAGTAGTAGTAGTGATAGTAGTAGTAGTAGTAGTACTAACACAGAGCCACATGCGGCCTTTGCAGCATTCACCCATGGAGTCAAGCATCGTTGGAACTACCTGATGCGTACCATCCCTGAGATCGGACCCTTCCTCCACCCTTTGGAAGAAGCAATCAGTGTCAAGTTCATTCCCAAACTAGTGAAACATCCTGACTTAACCCTAGCAGAAAGAACACTTCTTGCACTTCCACCAAGACTGGGAGGGATGGGACTAACTAATCCAGAGGAGATTGCGGACTCTGAACATCAAAATTCACTTAAGCTCACGGCAGCCCTCACTGACCACATAATAGCCCAGAATGCAACAGGGGAAGTGGACACCAGCGAAGTTAATACGATCCGTAGGTCCATTACAACAGATCGGCAGCACTGCCAAAATGACGTGTTGCAGCAACTATTGCTGCAGGTTCCAGAAAATTTGACAAAAAAAGTAGCTATAGCGCAGGAGGTGGGCGCCTCGAACTGGTTAACTACGTTACCGATAAGGGCAAATGGTTTCAGCCTTAACAAACAAGAATTTACAGATGCCATTGCTCTAAGGTACGGTTGGCCATTAGATGGTTTGCCCTCCCAATGCGTGTGTGGCTTTTCCTATGATGGCGATCACGCCATGATCTGCAAGAAGGGGGGCTTCATATGCATGAGGCATGACGAGGTAAGGGATCTCACAGCAAATATGTTGAAGGAAATCTGCCGGGACGTCATGGTAGAACCGACCCTCCTTCCACTGGATGGCGAGATCTTCCAACATAGGACTTCAAACACTTCTAACGAAGCCAGTGTGGACGTCAGTGCTCGAGGATTCTGGACGCAGGGACAGCGAGCTTTTTTCGACATCAGGATTTTTGATCCCATGGCCGTTTGTCACCGTAACCTAGCTCTCGATGCTGCGCATAGGAGGAACGAGAACGACAAGAAAAGGGCATATTGGGAGAGAATACAAAATGTTGATCAAGGCAGCTTCACTCCTCTAGTGTTCACAACCTCTGGTGGGATGGGCCCAAGTGCAAGATGTTTCTACGCCAGACTCGCGGAGCTGATCTCCGAACAGAAGCAGCAGCCCAGAAGTTATGTTACAGCCTGGATGAGATGTCGACTGTCCTTCTCTCTCCTTCGGTCGGCTTTGCTCTGCCTCAGGGGAACGAGAGCTTCTGCCCCTACTCCGACAACTGCTGCAGATATTGACTATGAGGCTACAGTCACTGAATGCCGCATAGATCTGCGGCTCAACTAATTTAACACAGATAGGATAGCTTCTTATGTATTAGGATATTTAATATTAAGGTAAATAAATGGTGGCGAAGGTGTGGCTATTGGGGGAGGCTGGAGGCCACGATTTCTTAAAAAAAAAAAAAAAAAAAAAAAAAAGTAGTAGTAGTAGTAGTAGTAGTATGAAATAAGTGCAAGCCGTGTCGTAATAATGCACAATGACGTAATTCGCGTGTACAGTTTGTGCCACTCTCATCTTAAAATTTATCTATCTGAATTTGCTTCTGTTCCTGTACATGTACTTTTATTCGTGACCGTGCCTGTGTGATTACCTTTAACTGCACCTGTACTTGTGTGGCTACCTGTGTTTATATCTATTTCTGATTGTATCTGTATTTTAACATGTATATTGGTCTAGGCCTATACTCGTATGTACCTGCATCTGTACCTGCACTTGTGTGCTTATCCGTATCTGTACCTGTACTTGTGTAATTACCTGTATCTGTACCTGTGTGAGTACTTGTATCTATCCCTGTGTGATTACCTGTATCTGTACCTGTGTGAGTACCTGTATCTGTGTGAGTACTTGTATCTGTACCTGTGTGATTACCTGTAACTGTACCTGTGTGATTACCTGTATCTGTACCTGTGTGATTACCTGTAACTGTACCTGTGTGATTACCTGTATCTGTACCTGTGTGATTACCTGTATCTGTACCTGTGTGAGTACTTGTAACTGTACCTGTGTGATTACCTGTATCTATCCCTGTGTGATTACCTGTAACTGTACCTGTGTGATTACTTGTATCTGTACCTGTGTGAGTACCTGTATCTGTACCTGTGTGAGTGCCTGTATCTGTACCTGTGTGAGTACCTGTATCTGTACCTGTGTGAGTACCTGTATCTGTACCTGTGTGATTACCTGTATCTGTACCTGTGTGATTACCTGTATCTGTACCTGTGTGAGTACCTGTATCTGTACCTGTGTGAGTACTTGTATCTGTACCTGTGTGATTACCTGTATCTGTACCTGTGTGAGTACCTGTATCTGTACCTGTGTGAGTACTTGTATCTGTACCTGTGTGAGTACCTGTATCTGTACCTGTGTGAGTACCTGTATCTGTACCTGTGTGAGTACCTGTATCTGTACCTGTGTGAGTACCTGTA
This sequence comes from Homarus gammarus, assembly GCA_958450375.1. Classification (NCBI taxonomy): domain Eukaryota; kingdom Metazoa; phylum Arthropoda; class Malacostraca; order Decapoda; family Nephropidae; genus Homarus; species Homarus gammarus. The sequence goes on from CAUDMG010003960.1 coordinate 502,471, forward strand.
TCTGTACCTGTGTGAGTACCTGTATCTGTACCTGTGTGAGTACCTGTATCTGTACCTGTGTGATTACCTGTATCTGTACCTGTGTGATTACCTGTATCTGTACCTGTGTGAGTACCTGTATCTGTACCTGTGTGAGTACTTGTATCTGTACCTGTGTGATTACCTGTATCTGTACCTGTGAGTACCTGTATCTGTACCTGTGTGAGTACTTGTATCTGTACCTGTGTGAGTACCTGTATCTGTACCTGTGTGAGTACCTGTATCTGTACCTGTGTGATTACCTGTATCTGTACCTGTGTGATTACCTGTATCTGTACCTGTGTGAGTACCTGTATCTGTACCTGTGTGAGTACCTGTATCTGTACCTGTGTGAGTACCTGTATCTGTACCTGTACTTATGTGAATTTTTGTATCTGTACGTGTGTGATTGCCTGTATTTGTACCTGTATTTATTAGGATTAATTGTACCTGTATTTGTGTGTTTATCTGTATATGTACCTGTGCTTATGTGATTACCTGTGCCTGTACTTGTAATTACCTGTACTTGTGGTATCATCAACCTTCCAAGACTATATTTCACTCCTATGGGTTTTACGATTGCGTCACCATTTTTTACCGCTAATTAGTTAAGACGGGCTCTGCCCATTCTTAATTAAAATGTCTAGTTATGGTACAGTAGAGTCTTAGTGTAATTGCGAGGCCTTTTTGAGTGTTGTTTTTGTTGTTCACTCTATAGTAGGTTAATTAAATACGATCTTAATTCCAAGCACGAGGATGACCCCGGACGATCTATTGAATATAAAACCAAAACGGATTCTCAGAGGCTCCTAAGTGAAATTTTTCCTATTAACTGGAGACACGACAGTCCACCCCACAATGGCGTCAAAGCTGCGCTCAAAATATAATATATTTATATGCTGTATTTTCCTCTTAACTATACATACGAGAAGGCAGCAATTTCACTCCCTTAAGGTATGACAATTACAGGAGGCACAAACAATGGCGTCCAGATAGCTCCGAGACTCTAGCTTAAATATATGTTATATTCTTATCTCCAATTAAGGAAAAACGCTTTAATTTATAAATGTTTGAGAAACAGAAAGTCTGGAACCGGATGATAACGAGCGATGAAGGTAGTTCGGTAGTGGTGGTTGGAGATGAGGGTGGTAGTTAGAAGCCGTTAGTGAAGATGAAGAGGGTGTGGGGCGGAGGTATCATGACGGAGGTAAATGGGAGGGAGAGGTGTGTGATGGTGCAGTGCAGTGTTTTATAACTAGGCGGTGTGTGTGTGTGTGTGTGTGTGTGTATTTACTTGCAACAACAGTGTTTGCGTCCATGTGTGTGTGTGTGTTAATACCTGTAACAGTGGCAGTGAGTAGCTTAGTACAAGTAATTATAACCCATCTAATACATCCTGGTTACAAGAGAGTATACTGCCAATACACTGAAATACAAAGGCTACTCCTAGGTAGGTATTATACTGTCTGAGGCATATTATAACGAAGAAGTATATCGAGAGTACATTTATCCACGTGCTGGTTAGGCGAGTTGAATACTACATAGGTACACAGTATATATATATGGGAGTTTTACAGGGTACGATTTTCACCTGAGAAATTATCAAGCATTTTAGGAATAATTGTTGCATGCTGATAGTTTCAACATATTTGGTAGGTTTTTGCGAACATTCAAACTGGTTCGGAGTTATGGTTGGGTTAGATCTTGGAGATAAATGTAATATAAATTTTGAAGGTACAACATCAATAGTAATCTAACCTAATCAAACCAAACAATCTAATTAACCTAACCTCACCAACCTAACCAAATCTTACTTCACTAAACCTAACATAGCCTTATCTAACCTAACCTAACTAATATAGCTATACCGAACATAAATAACCTAATCGTGAAATTCCTGGACTAATTATTATCTTGGAATTATTGTTTGGCTCAGGGACTTCACAAATTTGCTAAAATATTTAGGAATTCGCAAAATTACGGAAATATTATCATTATCCTTTTACACAATCTTTTGGATCACTTTAAACAATTTATTGACACTACCGTATAATTTATGCCTTGCTCGGCAACCCACATCTATTTCTAGATACAGGAATATGCGAGGCCAACACAAAAACAAAATGCCGAGTTATCAATTTCTATATATTAATCCATCCCTGGTGCTCACATCATAAAAAAGGTCAAAACATACACTGTTTCATGTATTAAAACATCCCATAACAGGCAATCTAAGCGATCATGTTCTTCATTGAGCTGGTATTACCTTTTATACACCAATACTAATAAGCGTCCTTAAACTATTATTCCAGTTTTACTTTCCTAACAATAAATATTAAGTTTCATTGGTCTTTGTGCTTCATATTGGCTTGTCACACACATATGATTTTTTTAACCAATATGCCATGTAATTTCTTCTGCTAACAGATGTTTGAATCGTTTTAGCGCATATTCAAAGTACGTACCGTGTCAAAGGCAATCCCAAACCATGTGACTTATATCATTATATATATATACATATATATATATATATATATTATATATATATATATATATATATATATATATATATATATATATATATATATATATATATATATAATATATATAGTGTGTGTGTGTGTGTGAGAGAGAAAAAGGATGAGTAACTATACAAGACAGACGAGGACAGAATAGGCAGAAGGTCCTGTCGACCCTCCAGCGTCACAACCAACAGGAAAAATAACGATGAAAAAACATTAACATGGAAATTGTATAGGAACAAATGGAAGCCCTAAGTACAAAAATATTCCCCCCCCCCCCCCCCCCCCCATGTCCAGAAGATCAAGAAGGTGAAAAGCTGGAATTAATATTTAGCTTGACTGGATATAATCTAACCCACAACAATTTAATATAACTTGCTACTGTTGTTATATCTGTTATATATATTTCTGCTCTTACTCGTCATTATTGTACTGTCTATATGTTTCGTTCTTGCAGTAAGTTAATGCATCGCCAAACAGCCAACACATACTGTGTCTCAGAGCATCATCACCTTAGTCCACACTTACACGACTGATAACAGCGTGTCGCGTGTCTCTTGGCTCCCTGACGCCCCCGTGTACAAATGGTTGCAACACATTATTAAGGATTACCAAAGATTGGGTCCAGATAAAATCAGAATTTGGAGAAAGTCATTTGTCATCGTACTTTTTACAATACTGGATTGAATATGGATCCAAACAACAGAAGTGGTACTCACTTTGCCCTGGTGGTAGAGGAAGCCTTGGCATCACCCATCATGTTTTCGGCCAGGAACCATCTTGCCTGAAACAACATTCATGCTTTCATTACCCTAATTATATACATCTTTGTTGATATTTAAAAAAAAAATGTATGTAAAAAGTAAAACAAGAGATGGTAGATATTTCCATCCCTCACAAGGATCAGTACAACTACCCGATATTACTTGACAGTGAAATACAGTGACAAACCTATACAGTACTGTTTGACAATTTTCTGGCTCTGTGATTCTTATCCATTTAATTGATAAACCGTGGTAACATTCTGATATTTTCTTAATACCACCATGCTATGTGTACTATTCCAGATGATCCTAAATGTCACATAATTCTTCCTTGAAATAAATGTACAGTATATATCAGGTGCCTGCAAGAGAGTTCAGGCTCACAACTGGTTCAGCCATGATAATATTATGATTTTTAATCGACTCTGTATCTGTGTTCTTCTGGCTAAATAAACTGTTTCATTATCATCAAAAACGAGTGATACAATATACTCATATGTTATTTTACCCTACATTTCTCCTCTTAGTCCTACCTACTGTTCGGTATCAATTAACATTCTAAGCTAAAAGGCTTTAATATACTGTAGATGAGCACATTGTTATGTAATATTAACCATGAATTTTTCATGTAAACTATCAACATTCTGACTAGTTACTGTATCTGTTGAAGACAACTTCTCCCCTAGATCAAGAAAAACCACAAATTAGTCACAAGAATTGCAAGTTTCATACTGTTTTAACTATTTTTTGTTATAAGTAATAAAAATGTGTCCTATTGTTTGTCCATTGCCTATTTTTGTATCTTTACACACAAATGTTTATCAATGACCGAATGCTTACATTAATAATTTTTTATAGTTTTATCAGGGGAAGGTTAGTTTAGGGTAGGTTAGGGTCGGTTGGTTATTCTTGTTTCTAAGTCCATTATCAAAACCGAAACAACTACGGAAAAACTAAATATGAATACTACAATTAATCTGCATGATCTTGAAGTTAGGAAGTTTTCGTCTTCAATATATGGCCAGACGAAAATAGGTGGTTTACGTGCGAAATTCATGATAAATATATCTAATTATTTTCCTGCACGAACTTCAAAATAATAAAAAGTGGTAATGTTCGGTTAGCCTGGCAAGGCTACGTTAAATTAGGTTTAAATAGACTTGAACATTTCCACGAGTCCTTCTGGTTTCTGTGGTTAGGTTAGGTTGCGTTAGGGCATGTATACTGATATTCGAGTTTTAAGTTTTGTTAGGTGTGGTTTCATTAGTTTTATGCATGTTTTCACCCAACAAATCCCCTCTACTTCAAGGTCATGCCCACTTCCTGCGATCGAAATTGCATTTTGCTATGTGGCACTAAATATATATTAAATTTAGAGGCTTAGAGATAATTACCCTGCTTGTTCAGTAGGCTGGGCTATATTCTACATTACTTTGTTCCTGTGTATAGTAATTGTTTAATATGTTAGATATTGATTAATAGTAAGTATGTATTAAGTAAATCAGCCTATGTCTTAGTTAGGCAAAATTTTTATTGGTTAGGTAAAATAGCTTGATAACTGGCGACACGGTATCAGCACTGTGTGGGTCATTGGTTCACCAGCTCCACCGGTGAGTGAGGAGAAGCAGACGACCTTGGCTGGTGATAGAGTATGGTCCTGGTATCCTGGTACAGTTGGTTTGGATTCAAGATTGTATGTATATGGAGATAAGTGGTTTATTCTTTTGTACTGTTCAAGTGTATGGTAAGGCTGAGTTTAGGGTTTAGGTTAATTTAGGCAGTGGTTGTTCGTATTTAAAATGTTCTTTTACTTGTCTTTGTAAATGCATTCCTAATTTTATTATAAAAAATTTTGCGGTGTATGATTCCTCCTCAATAGAATTAATCTGAGGCTTATTAAGAACCTGCCGGATATAATATTAGAGCAATTGTAGTGTTTACCCTGCTTGTTGTTGTGACCACTAGTGATAGGGGGTTTGTTCTTTCTGCTTTCACGATCAAGCCTCACCTCTTATTTGACTAGAGGCAAATTCTTGATTAAGAGGAGTGATGGCATAACAATTTCTTTAAGTGGAATCGAAAAAAAAAATATATACATTTCCAATTGAAACACTGTCGAGTAGGTAATGGTGGAGGAGACGATTAGCACTAGAAAAATTTTATGAAATTTCACCACATTTTCAGATGTTGTTTGGATGATACGGAGTAACAAAATGGAAACGATAAAATTTGTGTTTTTTTGTATTATTTTACAGTAAAAATTAACCTGTCTAATCTTGATGACTAACCCGCAGACATGTTATTTGGTTTGATGTTTTTATTCTTACTATATTTCCATTGGGCGACTAGGCACGCACTACTTTGTCTTTCTGCAGGGTAATATGGCCGAGAAGGAGCATCCCCGCCAATAATATTGACAGCTCCGTTCGACGTAAGTGTACGGTTATGAGCCGCAAAGATTGGGCGGCTGCTCTCACGTCCACAAAAAAACTAAAATTACACCAATCATATTAAGTTCTTTTTGTTTAATATGCTAGGAGGTTAGGTAAGGTTAGGTAAATTTCTTTGGATAGGTTGGTGAGGTCTTCTAACCATGCTTCTGCTGCTTGTTTTCTTATCAACTAAGGCTAGGTTAGGTTTAATTGAGAAATAATCACTTTTTAACAGATTTGCCAAAACTACGACAGTGTCGTCTATAAAACAGTGAAACTGCGGGTCAGTTGTCAGTAATTACCATTCGTTTTTATCCCTATTGGGATAAAAACGAATAATAACCAGGCGACCCAACCTAACCTAACCGACTATTGCCATAGAAGTAAATCGATTTCTAAAAAAAAAAAAAAAAAAAAAAAAAAAAAAAAAAAACAATAATAAATAAATAAATAAATAAATAAAATCCTAGTTAAAATGGTAAAAATTTCGAAATACCTATTGGGAGAAAAACGAAAAATAACCTATTTTACTTTCACACAACCATGGAATTTTAGGAATTTTATCTTTGCCATCAATAGTTTAAACAATTCTAAGAGGCTTTTCGTCTATGACGTGTCCCTCGCCCACGACTTTATTATACTCGTATACTGTATGCAGGGGAGTCCCCTTGTTAGGAGGTTAGGTGAGGCAATTTTGAGGTCATTTGCGAGGGAAATGTCATAGAAGAAAAGTGTCTTAGTATTCTCTCAACTATTCACTGCAAATATAAAATTACTTAGATTCCGTGGTTATGTTTAAGTAAAACTTTACTTTTTTCTTTTTATCCCACCCTTCGATCATAAATTACTTGTTAGTGGACAGGGAATGAAAGAAGAGGGAAATAACGGGGTAAAAACACTGCAAACACTGATTATATGGCAATAATTTCACGTCACTACGTGCTTCGTAGGCAAAAATAAATTATTTCCCATAATTATGGTACTGTTGGAACTCCCGTGGCGACCATGTTTTGGTTCACATCGTCTGTTATACGGGAATAAGGTAATATTATATAAGAAAATAAGGAGTCTGCAATAGGCCGGTTGGCCTGTGCATGGCAGCTCCTGTCGAGAGTTACTACCACTCTGTATCATCCATGAATCTATCTAGCCTCCTTCTGAAACTTCCAGAGTTCCCGCACTTACTACAAAAGTTCCCGCACTTACTACACTTATAGTTTAGTACACACTGTACTTCCTCATATTTAACACAGTGACCTCAACATATACAACCCATGTTGACCAACACTTACCTCTTAATCTTATATTCCCTCACCATCGACGATACTTCTAACACTTCACTGTAACACTTCTCAACTCGACAACAGCAGCAACGGATCTGACCATCGCGACTCGGCGACCGTTGCGACGGTTCATTACCGATTCATAAAACATCTCAAAGCAGGTGTTGGAGATTCATTGGACTGGATCAACCTGTCTCATTACTGTGAGAAGACTTCAGTTATATCTTTCTATGAATTTACGAAATCCCTGACTTGCTGATCTAGACCCCAAGTAATTACTTTTTATTTTCAAACATAAATTACTCGATGCACACAAGAAACCTTTACTCTTCCAGTTATAAAGACTTTTATGCCACATGAATGAGTTCATTGTAACGAACACATGTCACCGCTGGTCATGAACCTCTGAAACAACTCTTCCAAACTGTGTCCTCATCAGCGTCTGAAAGTGTCAGTCAACTGTGAAGAAACTTTGAAAATTTTGTTCTGATGTTGTTTAACTCACTTTATTAACTGAAAAAAGATAAAATCGAAACACATACTATAATGAGATTATACACAGCTATATTAAATCGTCATATATCGCTAACAAGTGACAAAACATATATATTTTTTTCTTCAAATCAACGCATTCGAAGACTTCCACCAGGCAGACCTACCAACACCAATGTTGTACTAATGTGTTATACAGACTGTAGGTAAACTTTCTAGGAGGAGACGACAAGTCACACTTATTTCAACAACTCGGTGTTTCCTGTACACGTGTATTAGGAAGTACGGCGTAAATTATATGGTAGTCTCAGCAAGTTATTTTAAGCGATTCAGTAAGATCGTGTAGAAATAATGACAATATTTCAGTGATTTTGTGAAATCCCTGAGTCAAACAGTAATTGCATGAAATTACTGAAATTTCCAGGATTTAACGAAATTACACGTTTCACAATCTTACCATAATATATATTATACCAGTAGTTTCTTTTTACTAAAACAATAAAAACGAAGTTATACCTATTTGGCAAAGCGTCAGTTGTGTTTTAAGTGTATCATTATTTATATTTTTTGCTGGTATAATCATCAAGAGGTACAGAGACCTCAAAGAGCATGGATGACACATACTGTACATATATATACAGAGTTATTAACTTTGTATACCTGTATTTCATCACTATTGCAAATGGAAAAAAAAATATAGTATCAAAATCGCCTTCACACAAAGTGCTATTTTACTACATACGATAAACTCATCTGAATAATGGAGGTTAAAATGCTTTCATAATTAATCCTCACTGAATACAGTTCACCTGCCACAATTGATGTAATAATACAAATATTTTTTTTGTGATTGCAGGGCCGAGGTAAAATTGAGGGCTGGCTGGGAAACTATTAGTGATTGCAGGGCAGAGGCAAAATTAAGGGCTGACTGGGGTTTGAGCTTTAAATGGGAGTTGGGTGATTAATGATTTGGAGATTTGCAATCTGTTTACCTAAATCCACTAATGGAACCAATTATATAACACTGGACTCACTTAATGTAGTACTGTTGGTAAGTCTTCAGCATTTGCAATTGTTTGCGTGTATATATATATATATATATATATATATATATATATATATATATATATATATATATATATATATATATATATATATATATATATATATATATATATATATATATTATATGTATGTGTGTGTGTGTGTGTGTGTGTGTGTGTGTGTTTTGGTTTCCGTCAGCAGAAGGGAATGCTCCTGCTATGATTTGGAGAATACAGATTTGAACTTAAAAATACGTGATGCACAAAAGTTTATAGATCGACACCAGATACGCGATTTATTTTAACTCCACCAAAGGAATCTATAGCCAAGCTACAAACGGCGCGGCCCCCCTCCACTCATTCTACGGTAACTCCTTAATTAAAGACAAGAGAGCATCCTTCAGCGCTGGAAAGAGCACTACTATTCCCTGCTCAACCGAAACACCAATGTGGATGTCCTGACTACTGATCTACCTCGACAACCCTCCAAAACTCAATACCTTTATGCTGAAATTATGGAAGAGAAAGATAAAAATTTAAGAGAACAAAAATTACAATGTGGGAACAGTCTATAATGTATTTACTAACACCATTATGACATATTATAATCCAGATGATACTGTTAAATAATAATTTCCTTGAGATAAATTTACGGTATTAGTCAGGTGCCACTAAGAGTGCTGCGGCTTTCACTTGGCTCAACTATGTTAATATTGTTGTTATAATACCAATTTCAATTTCAACAAAGGAGACAGATCAGATTGCAGCACCTACCGTGGGATTACGCTGCTGGCAAGATTCTCGCCCAAGTCTTCCTTAAAACCTGCAAGTAAGCTCAAGTACATGCCGATGTTGACAAGCGCAAGTGCCAGAAAGAGGCCCATTCCCCCTCCGGACGAGATGTAGCCCTCCACATTTACAACATATGCAAACGACCCTAGCGGTTCAGAATCGGCCTCTCAAGCTACCTCAGAGTTCTCCAACGAAGGTGACACCACTAATATCTCATATCATTCTGTCATCGTTAGATGATCGTCATACTCGATTCCGAGTGACAGAAAAGTAGTATTAGTAGTGTGTGTGTGTGTGTGTGTGTGTGTGTGTGTGTGTGTTTGCACAGGGTGGTGTAATGCGTCTAGTGTGGCTGCATTACGTCCGTGATAAGGTGCAGGCACTGTTTCCTTCCTCTCGCTTTCAGCAATTGCCGCTGGCTTGCCCTCGTGGTGAACAGGGAAGCAACCTTGTGTAAGTCTTCCACTTCCAGTACACAGCCTCTTCACCATCAAGACTCCTGCTGTGCCTCCTCGCGGCAACACACGGTAACTGAGTGCCTCGTGGTTTGATGGAATCCCAGCCGAGGTGTATCAAGCAGGAGGACCTCTGCTTACCAGCCGTCTCCACTCTTTCCTGTTCATTGTTGGCAGGATTATCGCACGAGTCCTCCAAAAAAGAGGAGGAAAACTTCCTCCCAGAATCTCAATATAACTTTAGACCATCACGTAACACCACTGACCTGATCGTTGCTTCCACCAGATACAGGAAAAGTGCAGAGAACAGCGTCGTGACTTGCACAGTAGCTAAAATAACTAACTGTGCAGGTGGGAGTCGATATGCTCCGAAACTTTTCGTGTGATTAGTGACAGCCCTCATATACCAAAGTTTATCGTCCATGGTCTCACATTGTTTCCCACAAAGTATGCACAGATAGTTGTTTTAACCACAGTACTTGGCGTTCATTGACTATACTAAGGCCTTCGACTCGGTCAACAGGGAAGCCCTCTGGCGGACCCTCAGTCGTTTTGGCTGCCCTCCAAAATTCACTGCCATTGTGAGGCAACTCCACGATGGCATGAACAGCAGTGCCCTGCAAAATGGCGCCCAGTCTAAGTTCTTCCCCAACCAAATGGGGGTAAAACAAGGATGTGTGCTGGCTCTAACTCTATTTTCCATTTTCTTGGCTGCCTTCCTTTCTTGAGCCAGTGCCAATTTAGCCGACAGGGTGGATATCCAGTGCCGGATGAAGGGATTTTCAACATAAGACGACTCCAGGCAGGAGCAAAGGTGTCAGCCGCTTCCATCACTGAACTACAGTATCTAACGACCTCACCCGCGTCGCTCTCACTGAATGTGACTTACAGGGGATAGTAAATACCTACGCAGATGCATGTGCACACTTCGTCCTGGAGGTGAATGCACGTAAGACTCGGATTCTCTTTCAACCTGCCCCTGGTTGATCGTCATACTCTATTCCGAGTGACAATAAAGTAGTAGTAGCATAGATCTGCGGCTCAACTAACCCAACACAGCTAGGATAGCTACTTATGTATTAGGATATTTAATATTAAGGTAATAAAATGGTGGCGAAGGTATGTAGTAGTAGTAGTAGTAGTACCTCTACATAGTAAACAACAAGGCTCTACGAGGTGATACCATCCTACAGTCGACTGAGGGAACAACACAGGGGGACCCCGTTGCAATGGCAATGTATGCAAAAGGCCTATCAGTGCTCCAACAAGAAATAAAGTTTGAAACAACTAGGGTCAAACAAGTGGCATATGCTGATGACCTCACAGGAGCAGGAAAAGTGGAGGACATCAAAAAGTGGTGGGACCTGGTAACATCGCGAGGTCCACAAATAGGGTACCACCCAAACGCCAGCAAATTCTTCCTCATCGTGAAGCCAGACTTGACCAACACTGGAGCGGGTTCAGGTACATTCAGGAGCCGGTGCATGCCCAATATTTGCCAACAGTGCGTGACAGAGACGTGACCGATCGCCCGGGCGGCTAGCGAGCCGACCTTTTGGTGAAGAATACAAAGGAAAAGAGACGTGACCGATCGCCCAAGTGGCTAACAAGCCGATCAGTGGCGAAGAGGATAAAAGTAAAAAAAAAAAAAGTATTATGATCGGGCTTTGGAGGTTTTCGGCGAAAGTGAGGTCAAAATAACTAAGGACGGCCAAAGACATCTAGGCGCAGTAATTGGCACTACGGACTTCAAGACCCAGTACGTAGCGGGAAAGGTGAATGAGTGGGTTAGCGAAATCCAAGCTCTATCGGAGATTGCTAACACAGAGCCACATGCGGCCTTCGCAGCAATCACCCATGGAGTCAAGCATCGTTGGAACTACCTGATGCGTACCATCCCTGAGATCGGACCCCTCCTCCACCCTTTGGAAGAAGCAATCAGTGTCAAGTTCATTCCCAAACTAGTGAAACATCCTGACTTAACCCGAGCAGAAAGAACACTTCTTGCACTTCCACCAAGACTGGGAGGGATGGGACTAACTAATCCAGAGGAGATTGCTGACTCTGAACATCAAAATTCACTTAAGCTCACGGCAGCCCTCACTGACCACATAATAGCCCAGAATGCAACAGGGGAAGTGGACACCAGCGAAGTTAATAAGATCCGTAGGTCCATTACAACAGATCGGCAGCACTGCCAAAATGACATGTTGCAGCAACTATTGCTGCATGTTCCAGAAAATCTGACAAAAAAAGTAGCTATAGCGCAGGAGGTGGGCGCCTCGAACTGGTTAACTACGTTACCGATAAGGGCAAATGGTTTCAGCCTTAACAAACAAGAATTTACAGATGCCATTGCTCTAAGGTACGGTTGGCCAGTTGATGGTCTGCCCTCCCAATGCGTGTGTGGCTCTCCCTATGATGGCGATCACGCCATGGCCTGCAAGAAGGGGGGCTTCATATGCATGAGGCATGACGAGGTAAGGGATCTCACAGCAAATATGTTGAAGGAAATCTGCCGGGACGTCATGGTAGAACCGACCCTCCTCCCACTGGATGGCGAGATCTTCCAACATAGGACTTCAAACACTTCTAACGAAGCCCGTGTGGACGTCAGTGCTCGAGGATTCTGGACGCGGGGACAGAGAGCTTTCTTAGACATCAGGATTTTTGATCCCATGGCCGTTTGTCACCGTAACCTAGCTCTCGATGCTGCGCATAGGAGGAACGAGAACGACAAGAGAAGGGCATATGGGGAGAGAATACAAAATGTTGATCAAGGCAGCTTCACTCCTCTGGTGTTCACAACCTCTGGAGGGATGGGCCCAAGTGCAAGATGTTTCTACGCCAGACTCGCGGAGCTGATCTCCGAACAGAAGCAGCAGCCCAGAAGTTATGTTACAGCCTGGATGAGATGTCGACTGTCCTTCTCTCTCCTTCGGTCGGCTTTGCTCTGCCTCAGGGGAACGAGAGCTTCTGCTCCTACTCCGACAACTGCTGCAGATATTGACTATGAGGCTACAGTCACTGAATGCCGCATAGATCTGTGGCTCAACTAATTCAACACAGATAGGATAGTTTCTTATGTATTAGGATATTTAATATTAAGGTAAATAAATGGTGGCGAAGGTGTGGCTATTGGGGGAGGCTGGAGGCCACGGTTATACAAAAAAAAAAAAAAAAAAAGTAGTAGTAGTGGTAGTAGTAGTAGTAGTAATAGTAGTAGTAGTAGTAGTAGTAGTAGTAGTAGTAGTAGTAGTAGTGTTTACGGTAAATATTCATCTCCCCGGGACACCTAGAACCATACTTTAGGACTCTGGCAGCTGCAGTACCAAGAAGCATTAAACAACTATAAAATTCGTTCAAGAAGATCGAATTAAAAAAAATTCAAGTTATCAATTGTAAGACGTTAATATTTCTCCTATAGTGATTCATAACTAAAAGAGCTAACGTCTCTAATATATCACAGCTCCCTTAGTAGGAATTGTTTCCGGTAACCCTCCGCAATGTTGTCCTGCTGTGCGACAAAGTGCAACACCACAAATTTTCCATCTCCTCTGATTAAATTCCTCACGAAGACATATATCAATAACTAGTGAGCAAAACAGTAGTAAGGACACTGATCAATGCTCGTGCAATATGCAAGGCTTCGATGCAAAATAATTTATTAAGAGATATAATTACGATTCATTTCCTCTCCGGTTGTTGACTGTAAGTTTACTGCAAATGAAAAGTAATATGTTGATAAATCTAAATTCAATTAGTGATTTTTCAGGTCAGAATTATTCATCAGGGGTTATACTTAATTACCCCTTTAATTGTTGGTTGCAAATCTATTGCAATTGAAATATAATATGTTCATAATTCTACACGCACCTTGCAAGGTATCACTGCAACAGTGTTTATCGGAGGGCAGACTTAATTATATTTCTAAATTATGGTTTTATGCTTATATAAATCAACTGTTATTATAGTAATTTACTGATAGATCAACTTTAAGGTTGCAAGGATAACTGGTACTTAGCAGAGCGAATTCAGCGACCACCCCCCCCCCCCCCTGGTTGTTACTTGTAAGTTAATTGATACCGATAATGTGTGATGGTCTCCTACTTTACCTTCCCCATGCCCCTCCCTCTTCCCCTTCCATCTCTTCCCCACAGGCTGTTTGAGAACCAACATGTTCAGAGGTCTTTGAACGACAGTGACCTATAAAGAGAGAGAGAGAGAGAGAGAGAGAGAGAGAGAGAGAGAGAGAGAGAGAGAGAGAGAGAGAGAGAGAGAGAGAGAGAGAGAGAGAGAGAGAGAGAGAGAGAGAGAGAGAGTTAATGTACCCAAATAAAACACACACACACACACAGGCTCGGGTAGGACGTCAACTCGCGCTGTGTGAGGTCCTACACTGGCCTGAGGCGCTGACCATCACGTTATAACGTTACCGGTGCCCTCTATATTGCTGCCTGCCACCACTACTACAATCACTACCACCTCCACCACCACCACGACAAACTTTTTAATGGCATTCAACCTCCCCATATAGCCATACCTTCTTCACACATTTTATTCCCTTACTATCATAATACAAAAGTAACTACCCTACCTGAGTTAGTTATGCCGCAGATCTATATGGTATTCAGTGACTGTTGCCCTGTAGTTTATGTCTGCGACTGTTGCTGGCTTAGGGGCCGATGATCTCGTTCCCTGTGGCAAAGTAGAGAGAAAGACAGGCGACATCTCAATCAGGCTTCAGCGTAGCTTCTGGGCGGTTGCTTGTGTTCAGATAACACCTCGGCCAGTCTGGAGTAGAAGCATCTTGCACTTGGTCCCAACACCAGAGGAGTGAAGCTGCTTTGATCCACGTTCTTGTCGTTCTCGTTCCTCCTATGTGCAGCCACGAGAGACAGGTTATAGTGACATGTGGCCATAGGACCGAATATCCTGATATCAAAGAAGGGTCGGTGTCTCCGCGTCTATAATCCTAAATCATTGACGTCCACTCGGGCTTCGTTGGATATATTGGAAGTCCTATAATGGAGATTCTCACGGTCCACTGGAAGGAGAGTCGTTTCCACCATGACGTCGTGGCAGATTTCTTTCAACATATTCGCTGTGAGATCCCTCACTTCGGTATGCCTCATTCATACGAAGCCACCCTTCTTGCACACCATGGTGTGGTCAATGTCGTAGGATGAGCCACGCATGCATTGGGTGGGCATACCTTCTACTGGCCAACCATACCTTAGCTTAGACCTTAGAGCAATGGCATCTGTAAATTATTGTTTGTTAAGGCTGAAGCCGTTTGCCCTTCTCGGTAACGTTTTTAGCCAGTTCGAGGCGCCCACCTCCTGCGCTACAGCTACTTTTTCCTTAAGTTCACTGAAAGTTGTTGCATCAGTTGTTGAAGTTTATCACTTTGGTTGAGCTGCCGTTCTGTTGCATTTTGAGCTATTATGTGTTCAGTGGGAGCTGCTGTGAGCTTTACAGTATTCTGATGTTCAGTGGCAGTAAGCTCCTCTGGATTAGTAATTCCCATTCCTTCCTGTGTTAAATAATTAATATGAAAAGTCGATATAAATACGCACTTATACACGCGCAGTCCGGGGGGAGGTAAAACGCCCAGGGGAACCAATCAGCTATTTGTAGCTACCAACGAGAGGCCAGCTTTGCGTGGAAATAATTATAATTGCAAGTCCTTTGTTATTATAACCCCACTTCCGTTGAACACCTCTATAACCCGGTTATGGTATTCTGGCTTCACAATGACAAAGGACTTATTGGTATTTGGGTGGTACTCCATTTGTGGACCTCGTGATGTTTCCAGGTCCTACCACTTTATATGTCCTCCAATTTTCCTGCTCCTGTCAGGGCATCAGCAAATGCCACTTGCTTGACCTTGGTTGTTTCATAGTTTATTGTATGTTGGAGCACGGATAGATCTATTGCGTACATTGCAATGGCGACCGGATCCCCTGCATAGTTCCCTCAGTTGACTTTATGGTGGTATCTCCTCTTAGGGCCTTGAAGCTTCTTGGGTTCCTGTGGGTATTTTCAACATACATTGCAAAGCTTGGACACTTGATCTTGATGTTGTGCAGGGAAGCCTTGTAGTTGATTATGTTGAATGCATTGGAAGCGTCAACTAGGAGTACAGCCTCATAATCACGCTGCTCAAATCTCTTTCTCTTGACGTGAATGGGAGCTTCACCTCCAGCCGGGTGGCCAGCACATAATAATAATAATAATAATAATAATAATAATAATAATAATAATAATAATAATAATAATAATAATAATAATAAACGGTTTATTAATAGAGTTGCAGCCGGTGGCTGAAAATATACAAACTTACATGTGATTTAGACATAATGATATGCGTTCAAAACATTTACAGGGCTGTACAGTATATAAATCAGGAGTTGTTTATTATTTTAACAATAGATGGGATGGCGCTATTCTTATGTCTATCAGTGCGGGCTCTTATGGGCTGAATTTTGTTGTAGTGGCGGACTGCGCTAGGTGGGCGGGGGACTGCCTCGTTTTGGAGATCATCAAGCGCCCAATTTTGTCGCATTTTCTGTCTTTTCTTTATTGCAGCCACATTTTCTTTACACTTACTCATTGCGTGTGTTCCTACTACTACTACAAATACTACTACCACTACTACTACTACCACCACTAATACTATTACCACAACTCCTACTACTACCACCATTACTACAAATATATATTTTTTTTAAATGGCCTCCAGCCTCCCCCAATAGGCATACCTTTGCCACCATTTTATTACCTTAATATTAAATATCATAATACATAAGTAGCTATCCTAGCTGTGTTGAGTTAGTTGAGCCGCAGATCTATGTGGCATTCAGTGACTGTAGCCTCATTGTCAATATCTGCAACTGTTGTCGGCTTTGAGGCCGATGCTCTCGTTCCCCTGAGGCAGAGCAAAGCCGAACGAAGGAGAGAGCAGGACAGTCGACATCTCATCCAGGCTGTAACATAACTTCTGGGCTGCTGCTTCTGTTCAGATATCACCTCCGCGAGTCTGGCGTAGAAGCATCTTGCACTTGGTCCCATCCCACCAGAGGTTGTGAACACTAGAGGAGTGAAGCTGCCTTGATCAACGTTCTGAATTCTCTCCCCGTATGCCCTTATCTTGTCGTTCTCGTTCCTCCTATGTGCAGCACCGAAAGCTAAGTTACGGTGACATGCAGCCATGGGATAGAAAATCCTGATGTCGAAGAAGGCTCGCTGTCCCGGGGTCCAGAATCCTCGAGCACTGACGTCAACACGGGCTTCGTTGGATGTTTGAAGTCCTATGTTGGAAAATCTCACCGTCCAATCGAAGGAGGGTCAGTTCTACCCTGACATCACGACAGATTTCCTTCAACATATTTGCTGTGAGATCCCTTACTTCGTCATGCCTCATGCATATGAAGCCCCCTTTCTTGCACACCATGGCGTGATCGACGTCATAAGAAGAGTACTACTATAAGGTAGTAGGTAGTAGGCAGCTACAGACAGGGAGGTACTACCGCCTGGGAAGATATTGGAAGCATAATGTGTTGTCTAATGGTAGACCCTGCTGCCATATGGCATCACGAAAATTGTGACCAAGTCCAAGGTTTCTAATCTGACTTTCTGCCTCATTTACACACAATTGCAGGGTCTCAATTGGTTCTCTTACTATTGGTTGATGATACTGAGAGAAGAGAGCCTTAGCTCTGAGGGTGCAAGAAGGGTGCAGTACAAGGTAAAGTTCAGAAGTGAGAAATACAGGAGGTTGACAGCAGGTGGGTTATCCACCTTGAGGATTGACAACACAACATACATACAATATATTGTTACTCACTTTTGATCTATTTTTTTGTTTTTTTGTAGTTCTTTATTATTATTATTATTATTATTATTATTATTATTATTATTATTATTATTATTACAGTGTTGATATTATTATTATTATTATCATTATTATTTTAATATTTTATTTTCAATTTTGTATTTTGTATTAAAATTTATATTTACCATGCATTATTATTATTAATATTAATATTATTATTACATTTTCGCCCCCCAGGCCCCGATGTGGGTCAGTGACCTGTGCCCGGGTGGGCTAATCCTCGTATAAAAAAAATATATAAAATATAAAAATACAAAAACTACTACCACTACTACTAGTAGTAATACTATTATTACGACTTCTACTACTATTTCTACTACCAATAATACTACCTCTTTCTAAATGGTCATCAAAATATTTGACGTATGCAGGAATTAACATAGTGATGTGCATGAGAGTAGTATAGATAATTGTTCTATTTTTTGTCTCTTTATATTTCAGCATCTTCTACTTCAATCGTTGTTGTGTCTTTATTCATGTATTACACTTTATTCCTCTGTCTACCTGATGAAAATCTCTCTCTCTCTCTCTCTCTCTCTCTCTCTCTCTCTCTCTCTCTCTCTCTCTCTCTCTCTCTCTCATACATAGCAGATCCATCAACAATGACAAATCCTTAGTAATGCCTCATTCCCATTATTAATTGACGCTAATGTATAAAATTAGGCAGTGATTTGTCAACAACAATATCTTCGTTCTCAGAAATACGGAAGAATAGGGAACGTTGGGGTGGGAAGGTGGGTGGGTGGCTTTGAGAATCAAGGAAAGTACGGAAGATGTAGAAGGGGAGGGACGAGGAGGGGGTTGGTGGACGAGGAACAGGAAAGGAGGCAGGAGGTGGGGGGTTGGCGGTTTTGGAAGGTAGGGGGGTCGATGATGGGGAGGGGAAGGACGAGGAAGGTGAGAGGAAGAACGTGGAAGGAGTTGAGGGGGTGGATGAGAAAGAAGTTGAGGAGGGGGAAAGGGAAGATGTGGAGGAGACAGGAGTTAAAAGATAAAAAGAAACTGTAATTATGTAATGCAAATGGTTGAGTCTTCTTCTTCTTCTTCCTTTTACTCCATTTTAATTTTTCTTCATTTTGATTTTCCTTCTTTTCTTCGATCTCTTTTTCTTCATCTTTATCTCTCTGTTCCCCTCTTCCTCTTTTACCTACTTTAACCCACTTCCTCCTCTTTTCTCCAACTTTATTATCTATTACCTCTTCTCTAACCCAGTTAATGAGGATTGGGACTATTGGTTTTGCCTCAGTTCCAGGATCACCAGAGCGTATGTGTGTGTGTGTGTGTGTGTGTGTGTGTGTGTGTGTGTGTGTGTGTGTGTTTGTGTGTGTGTGACTGAGGAAGAAGGTTAATAAGTCTGTTTTTTCACTGCGTTTGTCTCTTTCTTTCTCTCTAGCTCTCTTACTTTGACGACCAATCTTCCCTTCTCTCTATTTCACTGTGTTCTTTCTTAAACCTACAACCGAAATCGCTCTCTTTTTTAATACATAATTATACCTATGTGTGTCTGTTCTCTCTCTCTCTACAGACAGACAGACAGACAGACAGAAGGTGGACAGATGGTCTATATTCTCACTTGGGAGCGGAAGACTCTGTTTACATCACTCTCCACTCTCCCAACACTCTCCCAGGATTGTCTTCAATTTCTTTCGTTCTAACTTGCCTATTTTAAGCAAGTAAAATGAACCCGGTTTAATCTCTTTTAGAATTTTTTATTTATTTTTTTTGTCACACATACACACACACGTTAAGGTTCGAGCTCTCCACCACTACTCACAGTGAAACTCTACTGTACATGGAGTTCTCCCCGGAACTAACCATACCCATTATCTCAGACATGCAAAATGCTCAGCTGAATGGTAGATTTCATATATTTCACCAGTGCCTAGTTGCCCCAATACCCATTCTGATACTGCGAGGGGTTTGTATTTAACTGGACATACGACGACATGCAGGCGCCATAGATCCTCAACAATACGGCAATATGAAAACTTCCTCCACCTTTTACTGTCTTGTTAGGTTTCTAAATTTCATCTACAGCAACCCAGAGAAACGTAAGACATCTGTGACTTCAAGTACACACACACACACACACACACACACACACACACACACACACACACACACACACTTCAAGAAACACAACTCATCCTTGAACGTAATCTTGAGAGAGAGAGATTAGGGGGAGGAACTAGAGGGAACAAGTCGTGAGAAAGCTTAATCTACTTGTTTATCAGACTTGTGTTGTTGTATTTTTTCGGGGACTGAACCTTGTGAGAGTGATTAGAGAGAGAGAGAGAGAGAGAGAGAGAGAGAGAGAGAGAGAGAGAGAGAGAGAGAGAGAGAGAGAGAGAGAGAGAGAGAGAGAGAGAGAGAGAGAGACGTTAAGTTAGTGTCTTTGTGTGTCACTGACTAATGAGTATGTCAATATTATTTTCATCATTATCCTCAGTACTACTACTGCTACTAGCACTATTACCTCTACCATCACCACTACCACCACTACCACCACCACCACCACTACTACTACTACCATCACTACTACTACTACTACCACCACTACTACTACTACTACTACCACTACCACCACTGCCACCACTACCACCATCACTACTACCACTACCACTACCACCACTACCACCACCACTACCACCACTACTACTACTATCACCACTACTACTACTATCACCACTACTACCATATCTACCACTAATACAACTAATACTACCACCACTACCCCCACCCCTACTACCACCACTACTACCACTACTACCACCGCTAACACCACAACCACTACCACCACAACTACCATTACTGCCACCACTACTACCACCACCACCACTACTACCACCACTACAACTACCACTACTTTTTTTTTTTTTTTTTTTTTTTTTTTTAAAGTGGCCTCCAGCCTCCCCCAATAGCCACACCTTCGCCACCATTTATTTACCTTAATATTAAATATCCTAATACATAAGAAGCTATCCTATCTGTGTTAAATTAGTTGAGCAGCAGATCTATGCTGCATTCAGTGACTGTAGCCTCATAGTCAATATCTGCAGCAGTTGTCGGAGTAGGGGCAGAAGCTCTCGTTCCCCTGAGGCAGAGCAAAGCCGACCGAAGGAGAGAGAAGGACAGTCGACATCTCATCCAGGCTGTAACATAACTTCTGGGCTGCTGCTTCTGTTCGGAGATCAACTCCGCGAGTCTGGCGTAGAAACATCTTGCACTTGGGCCCATCCCACCAGAGGTTGTAAACACTAGAGGAGTGAAGCTGCCTTGATCAACATTTTGAATTCTCTCCCCATATGCCCTTCTCTTGTCGTTCTCGTTTCTCCTATGTGCAGCATCGAGAGCTAGGTTACGGTGACAAGCGGCCATGGGATAAAAAATCCTTTTGTCGAAGAAAGCTCGCTGTCCCGGCGTCCAGAATCCTCGAGCACTGACGTCCACGCGGGCTTCGTTAGATGTGTTTGAAGTCCTGTGTTGGAAGATCTCGCCATCCAGTGGAAGGAGGGTCGGTTCTATCATGACGTCCCGGCAGATGTCCTTCAACATATTTGCTGTGAGATCCCTTACCTCGTCATGCCTCATGCATATGAAGCCCCCCTTCTTGCAGACCATGGCGTGATCGCCATCATAGGAAGAGCCACACACGCATTGGGAGGGCAAACCATCTACTGGCCAACCGTACCTTCTACCGCCACCACTACTACTACCACCACAACCACCACCACTACTACCACCACTATCACTAATACTACTACCAAATACTACTACCACCACTACTACCACCACCACTACTACCACCACCACTACTACCACCACCGCTACTACCACCACCACTGAGTAATATTCCAGGTCACATGTGACAAGTAGATCTCAACTTTCTCCAAGAAACGTAATTAGCCCTTAATGACTCTCCCTCCCTCTCCCTCCGTCTCTCCCTCCTCTCTCTACCACTCCTCATCCAGCTCTCTCTCTCTCTCTCTCTCTCTCTCTCTCTCTCTCTCTCTCTCTCTCTCTCATTTCTCTCATACCTTTTCTCCTCTTCCTCTTTCTCCCATTTCTCTCATACCTTTCTCCTTCATCTCATTTTCTCCTCCTGCTTCTTCTCACTTCCCTCTTTCCCTCCTTCTTCCCATGTTCTTCCCCTTTTCCTTGTTTCTTTTTCCCTCTCTAGCTCCTTCCTTCTCATTTATGGTGGATATTGAGAGATGGAATAGGAAGGCTGTAGAGAGTGGGTAAAGTGGAATAGGATGAGAGGGAAGAGGATAGGAGGTGGGTGGGAGGAGGTTGTTAGAGTGGGAGAGGAGAGTGAGTACAAAATGAGTGAGAGTGAGGAAAATTATGAGGTGGAAGAGGGGAATACGAGGCAACAGGAAATTGATGAGGGGAGACTAAATAGGTTGTGTTGAGAGAGAGAGAGAGAGAGAGAGAGAGAGAGAGAGAGAGAGAGAGAGAGAGAGAGAGAGAGAGAGAGAGAGAGAGAGAGAGAGAGAGAGAGAGAGAGAGAGAGAGAGAGAGAGAGAGATTTAAGGTGATGTATGGGTGAGGGGAGGAAAGAGGGGAGGAAGGTGTGAGAACAATGTGAGAGAGATATAATAAGAGGAGGAAGAGAAGATAAGGAGGAGAAATTATGGTGAGAAAGTGAGAATTGAGAAAGAAAGAAAGAGAGAGAGAGAGAGAGAGAGAGAGAGAGAGAGAGAGAGAGAGAGAGAGAGAGAGAGAGAGAGAGAGAGAGAGAGAGAGAGAGAAGAAAAAGAGGAAGAAAAAAAGAGTGCAGTGAGAAGTAAAGAAGAGGTAAGAGAGAGAGAGAGAGAGTGAGTGAGGAGTAGGAGAAAAAGAAAAGATGAGATTGAGTGGGAAAGGTGAGGAGAAAGTGAGAGGAGAGGAAATGATGAGGAGGAAGGGTGAGAGAGGGAAGGAGGAGAGGCCTGAATGAGGGAGGAGGGGAGGGAGGAAATTTGAGAAAGAGAGGGAAGCAGAAGAGAGAAGAAAGGTGAGAACTAGGGAGGGCAGGGAGGGCAGGGAGGGAGGAAAGAAAAGTGAGAAAGAGAGGAAAAGTGAAGAAAAATGAGAATGAGAGAGGGAGGGAGGGAGGGAAAGGAGAAAGAAAGGGAAAGAGAGGAGAGGTGAGAATGAGTGAGGGAGGGAAGGAGGGGATTAGTGCTAAGGTGGAAGGGGGAGAGGGGGGGTGAGTGACACAAGGGATGACGTTCATTAAGGAATAAATGGCGCCTCCTTAAGGGAATATCAATATTTCTTCACCCAAGATGGATGTCTCTCACCTGCTGTTATCTCTCTCTCTCTCTCTATTTATCTTTAGATCTACCTATCTACCTCCTAAAGCCATTTGGTTTATTCCTTTCTTTTATTTTCTTTGGCTGTCCGTCTATGTAGATCTGTCTGTCTGTATCTGTCGGTCTGTCTGTTTCTGTCAGTCTCTCTGTGTCTGTCTGTTTCTATTTCTTCTGGAATCCCTTAGCTTACTCTACTCCTCCCTGGCCTTTCATTCCTCTCTTTTATCATCGTTTGATTATTATCCACGCCGTCGGGTTTTATTTTCCTTCCCATTTATTGGTGTTTTATTGTGGTTATAAGTTTATCCGTTCTATCTTAGCTTTTGTTTTCGTTTCTTTCGCAAAACGTTTTTCTTGATTTTCTTCATTTACTTTGTTTATTGTATTTTGTCCTCATTGAGTCTTTGGTAGTTTTAGTTTTTGGTTTAATTTACTGTAATTTTTTTATATCTCTCTTTACCTTTCTCTCATTGTCTTACTCTTCAATTCTCTATTTATTTATCTTTATCTCTTTCTTACTCTCTCTCATTTTTTCTCAGTGTTTCCCTCTTTCTTTCTATCCCTCTCTCTCAATCTCCCGTTTTCTATCTCTCTTTCTCTATCTCTTTCTTTTTATTTCTCTCACACTCTCTCTTCATCTCTCATTTTTTGTTTTACTCCCCCACTCTCTTTCTATCTCACTCACCTCTTACCTCTCTCTCTCTCTCTTTCTATCTCACTCACCTCTTACCTCTCTCTCTCTTTCTATCTCACTCACCTCTTACCTCTCTCTCTCTCTCTTCTATCTCACTCACCTCTTACCTCTCTCTCTCTCTTTCTATCTCACTCACCTCTTACCTCTCTCTCTCTCTTTTTCTATCTCACTCACCTCTTACCTCTCTCTCTCTCTTTCTATCTCACTCACCTCTTACCTCTCTCTCTCTCTCTTTCTATCTCACTCACCTCTTACCTCTCTCTCTCTCTTTTTCTATCTCACTCACCTCTTACCTCTCTCTCTCTCTCTTTCTATCTCACTCACCTCTTACCTCTCTCTCTCTCTCTTTCTATCTCACTCACCTCTTACCTCTCTCTCTCTCTCTTTCTATCTCACTCACCTCTCTCTTTCTCTCTCAGGGGAAAAAATAAAAGCCAGCTATTAGCCATTTATCCTCATATCATTTATTTTTATAAGCCAGGGGTGAGAAAGGAAGGTCTGAATTAAATGACCCTGAATGAAAATGGACCATTACATAGCCTAGATAGAGGAACCATGGCCCCCAGCCTCACCTCCCTGTACTGACTGTGACAGAGAGAGAGAGAGAGAGAGAGAGAAATAGACAGATATAGACTCAAGAAAGACAGAAATTTAAATAGATCCACCCCAAACATTCTCTCTCTCTCTCTCTCTCTCTCTCTCTCTCTCTCTCTCTCTCTCTCTCTCTCTCTCTCTCACTTACTCATCAGAGAGCGCTAGTCTCTCTCTAAGCTGCTGCCTCCTTCATCAACACAACAAAGACTTGTCCTACTTGAGGCACGCCCTCTCACCTCTCACTTTTCTCACTTTTCCCACTTCTCAGTTCAGAATTCTCTTACTTTTATTATTTTGAACAACTCAGTCCTCTCACTTTTCTTAATTTTCTCACCTCTCATTCCTCTTATTTTTCTCACTTCTCACCTTTCACTTTTTTTTACTTTTCGTACTTCTCACTTTTTCTTCTCACTCTTCTTACTTATCTCACTTCTTACCTCTTATTTATTCAAATTCTAACTTCTCTCTTCTCTCATCTCCTACATTTCTCCTTTCCTTACACCCTCTTACCTTTCGCATTTCTAAGCTTCTCACTTCACTCTCCTTACCTCTCATCTATCTCTTCTTACCTTTCTCTCTCACATATTTATCTTAATCTTCTATCAACCTGTTTTCACTCCCAAGTCCTCCCTCTCATCCTTTCTTTCTTTTCTTTCCTCCAATAATTTCACACTCGCTTTCTCCATTCTCCCATTTTCACCCTTTTGTCTCCTTTCACCATCCACCGTGTACAGTACTTTCTTTTCCTGAACATAGTTTTCATCTCTCTCTCTCTCTCTCTCTCTCTCACATCTTTCTCATCCTTAATTACATTCATTATCTTTTGCTTACACTCCTCCTTGATCTCTCCACTCATTCCTCACTCTCACTCTCCTTTCCTCATCTCTCTCCTCCCTCTCCCCTACCTCTACTTTCTCTTTCCCTCCATCCGTCCATCTTGCCCTTTTACCCTTCTCTATTCCTTCTTATCTCTCCCCTTTATTTCGCTTTCTCTCCTCTCAATCTCTCACCCCCTTCAACCCTTTAACCCTCTCTATTCTCTTCTTCTCTCTACTACCCCCTACCCCCTCTCCCCCCTTAACACCTGGCTGATTATGACCAACATTATCCAATTTTCCGCCTTATTTCCTTCCAATTGGTCATTCTTTTCTCTCGCCTCTTATGGCCTCTCTTCATTATCTTATTTTTCTCTCTCCCGGTCGCGAGGTGAGAAGGAAATTGAGGAGGAGAGATGGAGGATAAGAGTTTGGGGAAGTGAAGGAAAGGGGGAGAAATGAGGGAAGGAGGAGAAGAGGAAGAGAAAGGTAGAAGTGGAGGATAAGGGGAAGCCGAGGGGAGGGTGTAGGAGGAGAAAGAGGCGACGAGGAGAAGAGAGGAGAGGAGAGGAGAGGAGTTAAGGAAGTGAGGTAATGGAATAGGAGGAGGAAAAAAAATCAGGGAGAAGAAAGAGACGTGAAGAAAGGAGAGGGGAGGGAATGGTTTAGTAAAGGAGATGCATGTAGGAGAGTAGGAAGAGAAAAGGGGGAAAGAGAGGAAAAGGGGGATAGCTTGGGTGGAGGAGTGAGAAGGAAAAAGTGAAGGGGGAGGTGGAGAGGGAAAGATCTGGTGGAGAGGTGGAAGTAGAAGGATGTAGGTCATACGAGAGGAAGAAGAAATAATCAAAGCCTCTCACTCTCAATGTCTCTCTCTCTTTCTTTTGTCCCACGTTTATTTATTTTTTCTCATCGTTGTTTACTTTTCTTTATTACACTCATATTCCTACTCTTTTTCTCTCTCTCTCTCTCTCCCTCGTTGCATAGATTGTCTTTTATCCTTCGAGTGAACAAGATATTCTGCCAAACAAATATGTGTCCTGTTTCGAAGAGTCATAAGTACCAGAATGAGAGCAGTTGAGTTTGGCACGCCCCAAGGAGGAGCATTAAGACCAATGCTCTCTAATATACTGATGTACACAAGCTTTACTGGATGTATTCGCTCGAAAGAGTATGGAATGTGGTCTCATCTGTTGACAAGGCGAGGGTCCATATTGCCCGCCCTGTTCACCCTCTTAACTTTAATATGAACATCATGATGAACTTGGAACTATGCAGCTCCTATAAATATCTTCATCGGCAACCTTCGTGTGCCAAACTGTCAAATAAATCCAACCTCTCCGAACCCTTGTTGGTAAAAGTTATGGAATTAACATCACTTATTCTCCTACTGTCTAACTTCATTCCATGCACTCGGTAGTTGCCTATCATACTATGCATCATATTACTCTTCCTTATAAACAACTAGACAGACTTGATGTAGTAACAAAGACTTAGGATGCCCGAAATCAACGAGATTTGTAAGAAAAAGGAAGAACTCAGGCTGCCCTCTTTATCCCGTCCCATGTTGGTTGGTTACAAAGGCAACAACAAAGACAATATTGACATTGATTTTAGCCTATCTAATGCAGCAATTGAAAACATAGTGCTAAGATCATAAAGAACTGAGAAATACACAGAGACCTAATAGTTTTAACATTAGCTAATATGACAAATTTTGTGACAATAGGTACCGATATGGCCAGCACAAGGACAGAACCAGACAATGTGATGTAGGCCAGCATAAAGACAGAACCAGAACTAGACACTGTGATGTAGTCGTGGCCAGAATTAAGCTAGGATACAAACACATCTGGTAAGTTAGTAACGCTGTACCCATACCGGAACACTCAGCATGTAAACTTTGTGATAAACCTTTAAAGCATACACTTGAACACTATATTATTGAATGTGACACTGTCAAAGACTTCAGACCACCTGACTTATTGTATCACGAGCTATGTAATTACTATATTGAATCAGGACTCCTTGAGGATAGCCTGATAGTCTCTCCTAAAGTTCCTGGTCCACCCAGATTTGTCTTCAATTTATAGTATGATATTATTTTATATGACGTATTTTATTATCTCCTCTTGTGTAGGAACCTCTGTCTGGCGTGGCAGTGATCAGTGATGACACTCTCAGTCTCAAGTACCTCAGTCTCGTCAATAAAGTTATTAAAATAAAACTCATCTCTCTCTCTCTCTCTCTCTCTCTCTCTCTCTCTCTCGTTTCCAGCAAATATTTAAGTGGAAAATTTTTACCCTCCTTACTTTTTGCCAGGCCCTTGATGTTACCAGAGATCAATATCTTTGTAACGTCACTTCATAGAAAACAGATTTTTAATATGGAGACAGAGACTGAATTGAACTTACCTTCTCTCTTGAAAATTCGCTTCGAAAAGACATAAGAAATGGCCTCTTTGTAATGTTGTTTGCAGTAGGAACGACATGGGTAGTAAACAAGCTGTAAATAAAAAAAATAATATTGTTAATTAAAGCTGAATATGCGATATAATGGGACGTTATAAACTGTAAAAAGAAATGTAAAAAAAATGTAAATAGTAAATATATCTTGCCGGGACCATCATCGCCTGAAGGTACTTTGTACATGGTAACAATTTTATCCGTTTTTAAGCATTTGTAAAGTATTGAAAGAGGGAGAGCAAGAGAGAAAATGAGGAATAGGCAGCAAAAACACAAGCAAATAGACAGACATTTGGGAGAACAGAAAGATAGAGAGAACAGAGGGTGACAAAAAGAGAGAAACCAAGAAGAACAGAGAGAAAGAACAGTAAAGAAAGTAGGAAAGATAGATAGACAAACACATACAGTATTTTATATAAAAAATGAAGAGAAAGAGGGACCGAACGAGACACGGATCGAGAGAAAAATATAGAAGAAGAAAGCGACAGACAGACAGACAGACAGACACGCACACACCACTGCTACTACTACTACTTTGCTGTTAGTGAGCTCTGTGGTTACTAAAGAGGCCGATACTGGACCGGCAGGGCCATCCACAGATGTTGCACGAGTGGAGGGCTACACCTAGTGCGGGAGGGGTAGTGGCAGCGTCATTCCGGTGCAGGCGTCGGTATGCAGTCGGGCTAACTAGAAAGTATTGACAC
Organism: Homarus gammarus; assembly: GCA_958450375.1. Classification (NCBI taxonomy): domain Eukaryota; kingdom Metazoa; phylum Arthropoda; class Malacostraca; order Decapoda; family Nephropidae; genus Homarus; species Homarus gammarus. The sequence goes on from CAUDMG010003960.1 coordinate 530,738, forward strand.
CTTCTCCTGTGGTGCTCCTCCAAGCGTTACGGTGTGGAATAATCGTCTCCCAGGTGAGGGGGTAGATTTGGCACTTTCTCAGGTTTGTCTTAAGGCTATCGCTATACCTTTTCAGTTGCCCGCCAGCGTTACGTTTACTATTCGTTAGGTGACTGTAAAGTAGCTACTTTGGCAGTCTACTGTCGTCCATGCGGGTAACATAGCCAGCCCAACGTAGTTGTTCATGGATAATGGTAGCCTGAGCATCGAGGCTACAAAGGCATACAGACAGACAGACAGAAAAAATAAAACGAAGAAAAAACGATAAAAAAAAGGACAGTCATATATCGACGTTAATATGAAGGCAGTGTGAGGCTCTGTCTCACACACCTAAGTCTCTTTTTTCCCGTCCAGTCGTCAATTTCAGGGCTCAATATTCCATCTCACAGCAGCTGGCCACCTGTCACCCTGTCTATCCCTTTCCTCATTTGTAATCTAATTTATCAGAATGTCATTTATGTGTTCATTTATCGCCTCGTGTTATTTGTCTATCTGTGGAGAGAGTTGAGACGCAGGGTGGTGGACTGGTGAATGTAATGCTTGTGAGTGTAAAACTATTATTATTATTTCATTATTATTTTATTATTATTATTATTATTATTGTTATTATTATTATTATTATTATTATTATTATTGTTATTATTATTATTATTTTATTATTATTATTATTATTTATTATTATTATTATTATTATTATTGTTGTTATTATTATTATTATTATTATTATTATTATTATTGTTATTATTATTATTATTATTATTATTATTATTATTATTATTATTATTATTATCTTCTTTCACGATTCTTTTTCCTTTATCTTTTCTGCGTCTTAACCTTCTTCTTTTTATTTTTTTTTATTTTACTTTTTAATCGTCTCGTTCTCTCTCCTTCTATCTGTTCGTATTATTATTTCATTTATAGTTTCTAAGCCTCAGGAGCCGAGGTTATTAAGGTCGTAACCATTTTAATTAAAGGCTTGCTTCGTCTTCTCTTATTTATTTAATGGTCTCTACTTATTGGATCTCGTTTTCTTCTCCTTCTCCTTCTTTTTCTTTAATTCATTTTATTTAATTTTTTTGCTCTTGTTCTTTTTTTGTGTTCTTCTTCTTCTTGTTCTTGTTCTTCTTCTTCTTCTTATTATTATTATTATTATTATTATTATTATTATTATTATTATTATTATTATTTCAGATTAAAGTAAAGAGGCTTCTGTTACAAGAGTTTCTTCATCTTATCTTCTCTCTTTCGTCTGATATTTATACTTGCTATTTTTACGTGTGTTTTCTTCATTCATCTCTTCCATTTACATGTTTATCTTCTTTCTTCCTTTCTTGTTTCTACCTTTATTTGATCATATTGCTTGTAATCTTCGTTTTCTTATGTCTGTATTATTATCTGGTTTGGTTTTCTCTCTTGTTATCTTGTTTTAGGTTATTATCCTTCTTCTCTATTATTGCTAGTTTCTTGTTGACTCCTTTCTTCTGTCTAATACACCTTGTTATTACTCTTTCTTCTCTTTTATTCATTCTTCCTTGTCTTCTATTTACTCTGATTGCACTTTATTTACGCTTCAATATTTACACTAATCTTCTGACTGTGAACAGCTTTATGCAAATTAGTATATATATATATAGTTTATTATGATAGTTAATCGTCACCAAAAATAATAAAATTCACTCTAATTCATCCTGGAAAGAAAACTTATGGCACTTCCGTCTCTGAGTTTATGAGTCGAGTGCTGGGTCGAGTGGGTGAGTCGAGTGGCGAGTCGGGAGGGTGGATTGAGTGGTGAGTCGAGTGGTGAGTTGAGAGGTGAGACGAGTGGTGAATCGAGTGGGTGAGTCGAGTGGGTGGGTCGAATGTGTAAGTTTAGTGGTGAGTCAAGTTTGAGAGAATGAACGAAAAAATTATATTAAAGTGACAGAGGCAAAAAATAACAGTGAATTATTGTATTAATGTAAAATATTGACAAAAATACAACACTATAAGAATAATTGAAAGAAAAGAAAACTTTTTAAAATTACACCAAAAAAATAAGCAAAATGAATGAATAAAAAAAACCGATAAAAAAGCTGCATTATAGTTATATAGAGAAAAATAAATTGTATTATAATTACAGAGTGAAAAAATGCACAGAGCGAATGATTTTAAAGAACAAAACGGAATAAAATTACAAACTGAAAATATTCGTTTACCGAATGTCACATAAACTGACACAGAGCTAAAAACAGATCTGAATTTACATTGAAACATCAATGAAAAAAGGTAATTCGAGTTTCCTTTCAAGAAATAAAGCTGAATTAAATTTACAGGTATTTTTTACAATCAAAGAAAACCCTCTGTGTTAAGAGATTTTTAAGTTCCTGGAATACTTTTTTTTACAAATTTACGAGAGTATTAGATAGGCAACATTACATAACTAACTTCAACATATTTTCATTGTCTAACATATATTACATAGACCATGACATTATAACTTTTAATTAAATTATAAATATTACACTAGTTACTACATTATAATATTATGGATAAATATGAAATATTACAGTAATTAAAATATAATCACGTGATGATTACATGAAAAATATGCCATTACTTACTTTCACATATCTTGAAGACAAAGTAGATGACTAATCCATCTGTGTGTGTGTGTGTGTGTGTGTGTGTGTGTGTGGGTCGGCCAGGAGGTACAAGTAATCAACCTTTACAATAATAACAGTAGCAGCGGCGGCAGTGTTAGAGACACCCTCTTAATGTACCTTGAGCCCCGGGACCATCGTTATCTGCTAATTGCTGTACTTAACTCCTCTTTTATCCTCCGTCTTCTTGTTCTTCTTCTTTCCTCCCTCTATTTTTCCTGCATGCCTTCTCTTCCACGAAACGCCTGAGAGGGGACGGGTTGATGGACCTAATTTGTGGTTTTCTTGTTATTATTCATATTTTTTCTTTTGTTTTTAATGTCTTCTTCGTGACCTAGTGGCTTGTTATCCTATTTTCTTTCTTTTTACTTCATTTTATTTCCCTCTTCTTCCTCCTCCGTCTTCTTTTTTTTCTTCCCTTTCCTTCTTTTTTTCTTACTTTACCTTCTCCTCTTTTCGTTTTTTCTTCCTCTCTTCATCCTTGTTATTCTCCTATTTCTACCTTCTTTCATCCTTTCTCCCATTTTTCTCATCCCTATCTAATGGGAAAACAACTTGTGGTATAAAGAGGAATAATTTTCATATTTCTTCATTCCCCTATTTTAATCTTTCTCCTTTTCCTCCCATTCTTCTTCTTCTTCTTCTTCTTCTTCTTTCCACCATATAAAACTTACAGTGAAAATGTTGATATTATCTTCTCTATATATATTTTAGAGGTTTTGTGTTTGGTTAAAACTTGACTGACACATACAAAGACTTTCCACGTAGCGTTGTATATTTTGATGCCTCAACGTGTCATGAAGCAATTATGTATCACAGTGTGTAATTGGAGATGTCAAAAAAATAAAGTTTTTTTAATTAAAGCTAAATTGGCCAGTTAACTTGTGGTTTAAGCTTTTTTTTTTATCTTTTATGTGGTGTTGTAAGGTAGAGTATATTTATTTATCTAGTGTTATGTTATTTTTAATATTATTAGTATTATTATTATTATTATTATTATTATTATGGTCCGTGTTTTCTGTGGTCGGTGTGTGTCGGGTGGTCGGTGTGTGTCGGGTGGTCGGTGTGTGTCGGGTGGTCGGTGTGTGTCGGGTGGTCGGTGTGTGTCGGTTGGTCGGTGTGTGTCGGGTGGTCGGTGTGTGTCGGGTGGTCGGTGTGTGTCGGGTGGTCGGTGTGTGTCGGTTGGTCGGTGTGTGTCGGGTGGTCGGTGTGTGTCGGGTGGTCGGTGTGTGTCGGGTGGTCGGTGTGTGTCGGGTGGTCGGTGTGTGTCGGGTGGTCGGTGTGTGTCGGGTGGTCGGGTGGTCGGTGTGTGTCGGTTGGTCGGTGTGTGTCGGGTGGTCGGTGTGTGTCGGGTGGTCGGTGTGTGTCGGGTGGTCGGTGTGTGTCGGGTGGTCGGTGTGTGTCGGATGGTCGGTGTGTCCGGTGGTCGGCGTTGGCGGCAATTTAGGTGACACAATGGGCGGTACTTGAGTTCCTTAGATCCGACCACTGCCTCATTTTATAGACCCTAGGTGGCCCTCGACGCGCGGCAAGACAGTGTCATACTCAGTGCCTCCCGTTGTACGAGACTCAAGGGGTGGGGTTGTGGGAATATGACCCTTAATGGCTGTGTTGGTCTGTGTCGCTGCTGAGGGAAGGAATTTGATTCAAGTAACCACTAAGGAAGCTAAACTTTCCTCTTATACAAAGAAAGAAATGTTGGTTGTCTTTGGTACAGACAGGTGTGTAACAGTGGCAGGGTCACTCAGGTACAGACAGGTGTGTAACAGTGGCAGGGTCACTCAGGTACAGACAGGTGTGTAACAGTGGCAGGGTCACTCAGGTACAGACAGGTGTGTAACAGTGGCAGGGTCACTCAGGTACAGACAGGTGTGTAACAGTGGCAGGGTCACTCAGGTACAGACAGGTATGTTACAGTGGCAGGGTCACTCAGGTACAGACAGGTGTGTTACAGCAGCCGACACAACTCGTGTACATCACCAGCCAATTAGCATGCCTACCTGCACACCCTTAAGTACCCATTTGCCCCTGTCGTAAAAGAGCGCCACTGTTGGCAGAAGGCGGGAGAACATTCGTCTGACGCAGGTGCCTTAAACGTGATATCCCAGGGGTAGACGATAACGCCAGCGCCAGAACCATCAAACAGCGCCTTGGTTGAGGCAATAGGCTGGCGAAACATACGTCTGGCTAACACAACTTTACATAAACGTGCCACTGCCCATGAAGAGAGGAACGCCAGACGATATTCATTGCTCGTGCTGACTATTTTTTTTATATGTAAGTACCTGTGTCGTTATCGTTAACTTGTTTATATTCACGGGTTTGTAGTTTGCGGTGTAAACAAAGAGCAAACTAAACATTGCATGATGTCTGGCGGTTGTCGGAGGGGGTGAGTGTTATGGTTAGGGCTGAAGGTGTATCTCTCTCTCTCTCTCTCTCTCTCTCTCTCTCTCTCTCTCTCTCTCTCTCTCTCCTTCCATCCTTATCCCCCCTCCTACCCTTCCTCTCTATATCTCCCTCCTCTCCTCTCCCATCTTTCTCCCTGCCTTTATTCACCCTCCCTCTCTCTGTCCCTCCCTCCCTTAGGCCAGACACGTTGTTCTACCCTGCCATTACCATACCATTGCTACTCGCCACAGTAGGCACGCACTCTTCCATGCCATACGGCGATACATCCTATCGCTATACTGCTACTCTACCCCATGGTTTGCTGTGCTTTATTAGTCATGCAACCATAGAGGACGGACACACACACACACACACACACACACACACACACACACATTCCTATATTATACTACGATGCTATGCTATGTTATGCTATGCTATGCTATGCTTTGCTGCCTGTATTCATCTCAGTGTATCCTTTACAAAAAAAACCGAAGACATAATTATAATACTTTTTTTTTTTAATTACTTGAGTACACGATGTTTTGAACCGGATTTTTTCTTTATAATTTTTAAAGGTATTCACCGTTTAAATTATTTTCTCGACTTAAAACTCATTTATTAAAAAAAAATAAAAATAAAACGATAATTGAAACACCTAAAAGTTCCTGCTAAATTAAGTACCTAACTTTTTTTCATTCAGATTTATGTATATCTTCTTCTTCTTCTTCTTCTTCTTCTTCTTCTTCTTCTCTCATATTTTTTTCCGTTGTTGTAGTTGTTGTTATTCTTCTTCTTTGTCTTCCTTTTCTTTTGTTGTGTTTTTGTTTTTCTTGTTATTTTTGTTTTGTTGTTGTTCTTGTTCTGCGTCTTCTTTTTCTTCTTATTTTCTTTTTGTTTTTCTTGTTGTTTTTCTTCTTTTTTAACTATTCTAAAAGTTAAGGGTCAGCTTCCTGGGTCCGTCTCCTCTCTGTCTTCAGCCTCCCGCCTCAATAGTCTTCATTTCTCTCTCAAGCACGTTCCTCCACCATAACTTTTCTTCTTCCTCTTGATCTCCTCCATCTCATCGACTCACCCCCGTCACTCTTGTTCGCTCCCCCCCCCTCCCTCCTCTTCTCCTCTTGAAGTGCTACATGACACTTTTTATCACTTTTTCCTCCTCCCGCTTCACCACATGGCACTCTTGCTCGCCCTCCCTCTCCTCTCGCCTCACCACAGGCCACTTTTGCTCGCCCTCCTTCTTCTCTCGCCTCACCAAATGCCACTTTTGCTCGCCCTCCCTCTTCTCTCGCCTCACCATATGCCACTTTTGCTAGCCCTCCCCCTCCTCTCGCCTCACCACATGCCACTTTTGCTCGCCCTCCCCCTCCTCTCGCCTCACCACATGCCACTTTTGCTCGCCCTCCCTCTCCTCTCGCCTCACCACATGCCACGTTTGCTCGCCCTCCCTCTTCTCTCGCCGTGCCACATGACTAAACCCTCACTGCCTTACCTCTCACATCTTATTGCTTACACCGAGTCACTCCGACTGTTGCTCCGATACCTTCATTTCTCAACCTGTCTTTGAGTGACACCCCCAATATCCACTGCAACACTCTCATCTAAGTTCTCTCCAAAAGCTTCTGCTTCTTTAATGCCCGCATCACCGGTCTGTATCAGTGTCTTACAAATTTTTAACTTCCCTCCACTTTTGCTTGATATCTCTCTGTCGCACACAATTCTCTCCAATTTCCCTCCATATTACTATCCCTCCCGCTCCCTATTCACCAATTCCTCTTCACAGTCTTCAACACCAAACTCCACAATCTGGATCATATATCCATCCATTATGCTATACTGTATACCTTTACATTCACTATTCACATCTCCTCCTTCACAGCCCACATGTCACTCTTGTCATTGCAACACTTCACTACAGCTCTTCCTCCATTATTTTTTGTCGTTATGGTAAGAATCTCTACAAACAGCAGCCCCCATTTCCTGATGTTCTCACTGAGTACAACCATCCTGACCACAAAGAGTAAAGGCCTCAACGCTGTACCTTGACGTATACCAACTCTGGGTACAGACTGTTGTGGGCAGCATTCTATAGCTCTTACAAGTGTCTTAGCTCCCTCACACACCCCTTCCACTCTAAAGCTCTATCTTGAGACTTTTCGAGTATTGTTTACTATAAATTTGAAAAGTTTATGTAAACAAGAACTTTTTGTAATTTTCAAATTTTACATCGAAATTCATTTATTGTAAGTTTTCATTCATCTCGTTAAAAATATGTCAATAACTGTAAACATCACAACAGAACTAAGAACACCATGTAAATACTACCTGTTATATTATGTTGAAATGTATTTAAATCCTTGACGTTAGTGTAACTTGTCCCTTAAAAAATATAAAATCTCTATTAAAAAAAAATATAAGAAAATACAACGAAAAAATCAGAGAATCTCCTTTTCGTAACATTATTAATTCTACATCAAAAGATAGCATATATTTACTGGAACAGACAGACAAACACCCCCCCACACACACACACACACACACATCATCGACAAACTCATGTCAAAAAACGCGTGTAAAGATCTTTTCCCTCAAATCCGGTTTCCCCGTAAAAGAACGTCTTAGTCTCTTGAAATTTTCGCAAAAGTTACGATTGTTAACTTATGACGCTCTCCACTTAACGTCTCGCCCAATCAGAAGGCGAAGAGTGAAGGGCCTCTTAAGTGGCAACTCGGAATGTGGAGGTAAAAGTTGGTAGAGTGAGTGTCTGTCGGAGAGAGAGAGAGAGAAACCTTTTTGGTGTGTTGAACTGACGTGTCCAAGTGTGTGTGTGTGTGTGTGTGTGTGTGTGTGTGTCGTTCAGATTTGGTGTTTTATTCCACACGAAGTCTTTTAGGACTCAGTGTATTATATTGTCTTAGTTTTATTTTATTATTTCCCTCTTTGGTTGCATTTATTTTCACTTCATGTTTGATGGTTGTATTTTGTTTGGTGTTTGACGGAGGTGTTGTGGTCTTATTACAACTCCTTAGTGGCTATGTCGTCTACTCACAGCATTGAACAGATGTTCCTAAGACTCATCTGAAACACTTGAGTCCAGTTGTGTCTTAATCTCCCAGCTAGGTGGAATTTCTCTCTCTCTCTCTCTCTCTCTCTCTCTCTCTCTCTCTCTCTCTCTCTCTCTCTGTTACTCGGTCTCTTTCTCTCTCTTTGTCTCTCTCTCTTTTTCGCTCACTCTGTTACTCTCTTTCTCTATTACTCTTTCTCTCTGCATTTGGCTCTCTTTCTCTTTTTCTCAGTTACTCCGTTTCTCTGTTTGGTTCTCTCTTTCTCTCTGCCTGCTTGCCCTCCTCTCTCTCTCTCTCTCACTCTAGCATCGCTCCCTCTAATGTATTAACCGCAGGAGAAAAATAACTAATAGCATAATAAATAAGCTGTTTTTCAGAGAATTTTTTTTAATAACTTTGTAAGTTGTGTTCGAGCTTACTGCTTAATAATCTGGGATCTGGAACCGTAACTTTAAAAAATCGTATGTTAAATTTTTCCCTCTGAAACTAGTAACGTAAACTCTCGCGTAAACAACAGTATAAAGATGGCGGCAAGATTTTACTAAAACTCGATCTTAAATAAAATAAAAAAATACAACATCGACTTAGGAGATAATCAAATTTTCAATCGACGAAACGTGATGAATTTTCCAGTAAGAACTCAACTCAACGGACGCACATAGAGTTCCGTACTGAGAATATAACAAAGATCACACGTATAAGCTTTACCGTCAGTGTGTCAGTCCCACCCTTGAGCAGCTTACATGGGAGAGTTAACATGACGTTACACTTTTTGAGAATATCTATGTAGGTTTCCAGTAGAGAGACAGAGAGACACATCACCCAGCTTCCCAACAGAGGGACAGAGAGGCACATTATACAGTAGAGAGACAGAGAGACACATCACCCAGCTTCCCAACAGAGAGACAGAGAGGCACATTATACAGTAGAGAGACAGAGAGGCACACTATACAGTTGAGAGACAGAGAGACACATTATACAGTAAAGAGACAGAGAGGCACATTATACAGTAGAGAGACAGAGAGACACATCACCTAACAGAGAGATAGAGAGAGACAGAGAGACACATCACCCAGCTTCCCAACAGAGAGACAGAGAGGCACATTATACAGTAAAGTGACAGAGAGATACATCACCCAGGTTCCCAGCAGAGAGACAGAGAGACATTAGGAGTCTCGCCACGGTACCAACGTTCACCAAATACAGCTGACTCGTAAAAGCCAAGTGAATATATTAGGGATAATTGTCTCATTTAACTAACTTACACTTGAACCATAAAATTATTCCGACTTTGTTTTTCAAGACCAAAAGGATTTACCTCTAACAATGTGATCCAACAACGAGTAAAAGTAATAATAGGTTAGGTTAGGTTTGGTTAGGTTAGGTTATATGGAGTACGAGGGGAGAGAGAGAGAGAGAGAGAGAGAGAGAGAGAGAGAGAGAGAGAGAGAGAGAGAGAGAGAGAGAGAGAGAGAGATACAATAGAACCCATCAAATTTCAATACCAAACAAGAAACACTAAACACCAAAACAATACTCAAAATCATGTTAGATATATTTCAAAATATTACCAGATTTAGACCATACAATTACGTTCCGTGTGTGTGTGTGTGTGTGTGTGTGTGTGTGTGTGTGTGTGTGTGTGTGTGTGTGTGTGTGTGTGTGTTTATATGTCTCTACGTGTGTGTTTGTGTGTCTCTGGGCGTTTGTTTGGCTGTCTGTGTGTTTAGGGAAGTAATGGGCAGATAAGTTTCCTCAATGTCTCTCGTGACGACTCTGGGGTAACACTGGATGGGTCTCTACATTGCCCTCGGGAAGCTAACATCTAATTTCTTGGCCTGACAGACGTACACATATATACACACATACGTAACATAAACACACACACACAGGCGACAATTAACACGTATATGTGGTTATGTGGACACGTTAGCGGCGAGATAGATAGATAGATAGATAGATAGATAGATAGATAGATAGATAGATAGATTGGAGTAGACACACAGAGAGGTAGATAGACAGACAGACATATATCACTCATATTATTCTCTCTCTCTCTCTCTCTCTCTCTCTCTCTCTCTCTCTCTCTCTTCCCACTCAACATAACACAGAGACACACAGCTCGCCGTTCCTTAAGAATATACAACAAAATACAACAACCCGAGATAGTAAATTCACCTTAACTAAGAGCGTTACAGCACCTGCTTTATGCCACCTGTGAAGTAATTTACCTCTGAGATATACCTGTGACCTTTACGTGAAGTACAAGGAATATACAGAAGACATTTACGTGAAGAAAATATATACCTGAAGGAAACATTTACGTGAGGAAAACATTTACGTGAGGAAAACATTTACGTGAAGGAAACATTTACGTGAAGAAAATATTTACCTGAAGAAAACATTTACGTGAGGAAAACATTTACGTGAGGAAAACATTTACGTGAAGGAAACATTTACGTGAAGAAAATATTTACCTGAAGAAAACATTTACGTGAGGAAAACATTTACGTGAGGAAAACATTTACGTGAAGAAAACATTTACGTGAAGTAAAAATTTACGTGAAGAAAACATTTACGTGAAAGAAACATTTACGTGAAGAAAACATTTACGTGAAGGAAACATTTACGTGAGGGAAACATTTACGTGAAGGAAACATTTACGTGAAGACAATATTTATCTGAAGGAAACATTTGCGTGAAGGAAACATTTACGTGAAGACAATATTTATCTGAAGAAAAAATTACCTGAAGAAATATTTACCCGAAGAAATATTTACCCGAAGAAATATTTAACTGAAGATAAAATTTCCTGAATAAAATATTAACTTGAATATAATGTGGCGGTGGTGTAAATTTTATGAGAATATCTCGTTTTCTTTGTGTGTTTGTTAATTTGGAATTGTTCTATTTTTATGTTTTAGTTTTCGTTCGTTTGTTTAAGTGTTCGTTTTATCGCCATTGTCTTCATAATGGATAATGTTAAGGTTAAAGGTTAAGCTAGGTCAAGAACGCGATACTGTTGACTAATTTTGCACATGAAGAACCCTGTGTGTGTGTGTGTGTGTGTGTGTGTGTGTGTGTGTGTGTGTGTGTGTGTGTGTGTGTATTTGTATTTTCCTATTTGGAAACTGAGCAAAGACTAACAGAGAAAAGTTACATGTTTCATAATTTTCTGTTACAATTATAAAGTTCAGCAAAATTCTTGAGTTTAAGAGTCAAAAGTTCTCTGATATGTTCTACAAGTGTGATGGTTGTTATTGACAATATAAGTACTGTGTATGTTGGGAGGGGAGAGAAGAGAGTAAGAGAGACAAAGAAAAGAGATAGATAGGTGAAAGGTCACACATAAAAAATAGAGAGAGAGAGAGAGAGAGAGAGAGAGAGAGAGAGAGAGAGAGAGAGAGAGAGAGAGAGAGAGAGAGAGAGAGAGAGAGAGAGAGAGAGAGAGAGAATTTTTTGTTTTTTACCCCATCCTTATTTACATAACACGTATCACACATTTACCTACACAAATAATAAAACAAAAATATTTGACCCGTAAGATAAAAAACAAAATAAATAAAACAATTACACTATATCCTAAATAAAATCTACAGTACATTATCTCATACAAACTCAGAACCAATATCACATCTAACAATATAATCCTCTATATCAATTTTTACATATCAGACACACGAAGGAGCCTCAAGTGAAATATGAAACACACACAAAAAAAGGCTATTGAATTATTAAGGCTAGTCAATATTGTATGGGGTTCAGGGTATCGAGGATGGAGGCAGGTATTGGAGAAGTGACCCTGGCTAATGGACGATACACGGCACCAGAAAGGACTCTCTCGTTGTTTGTGTCCTGGGGAGCGACTGGTGACTGGTTGGTTTATTCAGTGGGGACCAGGAGACTATCTGGGCTATTATGGAAGATTGGAGGAAAACTTTCACGAGTATTGACATGTCTCTCTCTCTCTCTCTCTCTCTCTCTCTCTCTCTCTCTCTCTCTCTCTCTCTCTCTCTCTCTCTCTATATATATATATATATATAAATAAAATAATAAAATCTAAATATATATATATATATATATATATATATATATATATATATATATATATATATATATACATAATGAAATGGACTAACAAGATTATTATGAACGTACACCTGCATGTGGAGGGAGGGAGGGAGGGAGGGAGAGGGGAGGAAGAAGGGATAGGGGTGGGACGGGGGGGGGGGAAGGAAGGGATATGGACAGAGGAAGGCAGAGGGAGAGAGGAAGAGAGGGAGGAAGATGTGTAGCTTTTCGACCATCATATTCTATTCTTAAGAGACCTTGGCTGTGAATGAGTGACCATGACCAAGAAGCACTGTGGTTGTGAGTGAACAGGGTAAGACAGTATTTGTGAGTGACCAGTGGGACTGTCGTTGGGAGTGACCAGGGGGTATATAGTTGGGAGTAACCAAGGGAACTGTGGTTGAGTGACCAGGGTACTGTGGTTGTGAGTGACCAGGGTACTGTGGTTGTGAGTGACCATGGTACTGTGGTTGTGAGTGACCAAGGGGACTGTGGTTGAGTGACCAGGGGGACTGTGGGTGTGAATGAGTTACCAGGAAGAATGGTATTATGGTACTGGGTGAAAAGGAAAACCGTGGCTGTGGAAGACCAAAAAAAAAAAAAAACTCAAGTACTCTTTGTATGTGTTATGTAAATATGTGTTATGTATGCATGTGTTATGTATGTGTTATGTATACATTAATGAACTTATGCATGTATGTATGTAAAGTTCCCTTCACTAGTGAGTTTACAGGGGCTTATCATAAAAATATTCCACAAATTTTTACAGTGAGATATTTGTGTTAATATTGTTTTACTTTGATTCCATAGTATGTTTACTGTTGTGAGTTTCCTTCTGTCGAATGTAAACAAACACAGGGCTGCCACACTGAAGACCCCTTGTAAACACACTAGTGAAGGGGACTGTAATTACATACATACATACATACATACATACATACATACATAACACATACATAGAGAACACATACAAACATAACACATACATACATAACACATGCATACATGACACAATAACACATGCAGTACATACATAACATAATATATTCATAACACAAACATATACTTATTTACATATACAGTTACTCATACATAATAATAAACACCCAAAAGCTTGACGTGTGGAGCATTAACTTTCACTAATAGAGTTAAAAAGGAAGGCTTGTCAGAGGTGCATCAAAGGCCTGGAAATGAACACAGAAGAGCAGTGGTCAGGAGGGGAAGAAGAGAGGTGAAGGACAGGAGCGAGGGACGTAGGGGAGGTGAGAGAAGGGAATAAAGAATGGGTGAAGGGGAGAGGGGATATGATCTTTAATTGGAGTCAGAGAGAGAGAGAGAGAGAGAGAGAGAGAGAGAGAGAGAGAGAGAGAGAGAGAGAGAGAGAGAGAGAGAGAGAGAGAGAGAAAAAAAAAATTGTATGAAAATGGATTAGAAAAAGCTAATAAAAAAAATATATAAAGCGAAAAGAAAAAGAGAATTAAAGCAAACGAGGTAAAGAAAATGAATCAGAATAACAAAGAAAACTAAAAATTAATGAGATAAGCAAAAATAATATATAACAAAGAAAATAACGAAATACTCGAAACTAAAATAACAACAACAACAACAAACAGATGAGCAACGTGTGTTTTGTTTATTACTGTTTTGGTTTGTGTTATTATATGCGTTCGTGTTTATTTGTTTGTTTTCGTAATAATTGCTTTTGGGTTAGATTATGATTTTAGGAGCGTTAACAAAAAAGTGGAAAAGAAATTCAAATAAATTCACAGTTGTACACACAAATTATTCTACACACACACACACGCACATGCACACACCCAATAAGCATGAATCTCAAAACCTAAAATAATGTACCTCCAATTTTACCACACCTCACCACCTCATCTTGGCATAACACGAAGAAAATACCGCCTCTCCCCTCTACATTGCCCGGAGCTCTTTACGTATTGCCCCAAGTTCTTTTTATATTGCCTGCAGCTTTTTACATATTGGCCAAAACCCTTTTACATATTTCTCGAAGTTCTTTTTATAATGCCTATCCCTTCAAAATTGCCCTCGGTTTTATCTCTTCTAAAGTGCCTTAAACACTAATATTCCTCCAACTACTGATCGTTGCTCTTAGCTTTTTAAAATTGCCCCCAAACTTCACAATCTTGCCCCCCCCTCACCCCCCCCCCGTAGATTCCCAATATTGCCTTCAGCTCGTCAGTATTATTCCAGTTTCTCAAGATTGCCTCACCCCCTCCCCCCTCACCCCCCCCCCACCCAGGTACCTTAGTATTGCTCTTTCTGTCTCACCATAAAGCCCTCCAGTGACATAGCGAGATAGGAGGGGGGAAGGGGGGGGGTGGGTGGGGGAGGGATGGAAAGGGTGGGTGGAGGTGATTCAGAGATGGACAAACAAGTAGTGGTGAGACAGAAAGAGCAATACTAAGGTACCTGGGTGGGGGGGGGTGAGGGGGGGAGGGGGTGAGGCAATCTTGAGAAACTGGAATAATACTGACGAGCTGAAGGCAATATTGGGAATCTAGGGGGGGGGGGGGGTAAGGGGGGGGGCAAGATTGTGAAGTTTGGGGGCAATTTTAAAAAGCTAAGAGCAACGATCAGTAGTTGGAGGAATATTAGAGTGTTTAAGGCACTTTAGAAGAGATAAAACCGAGGGCAATTTTGAAGGGATAGGCATTATAAAAAGAACTTCGAGAAATATGTAAAAGGGTTTTGGCCAATATGTAAAAAGCTGCAGGCAATATAAAAAGAACTTGGGGCAATACGTAAAGAGCTCCGGGCAATGTAGAGGGGAGAGGCGGTATTTTCTTCGTGTTATGCCAAGATGAGGTGGTGAGGTGTGGTAAAATTGGAGGTACATTATTTTATGTTTTGAGATTCATGCTTATTGGGTGTGTGCATGTGCGTGTGTGTGTGTGTAGAATAATTTGTGTGTACAACTGTGAATTTATTTGAATTTCTTTTCCACTTTTTTGTTAACGCTCCTAAAATCATAATCGAACCCAAAGGCAATTATTACGAAAACAAACAAATAAACACGGACGCATATAATAACACAAACCAAAACAGTAATAAACAAAACACACGTTGCTCATTTGTTTTTTCCTCACTCACCATCAAAGCATCTATACAAACATCTAGACACAATAATCTTCTCATTCACCATCGTAAAAACAAGAGAGGAAAAAGGTGGGTACAAAAAAAATCCAATTTCAATACCTATATCTGAAATGTTACCCTGGACCTGACACGACCTAAGCTCCTGGGAGGAAGACAGTGCTATGAGGCGCCTCCAATTATGATGTAACTCTCTCTTTTGAATAGTAATATCGACTCATATGACACGAGTATTAGTATGCGTTTTGTAGAGACGGCATTTACCTCTCATTAGTGGTTAAATACTAAGGCTAGCACAGGTGTGTGTTTGTGTGTGTGTAGAGAGAAGGATGGTATATAACAAAAGGTGGATGACATATGACATAAGGTGGATGACATATGGCATTAGGTGGATGGCATATGACATAAGGTGAATGGTATAAGAGGTGGATGACATATGACATAAGGTGGATGGTATATGACATAAGGTGGATGACATATGACATAAGGTGGATGGTATATGACATAAGGTGGATGACATATGACATAAGGTGGATGGTATATGACATAAGGTGGATGACATATGACATAAGGTGGATGGTGTATGACATAAGGTGGATGACATATGACATAAGGTGGATGGTATATGACATAAGGTGGATGACATATGACATAAGGTGGATGACATATGGCATTAGGTGGATGGCATATGACATAAGGTGGATGGTATATGACATAAGGTGGATGACATATGACATAAGGTGGATGACATATGGCATTAGGTGGATGACATATGACAAAAGGTGGATGACATATGGCATTAGGTGGATGGCATATGACATAAGGTGGATGGCATATGACATAAGGTGGATGGCATATAAAGTTTTATGTGATTGATCATGGCTTTTGTTTCTCTCTCTCTCTCTCTCTCTCTCTCTCTCTCTCTCTCTCTCTCTCTCTCTCTCTCTCTCTCTGTCACTCTCTCTCTGTCTATTTTATTTTTTATGTGTATTTGTTTGATTTTCTGCCTCCTTTTCTGTACCTGTCTCGCCTTTTACCTATCCCTAACTCCTTCTTAAGTATCTTTCTGTATCTTTCTACTTGATTCTGTTTATAGTTTTGTTACATTTTTCTCTTTTTTCTCTTATTCCATATTTTTGCATTCCTCTTCAACTCCTCCTTTTTCTTCTTCTCCTATTCCAATTTATTCTTTTACTCCTCTTTTTTCTCTTCTAACTCTTTCTCCTCCACCTCCTCTCACTTTCCTCCTTCTCCTCCTCTTCACAATCTTTCTCCCCTTCCTCTTCCTTGTTTATCATCATCCTTCTTCCCTCCATTCGCCTTTTTGTCTCCTTCCTCCTCCTTCTCTTCATCTTTCATTCTCCTCTCCTTTCTCCTTTTCTTCATCCTTCATTGTCTTCCTCTTCTTCTACCTCCTTTACCTCCCTTTCCAACTCTC
>CAUDMG010003960.1:552500-577500 GCA_958450375.1 Homarus gammarus
TGGTTTGAGGGGACAGTGTGGAAAACTGTTCATAAATTTCGCTAAGCTTTTTTTCTGAGAGAGAGAGAGAGAGAGAGAGAGAGAGAGAGAGAGAGAGAGAGAGAGAGAGAGAGAGAGAGAGAGAGACTGATGACAATGCTTCCAGCAGTAACTCGCCAAAAAAAAAAACATCAATTACATAAAGAATTGATGAGCCACGACTCCACCTGAAGCAAAATAACTTAAAAATAAATAAAATCTTGAACACACGATTAAGCAAATGGGAGGAGGGAAGAGAGATGAGAGATAGAGATAGAGATAGAGATAGAGATGATGATGATTAAAGAGAGAGACCAGAATGAAATCTATATATAATGAGATATAGAGTGATTTGTACGTAGGTATGCTGATAAATAAATAGATAGATAGATAGATAGAGACAGATAGATAGATAGATAGATAGATAGATAGATAGATAAATAGAATGATAGATAGATAGAGACAGATAGATAGATAGATAGATAGATAGTGACTTACATATTAACATGGTGTTGTAATTCTCACCACGATATGTGTGTGTGTGTGTGTGTGTGTGTGTGTGTGTGTGTGTGTGTGTGTGTGTGTGTGTGTGTGTGTGTGTGTGTGCTGTTTTACCTTCATCTAACTTAATTATCTCTTAGTACACCTGTAATAACTCCTGATTATAAGCCAGCATTATATATCAGGTGTCATAAACAGAGAAACACAGGGACAGAGAGAAGACAAAAAGATAGAAAAATGAAGAAACATATATTCAGTATAATTAAAGAAAAAGAAGGACTGACATATTTCATAAATTGTCGGTACTAAAATAATGTATTCATATGGAGTACATACCGTGTTACTGTCTCTCTGATTATATCACTGGTAGTGGAGATAATGTCGATACCGTAAATATACTATTGTTTTTAAGAGATATTTTAGCCTTGTTGGAAATTTATCGGAAATATTGAATGAAAAAATAAAATCTGGGAAATTCTTAAAAAAAAAAAATCATTATTGTATCATTGTTCTATCCTTTGCTTTCCTCCTTCTTCCCGTGTATATGATTTGTATAATTCTTGAAAAACAAATCAATAAAATTCTTCCTTCCTCTCACGAAGTACATCCCAGAGTACATTCCTTTCCGATTCTCTTTATTCCTCAAATCTGATGATGAGGGAAAGAACTCCCCCCAAACACTGTCTAAATTTTACCCTTTTATAATGAAAACCGCGAACGACTCCTCTCATTTCTCTTGGCTAGGGAGGGTTCCTCTTAGGAGCCACAATTGATATGAATGGTGAAAGTTGGCGGGAGTAACGCTGGCCTGTTCCCATCCTGAGATTGTTCCTTTGTGAGTTGCTGGAGTCATTACTTGCCTCCTGTTAGATGGTTAGCCGGTTTGTCTTGGTGCATGGGAGGGAAGGCAGGGAAAGAGAGTAAGGGAGGCATGGAATGAGGAGGAAGGGAAAGGAAAAGGTGGGAAAGAAGGGAAAGAAGAGGAGGGGAGGAAGGAAGGGAAAGAAAAGGAGGGGAGGAAGGAAGGGAAAGAAAAGGAAGGGAGGAAGAGAAGAAAAAGGGGGGAGGAATGGAAAGAGGGGGGTGAGGAGAAGTGAAAGGAGGTAAGGAGGTAAAGGGAAGTGAAAATTAATTATATTTTTAATTATATGTTGTTACTACTACTACTACTACTACTACTACTACTACTACTACTACTCTCTCTCCTACTCTTTCTTTCCTCAAAAATGTTTCCCTTTTAACCATAACACACCCACTCTCCTTAACTCTTAAATCCTTCTTCTTCCTCTCATTCTTTTCCCTCCCTCCCTTACACCTACTTTACACTCCACTGTTCTCTCCACATTTGTGTCATTTCCTCTAATTCATTCGTATTCCTACATTTTCATTTGTTTTCAATATTACAGTCTCCTTTTTCTCTCCTCGCGTCCATAATCCACTCTTCTGTCTTGTATTTAACTATAAACTACAAAACAGAATTTAAGTAATTGTAGTGAATAACAGTGTGTATTGGTGTTATGGTTGTCGGTGTTCTTATAAAAGAATATATCATTTCACTTCATTATCTTGTAGTTATATATTATTTAATTTTTTTTTAGTACGGTTACACGTCCACACATCCACACGTAGACATATAACAATATACATGATCAAGAATATGTATTACAGAATCGAATAAAATAATAATTACAAAAAGTCACTAAATAAAAGCCAGATGCAAGGAAATACGAAATAAAAACAATAATCGGTAACTCAGTATATGGAGCCGCCATGACAGTATACCTGGATTCTGAATTGGAATGTGAGAACGGATTTATGTAGTGAGTCATGTAGATGGATT
The DNA here is from genome assembly GCA_958450375.1 of Homarus gammarus. Taxonomy (NCBI): domain Eukaryota; kingdom Metazoa; phylum Arthropoda; class Malacostraca; order Decapoda; family Nephropidae; genus Homarus; species Homarus gammarus. The sequence continues at coordinate 554,860 of CAUDMG010003960.1, forward strand.
CTTATAGATTGGAATTATATATTTTCTCAAAGTGAATATTTGTTACTTAATGATCTAGGGATAATAAAGTGAAATTATGGTAATTATTTGTACTAATGAGGCTTGGAAAGTTTGTATCCGTTTTCATTCACAATATATTAATTTTAAGTAAGTTCATAGTTGTGATAATTAAAAAAAAAATTTAAATTATTTAGATAAGTTAAACACGTCGGTTTTTAATTCGAAAACAAAAAAATATTCTGTCAAACAAATAAAATCTTATGGTTTTGGTCATAAAAAATCTAAATTCTTATTTCTTTCAAAACCTCCAGTTTGGTATTTTTCATCATGTTGATTAAGAAACGCAGGAATGTGAAGGATTTGAACCCGGATTCTCTGTTAATTTCTTCTCCGTAAGTTAGATGTAGGAACGCATCATCCTGCCTCACCCAAGCTACGGCACGCTGCTCAGTTAACCCTTGTGCACAGGTAAATAAGTAAACTCTGGCCAAATGGCTTAGAAAATACTTCGAAATATTAGTAAGGAAGAAACTATTAGTAATATTTTATATTCGTGTTTGGGTTATGTATTTTGGATTTTATAAAGCTAGCCATTTCAAGGAGCATTTTAACCGAATTCTTGGTGATCAAACATGATAGTAATGTTGACAAACTTGTTACCATCAACCATTAAAACATTTTTTAAAAGATTTTGTTTCACTAGGATAAAGCAAAGATACGATATTAGCATAAACGTTTATGTTCCTTTAAGATATTTATCACTGTAATACATCTGGGAAAATTGTAGAGGACTTCCAGTAGCTATTATTCATAACACCTTTTATAAGAGCACCGTAACACCCTCAGGCTGACGCTGGTAGAAAACGGGAAAAAATATTACGCTTATTATAGAGTCGAACACTTTATTTACCTGCCCGTAGGTAGTCATATATTAACCGCACAATGATTATATAACCAGATGAAAGTAATCATCCCAGTGTGCATCATCTCATTAAAATTATGAACGACATCCTATTAATCAAACAGCTCCCTTAATAATCCTCTTCATAGCTCCAACAGTAACTATAGTTCGGTGTGGCAGCAAGTTACACACGTCCGTACATACTGGGTCATTAACTTCACCCGAACCAGGTATAAGTGCTGGCGACTGTACAGCAAGTCTTGGTACTAAACACAGCGTAACATTCCTCAGTATAAAGCAGCCATGTTGCGTACGCTTTCCCGACGTCGGTGACAGCATTTCCATACCTCGTTAAATAGCAGTCGTATGCACAGATGCCTCGTTTAACGCTCTGACCTGTACAACTTTGTTCCCTCTGTGAGTGAGGAGCCGCCATAGAGTTCTTCACCCTTGACAACATCCTGTAAAGTCTAAACATTCTCTTGCGCCACGACCAACCATGGCACTTAGTACATTAAGCGTTACTTATCCCTTAATCCTACCCCGAAAGTGTCCTGTTGTTTCACATTCAGTAAGAGCAGAGTGGTTAATGAAGGTAAATTCTCCTTCCGAACTAAATTTGGCGAAGAAACACCACAATAATATTTTATGTCGGTGGTGATGGTGTGTTGGGGGTTGGGTACCTGTACCTGGTCAATAGAGAAGGTTGCGGACACCCCGTTCTCTCTGCCGCAGAAAACACGAAGAATTAAAAAATAAAGTGTTAGCTTCTTCTTATGACAAAATGCATTCTTTGTTATGACACTCGGGTTTGTAGGCGGTAATAGTTATAATAAAATTTCAGTCTGTTAGTTGCTGGGTTAAATAAATTGTCCGGGATTTATATTTTGTGTGTGTCTAGGCTAGCAAGAAAGATCTTTTTGTCTTTTAATGTAAAGTGAGTATTCAACTTTGTCGTATTTGAGATATTTTCATTTATCCTCTACAATGCCTTCGCGTTCGATGAAACTTTGGAATTTAATCTTAAAATGTAACCTGAACTTGGTGAATCCCTCGAGGGTAGAGTCAGTAAGTGTGTCAGTTGTTCTTCACACCTTCTACGGTTAAGTCGTCAACTCCTGTACGAGTGTCAGTGTACTAACAACAAGACGTCTGACCAATCGAAACTGGAGGTGTGAGGTGTGAAACATGAGGTGTGAGGTGTAAGGTGTAAGGTGTGTGGTGTGAGGTGTACGGTGTGTGGTGTGATGCAGGAGGTGTGAGGTGTGAAGCATGAGGTGTGATACATGCGATGTGAGGTGTAAGGTGTGTGGCGTGAGGCATGATGTGTGAAGTGTGAGTCATGAGGTATGAAGTGTGAAGCATGAGGTGTGAGGTATGAGGCATGAGGTGTGAGGCATAAGGTATGAGGTGTGAGAGGTTAACTAACTGGCTCACTGAAGATACAAGGCAACCTCCTAACATGACATCAATATCCGACTTAAATTTTATAACCTAACCTGAAGTGTTCTGTCATCTCAATTATAAAGGGAACCGTCTACCATAGTTATCTCTGACAATATGGACGCTGGACTCAGACTCAATATGGACGCTGGACTCAGACTCTCTAAAACTCACAAGTTAAATCAAGTTACACGTTTGAGTCTCTGTGTAATCTGATGCTGTTTTCAACCCCCCCCCCCGTCTGTCTCTCTCCACCCATTCACCCCTCATCCTTACCACCCTCTTTCGCTCTCTTACTTACTCCCTCTAACCCTACATTTATCTGTCTTCCTCCCCTCCTATCCATTCCCTCATCCACCCACCCATCCCCAATTACCCCAAACTTCCCTTTCCTTTCCCCCTGTCTCCCCTCCTTTATACTCCCCCGTCTCCCCTCCCTAAGCCTCCCTCACCCCCCACCTGTCTCCTCTCCCTCACCCTCCATCTTCCTCCCTTCCCTCAACCTCCACCTGTCTCCTCTCCCTCACCCTCCATCTGTCTCCAGTCCCTCACCCTCCACCTGTCTCCCTTCTCTTACCTCCCCACTATCCCTCCCCATCTCACCACTCTCCCTCATACCCTCCCCCCTCACTCTCCCTCCCCTTCACCGTCCCTACTCTCCCTTCCCCTCTAATCTCACTCTCTCTCCTACTCCCTACTCTCCCTCTCACTCTACTGTCCCTCACCCCCCCTCACCCCCACCCTCCCCTCCAGTGAAACAATTCCTATAAAATGGTTGTGAGTGACGGGACAAACAGCATCACAATAGAATAACAAGTACGTTGTTATTTATGCATCACTCTGAACACTTCCATTACATCTCAATACCCCCGAGGTTTGTTTATATTCAGGCCGTTTTGACCTCTATAGCATACATTAGTGGAGATAATTCCCCGGCTGCTCTCTTAATAAAGTTAATGTATTTACTTTTTTTTTAAGTGGACGAATTGGCTTTTGTGTATTATTGATTTTGTTTGTGTTGGGTTGATTCATTTTGTTATTGTTAGGGAAATATGGGGGTTTTGTTTTTATTATATGATTTCTCGTGATTGTTATATTCAATTGATAATATATTTATTATTATCATTACTATTATTATTATTGTTCGTAGTAGTAGTATAAAGGTAATATTAATCCTAATATTTTATTTTTTTATACATATCTACATTTTGGCTGCGTCACACAGTCCAATTCCCGTCTTCTCTGACTTGATTGAAAAATTATTTGCCTGCGTGTCGGCTTAAGACAGTTAATATCTAATGGTCGGTCACTTTCGTTCTATTTTCATATTCATTTTCGTATCTGAATAACAAACAATAAAGCAAATTCTCTTCTCTAAATTATCCCCGCAATACACTGCCCATGTGTCTGTCTGTCTGTCTATCTGTCTGTATGAACAGTACCTATATAACAAGAGGTTGAGATTGGTTCGGACTAATCACGGTAATAACTTATGACACGCTTGACCTATTTTGTATCTCTGTAATCAATAGGAAGATCAAAGGTCAAGTTATGTAATGCTGTAGAATATAGTTCGGGATATCTGAAAAGTTTTCTGTTATATATATAATGATACACTTACAGTGTTTCTATTATTCGTATCACTATCACCACCATAAGCATTAGCCCTTACCAAATACCTTCTTTCACACTGTCATCCTTACCACCACACTCCCTCACCACTACCACATTACTAACATCATCATCACTACCATACTATCATCACCACTATCACCACTACAACACACACACACACACACACACACACACACACACACACACACACACACCTTTACTACTACCATACAACGATCACCACCATCACCACTACCACACACATAATTTCACCACTACTTCACACACACCTTCAACACTATAATAATAATAATAATAATAATAATAATAATAATAATAATAATAATAATAATAATAATAATGGTTGCCCCTCATGTAACGAGGATGGGCGGCCCAAGGCGTGAATTTGTTTAAGATGTAGAAGCTGTCGCCAACACAATAACCACACCCTGAGTTAACGAGTTGCATGACCCAGTGTCAAGGAATAGTCTGAGAAGACCGGACAACTCGCCAACTGCACTGGCTAACCATTACCCGGGAACACGATCCGCAAATCGAGTGACATCCAGGTTCCCAATTAATGCTGGGTAGATAGAGGCAAATGGCGTAAAGAAACTTGTCCATAGTTTCACCCTGCCTGGGGATCGAACCCGGGTCCGTTCGCTTGCGAGGAAACATGCTGACCATTCCACCACAGGTCGTACACACACACACACACACACGCCACTACCAGAAAGAGCTACCTGGTATCACGTGTGGGAGCCATTGATTACCTGAGGGTCAAAGGGAGCCTCACGCTACCTTAATGCTATCATAAATCCAGATCTTGTAATCTCTGTTTCCGGGTGTTGTTGTGGTGACGTGGATAAATCAACCCCGTGTGCTAGTGATAATTCAAGGTTGTGTGGTTGATAATCTGTGACGTTAGAGGTTGTGTTTTATGGTTGATTATACCGGCCTACATTTTTGATAATTCTGAATTATATAAAGTGTTAATTTTAAATTTTTTACACACAGTTAAATGTGTTTTCCAGCTGATAATTCCAGCTCGTGTTCGTAATAATTCAAGGTCATGCCGTAGGCAATTTGTGGATAGTTTAGACGATGTTTTTGTAATAGTGTCTTGGATGATAATTCGGAGTTGCGCATCTGATAATTCCAGCGTGCAGTTTTAATAATTCAACGTTATATTACTGATATTTTACCTCAGGTTTCACGACTACTTTATAATTCTGGCTTGTGCTGTTGATATAATTCAGGGTTGTATATGTCTCATAGTCTGTGTAGCTTAGTTGATATATTAGGGTCATATTTTTCTTTAATAATTCCGGCTTGCGTTGCTGATAAATCATCTCAGGGTTCGTTTCTGGTTGATAATTCCGGCTTGCGTTACTGATAATTCAGATTTGGCCAGTTTGGTATAATTCTGATTCCGTGTGGCAGATAATTCTAAAATGTCTAGTATAATCACGACCCGTAAAGCTGATATTTCCGGGTAATGCTTCGGGTAAGTCATGCACTCACATTGATCATTCCGGGTCGCGTTCTCAACAGTCAAGATACGTAACTCACTCGTAAAAAATGTTGTTTGCGCAGGCGATAATACGATAATATAAGCTTATGCAGTGGCGTCTATATCCAGCTATTGTTCTGGTGGTGAGAGTGTTGGTGATAGCGGTGGTGCTAGTGGTGATGTTGCTGGTGATAGTGTTGGTGAATGGTGAATGATGAGTAGTGGTGGTGGTGATGATGAGGATTGTGGTGAAAATGTTGGTGGTGATTTTGTTTATTGTGGTGATGGTAGTTGGTGATGATGGTGAAGATGGTGATGGTGGTGAACTGATGATGAGGGTGGTGGTGTTGTTGGTGTGGCGGTGGTGGTGACGGTGATGTTATAGTGGTGATGGTGATGGTAATAATAGTGAAGGTGGTTGTGGTGGTGAACTGATGATGATGGTGGTGGTAATGGTGGTGTGGTGGTGGTGATAGCTTTATTATTGTGGTAGTGATGGTGATTCATGGATTTAAGACCAGGTGTAGAATTTTTTATTAATGTAATCATTACATAACGGAGTTTTGTACCTAAACAATGAGGTTTATAGTAGAATAACGGATTTTGTACTGAATTAAAGGAGTTTTTTTACTTATCTTATGAAGTTTTATGATAGAATAGGGTTTTTATCATTACGGTAGAGGGATTGTAAGCTATATAAGAGGTTTTGTATTTACGTTGACTTACGAATAAATCTCCAACCCAGCCCTTATAACCCCCCCCCCCCCCCTGAAACCAACCTTCGTCACCTTAACTGTACTCCTAAGTCAGTTTTAATTAGGAAAGCAAGATGATGTTATTATAGACGTAATCCCTTGTTATAAGTAATGCCTCACGGACTTGGTTTCGTGTTATTGAGCATTTTAATCTTTGTCAGCCATATTGAGCGTCTGAGTGGATGATTTGTTGTCGTTCGTTACCTCGGCGTGTGCTGTTTTACGTTAAATAATTACACAAGTAGTTATATAACAGTCAACAGTCAAGCCGTGTAGTCTGTTACTGCCCCGTTATACCCCACTCCCCCCTTCTTGGCTACAGGCTCGAATATCAGGTATTAATTGCTTATGAAATTAATTAGTTCCTATCTATTCTAACACCTGTAAGAGGATATAACCCTCACTTGTACTACGTCACCAGTTTTAACACAAGTGAGGAATTTAACTGACGGACAGAATATGTACTGTACTGTACTGTAGATTTTGCAGACATGGTAACATGTAAAGGGTATTGTCTTGACAGGTTTTCACAACAGATGGGGTTGACAGCAGGAGGGTGATGCTCTGAGTGTCACCAGACTATCACATCACACTTTACCAATAATTGTTATACATAATATGGCTGATATTTTCGGCTGTCAACTTGTGTAATAATCGTACCCTGTCTCTAGTAATTTTGTGTACCAACTGAAAGTTTTAGTCATTTCATGAAATGATTAAGTAAAACATTTATTTCGCGAAATTACAAAAATTTTCAGTCACATGGTCAAATGAGTCACTGCACAGCTTTGTTATAACATATACAGTATATGATATAGAAACAAAATATGTCATCAGTAATGATGGACCAAAAATAATCCTTTGTCAACAAACCAACGAAAAATTCTAAATTTTGCCCCAAAAAAGAAAATGTTCAACTGTCTCATCATTTACTACACTCTAGCCTACTTCAGGAACGTCTTGTTTTTTCAGGAGACCTCATGTTGTTCCAGGAGACCTCATGTTCTTTCAGGAGACCCCATGTTATTCCAGGAGACCTCATGTTGTTCCAGCAGACCTCATGTTGTTCCAGCAGACCTCATGTTGTTCCAGGAGACCGCATGTTGTTCCAGGAGACCTCATGTTCTTTCAGGAGACCCCATGTTATTCCAGGAGACCTCATGTTGTTCCAGGAGACCTCATGTTGTTCCAGGAGACCTCATGTTGTTCCAGCAGACTTCATGTTGTTCCAGCAGACCTCACGTTGTTCCAGCAGACCTCATGTTGTTCCAGCAGACCTCATGTTGTTCCAGCAGACCTCATGTTCTTTCAGGAGACCTCATGCTCTTTCAGGAGACCTCATGTTCTTCCAGGAGACCTCATGTTCTTCCAGCAGACCTCATGTTGTTCCAGCAGACCTCACGTTGTTCCAGCAGACCTCATGCTGCTCCAGCAGACCTCATGTTGTTCCAGCAGACCTCATGTTCTTTCAGGAGACCTCATGCTCTTTCAGGAGACCTCATGTTCTTCCAGGAGACCTCATGTTCTTCCAGCAGACCTCATGTTGTTCCAGCAGACCTCATGTTGTTCCAGGAGACCTCATGCTCTTTCAGGAGACCTCATGTTCTTCCAGGAGACCTCATGTTCTTCCAGCAGACCTCATGTTGTTCCAGCAGACCTCACGTTGTTCCAGCAGACCTCATGCTGCTCCAGCAGACCTCACGTTGTTCCAGCAGACCTCATGTTGTTCCAGCAGCCCTCACGTTGTTCCAGCAGACCTCATGTTGTTCCAGCAGACCTCATGTTGTTCCAGGAGACCTCATATCTTTCCAGGAGACCTCATGTTCTTCCAGAAGACCTCATGTTCTGCCAGGTGATCTCATATTTGTCAGGAAACCTCATGTACTGTGAGGAGACCTCATATTCGCCAGGAGCCCTCATGCTCCTTTAGGCGGCCTCATACCCTTCCAGGAGACGCCGGCAATATATTGCGTGTTTACCAGGCCATAAATTATTTAACCCCGAGGTAACTTCTGACAGGGGAGCAGCACCAGTGTGTTTGTGACCTCTGGCTGAGACCTCTGTTTGTTTGGTCTGCTTGTCTGTCTGTCTCTTTATGTCTGTTAGCCTTTGTCTTTCAGTGTAGTGGTCTTTTTCTCTTTGTGTAACCTCTCATCTATTAATGTGTGTTTCCCTGTCTGTCTGTAGTGCCTAGTTGTCTGCCTCTGTGTGTGTGTGTTGCTCTTATTTTCGGTATATTTGTGTTTCTGTGTCACCTTGCCTGTCTGTATGTACAGCTGTCTTTTTTAGCTTTTTTTTTAATTTACTGTCTGTCTCTTTGAATGTTGTTAATAGTCAGTCTATCTCTCTTCGATTGCATATTCTATTCCCCCCCTTTCTCTCTCTCTGTCTCTCTCCTTTTCTCTCTCTCTCTCCTTTTCTCTTTCATTCATTAACTCTGTAATCTCACACCAAATATACTTAGTTCTTAATCAACATTTGTTTTTCTCATTCTATTTAAACAATACTATCTGTCTGTCTGTCTATCTTTATTTATCTGTCTGTGTCTATCTTTATTCATCTGTCTGTCTGTCTATCTTTATTTATCTGACTGTTTCTATCTATATTTCTCTACCTGTATTTTTGTCTGCATATCTATTTGTCTCTCTCTGCCTATGAATCTGTGTCTGTCTCTCTCTCTCTCTCTCTCTCTCTCTCTCTCTGTCTATGTATGTGTGTGTGTCTCCATCGTAAAAATACAAGGTTTAAACAGTTTACATGTAATATTCCCCAATTTTTATTCCTGCCTTCCACCCGTGACTTTTATTACTCAGTTCCTCCTGCGGGAAGCGTGTTGTGTTGCCTCAGTCTTGCGAAACTCAGTGAATATTGTAAAATACTTAGATACCTAATCTCTCTCTCTCTCTCTCTCTCTCTCTCTCTCTCTCTCTCTCTCTCTCTCTGCCAAAATATTTATTATCATCATCATCATCATCATCATCATCATCGGTATCATCATCGTCATCATCAGCATCATTATCATCTCCACCACCACCACCACTACCATCATCATCATCATCATCATCATTATCATCATCATCATCATCATCATCATCATCATCAACATCTCCCCCACCATCATCATCATCATCGGTATCATCATCGTCATCATCAGCATCATTATCATCTCCACCACCACCACCACTACCATCATCATCATCATCATCATCATCATCATCATTATCATTATCATCATTATCATTATCATCATCATCATAATCATCATCATCATCATCATCACAGCTGTAAGAAAGTTTCTCATATACTCTCACAGTTTTCACTTACTAATAGTGTTTCAGTCACTGTTGGGGCTTCATAAATATATTTGTGTGTTTTTTTGTGTTTGTTTTTTAACTATTCTCTACAGTCCTTTGTGAAGGCATTAATTAGCTTCAAGTTTATAAAATAATTAAATGCATTATACTGGCTGCTGGAGACCTCAGTGCTTCTCCTCAGTGAAGGAACTATGTCAGTAAGAGAGAGAGAGAGAGAGAGAGAGAGAGAGAGAGAGAGAGAGAGAGAGAGAGAGAGAGAGAGAGAGAGAGAGCTGGTAGACCCTAGCCATAAATCACATAAGCTGAAGGGTAACTTGTACAGGACAGTGTTCACTCCCACACATGACAGTTGTTTGGTATTTTAAGACTTGTCAACAAAAGGTGTGTTGGTGCGTGCTAGTACTGAAGGTTTTATTGTTCACTTTGGAACACTGATCATCTTTAGTCTTTTCTTTCTGTCTTTATATATATATATATATATATATATATATATATATATATATATATATATATATGTATATATATATATATATATATATATATATATATATATATATATATATATATATATATATATATATATATATATGGATATATATATACACGGTTATCAAAGAGAGAAGCTTTTTGAAGATTCCTTCTACTGCACAATTCACAAAATTTTCCTCTATCCTGCACCGTTCGCGAGAAGGAACCTTCTGTTGATCCATGTAGAAAATACTATTGGACAGCGTTCGAGGACGGTAACTATTTTACATTCCCTTTTTCCCCATCTGGAGAGGAAGAGCCAACCTAACCTCCCACACAGCGTTCTTGGTTCTAAAACTCCTTCCAGGTATCTTATTTCCCGACTTCAAAAACAAAATCTTCGATCCTATTCAGGCAGAGTTCGTGAGCGGAATCCACGTCACTGTTATTTACATCCAGAATACACAGGAATCACTCCAAAACTGGAAAGAGCAAAACATCACTAGATTTCCCATTACCGGCTAAAAGGTATGGTAAACAGGCCTGCTTAATCCGATCATGCCTTCAGCCTTTGAGTTTACGAGGGAGAGGAGAGGCTAGGGGAGGGAGGCGGTAAGGTACATGTCACAAAACATCTGACCATTACCAGTGTACGATAGACATGATGCTGAATTCTGATTGGCCGACAGACGTTATATCAGGAACAAGAAATTAGACACAAAATACCTGCCGCCCTTACCAACACAAACAAAAAAGTAGATACAACACTGAATTCCACTTGGCTAACAGACACTGTGTGAGAGACTGAGGGCATCAGCCTTCACTACAGCGACGAACATTATCTTGATGTTAATTAGTCTTCAGTGTATTTCTGTCTGGATGTTTATGCGTTTAGTTCTGGTGACAGTAAAGATAATATAATTACCACTAAGAAAATATCAATTGTCGGATGGTCGCTTACCATTATGTTTTATCTATCAATGTTTACCTATTTACTCCATTGTATTTCAGAGACCCAGACCTAGCGGGTCAGGTAAGTGTCCAGGTTGGATCGTAACGTTTCCCTACATGACTTGGAAGACAATTAATGTGAGATCTACACGGGTACGACACGCTCCAAAAAGTATCTATACAAGTTTGTGCAGGACAATATGACACCATGGACGAAGAATCTTGAGAACTCTACCGAGACAACAGGAGTCGCAGTGTTCACTTTGAAATTCATTGGACTCCTCCGAAAAATATTTTGGGGGTTGTATTTTTTTTTTTTTTTGTCTTTTTACAGGGATTAGCCCACCCGGGCGCAAGTCACTGACCCACATCGGGGCCTGGGGGAAAGGGGGGGGGGGCGAAAATACAACGACAACAACAACAACAACAACAACAACAATAACAATAATAATAATAATAATAATAATAATAATAATAATAATAATAATAATAATAATAATAATAATAATAATAATAAAGAACTATAAAGAAATACAAAAATGAAAAAGTGAGAAACGATATATGCATGTTGTGTTGTCAATAGTAAGAGAAACAATTGAGACCCTGCAATTGTGTGTAAATGAGACAGAAAGTGAGATCAGCAACCTGGGACTTGGCCACAATTTTCGTGATGCCATATGGCATCAGGGTCTACCATTATCCAACGCATTATGCTTCCAATATCTTCCCAGGCGGTAGTACCTCCCTGTTTGATAGCTGCCTACTACCTACTAACTATATGGTACCTTCACCTTAACACCTACCTACAATATCTTTCCTACACTGACACCAAAGAGGAAGATACAGTAACCTTCAGGGACCGTAAGGAGACACAGCTAAACAGGATTCTTGACTATGAATAAAGTCTCTACTAAAGAGGATCAGGTCGTAGGATGGTGGTACATGTTAAGTTATTGAGTGATCTGGGCTGTAAATTAGTTGAAAGTGACGGAGACTCCAGAGCATCCAGCTGTGTCTTTCAGCGCCTCAGAATAATGAAAATTAAATGAAGGAATGGAAAATAACGAAGTGTCTCAAACAAGCCAACAGATGAGACAGAATAAGGCCATGACTGAGGGTGGCAAGAAGCGTGAGGATATAACTGAGGGTGGCAGGAGGTGTGAGAACATGACTAAGGGTGGCAGGAGGAGAGAGGACATGACTGAGGGTGGCAGGAGGAGTAAGGCCGTGACTGAGGGTGGTAGGAGGAGTGATTACATGACTGAGGGTTGCAGGAGGAGTGAGGACATGACTGAGGGTGGCAGGAGGTGTGAGGACATGACTGAGGGTTGCAGGAGGTGTGAGGACATGACTGAGGGTTGCAGGAGGTGTGAGGACATGACTGAGGGTGGTAGGAGGAGTGATTACATGACTGAGGGTTGCAGGAGGAGTGAGGACATGACTGAGGGTTGCAGGAGGTGTGAGGACATGACTGAGGGTGGCAGGAGGGGTAAGGCCATGACTGAGGGTTGCAGGAGGAGTGAGGACATGACTGAGGGTTGCAGGAGGTGTGAGGACATCTAGCAGGAGGGTCACGCAGTCTGGGAGGTGTAGTCACTCCTAGGGAGACCAATAATGTTGACCTGTTAGCTGATACCATAAAAAGGAAGAGAAAAATGAACAAGGTTTCTTACGGTAGAGTGAACACAATACCTGGCAGTAACAAAAGAGTCACCTTACAACAATGGTGCGGTATTGTTATACTCCTGTGAAAATATGTAATAAAGAAGACTTATAACACTATACATTAATTAACTTCTTAATCAATGGTATTTTTTTTAGTAAAAAATACCAACACATTTGTATATATATATATATATATATATATATATATATATATATATATATATATATATATATATGACAAAAACGTTGGCCACGGGAGAAGGTTTTAAGGTTTTCGTGACCAACACCAAACTTCCTTGACAACAGATTTGAGGAGAACTCAGTGTCGTCGCTGTGTCGCGGTGTTTAAAACTGCAAAGGAGAGATCACGTGAGCTTCCAGGTGGGGGAGTGGATGGAAGAGAAGGGGAGGGGGGATAGGGGAGTGTAGGGAAGAGAAGGGGAGGGGGGATAGGGGAGTGTAGGAAAAAAAGGCGGGGATTCCGTGTCGCGATCGGAACGCTATGTGCGGGAGTGAGGCGCTGGACTCTCCCTGGTGGTCGCCTCAAGAACTACAGTGACGATTGATCTCTGTCACGTCCGTCCTCCTCCAACACCTCCACTTTGTGTTTACTCGCAGCCCCACGTGATGGATGGACCCCAGGTCGATCATTTCTAGTTTTTACGGCAAAATTTCATTGTGTTGTCGTGTGACTGAATCTAAGATAGAATTTCCTCACCTCACTTTTTTGGGTCGCCTACGGCCAGAAACACAATATCACATCAACAATATCAATAACACCAGTATGCAAATTTTAACACAGTGGGCTAGGAACTGTTCCCAAATTATATTCCTTTTTCTTCATTTAACACCAGACGAATGAACTCTACTGCAGGAGGTCATATTCTTTCCCAGGTTATGACTATCAACAACCAGCTGTTTGATGGTCAATAATAGCAGCTGTCTCCATCATCACTACGGGTTTAATAGTCATGCCCTTATGCTGTTGTTTTTCTTTCTTCTTTTATTTTTTCTGTCATCCTCTGTGGACTGGGCGATAATATGTATTTATTGTTTTGGGGGGGACTTAAGGAAAGACAGAGATGACTGATAAACACACACACACACACACACACACACACACACACACACACACACACACAAATACAAAAGGAACAAACACGCAAGCAAACACACACTAGCATCTAACAATCACAATCCCATGTACTGACAATAACAACATCCTATAACAACCGTACTAACGATGGCAAGAGCTCCTAACAACCAGGCTTCCCATACTAACAAAAACAACAGCTCCTAACAAACGCATTAACAAACACTAACACACAGTAAACAGCTTAACCTCAACAGCCAGCTTTACTTGACCTCAAATTCACCTGTGATTTTAGTCATGGCAATTAACCTGTACCTGTAGTGGAGGGAATAAACAGACAGAGATAAAAAGAGAAAAACAGAAATACAGAGATAGAAACAAACAGACAGATAGTGAGATATAACAGAGAGCAAAAGAAAGAGAGATACAGAGAGGGATAGAGAGAAAAACACACAGAGATACAGAGAGAAACAGAAATAGAGACAGAGAAAACAATAGAGATACAGAGAGAAACAGAAATACAGAAAGACAGAGAGAGAGAGAGAGAGAGAGAGAGAGAGAGAGAGAGAGAGAGAGAGAGAGAGAGAGAGATCCTCGTCAAAAACAAGAATAAAAAAATGACACTAAACCGGAGAAAAACTAATGCAAAGAAAGAAAACAAAAAGGGAAAGAGAGAGACACCACTCCCTTCTTAACAAAACATAACGAAATAGAAGGCAGACAGACAGACAGACAGACAGACAGACAGAGAGATATGATCCTCCCATATAACCAAGCAAGAACGACTTATACTCAGAGTCAGATAGTCACGTTAATTGTCGCCATTTATTTAAAGGCATAAATAATGTTAAACTTCCTCTTGAAATCTTTTGCTAAGGGTTTCAGATCCTACGTTGGTTTTGTATTGAGTGTACTGTGTTAATTCAATGTCCGCCTCTACTAACTTGACTGATATATACTAGAATATGCAAGTAAATCACTGTAGGTACGCGTGATCCAAGTATATGCTGATAACCACAAGGAAACAAGAAAACACGAAATTCCCAAGCGCTTTCGTGTAATTCACATCTTCAGGGGTGAGTACAGACTAAAGAGAAATACTTGAGAAGGCTAATATATACAGTAGAGGAGAGCCTTCTCAAGTATTTCTCCTTAGTCTGTACTCACCCCTGAAGATCTGAATTACACGAAAGCGTTTGGGAATTTCGTGTTTTCTTGTTTCCTTGTGGTTATCAGCATATACTAGAACGTGTGTGTGTGTGTGTGTGTGTGTGTGTGTGTGTGTGTGTGTGTGTGTGTGTGTGTGTGTGTGTGTGTGTACAGTTTCTTGCGGAATAGACAAAAGAATAATTTGTTTATTTTCTTTTGTTTTTGTCATTCATTCTTTATATATTCATTTTCATACACGATGGAATATAAAAACATTTCCTTTCGTATTTTACGTTGTGGTGAGAACTACTTAATAAGTAAGGTTAGGTTAGGTTAGGTTAGATTAAGTTAGGTTAGGTTAGATTAAGTTAGGTTAGATTAAGTTAGGTTAGCATTATTGTGGTTAATAGTAAGCATGAAAAAACTGGGGTGTCTAATTCTCAGGTGATCTCATGACGTTTCTTTAAAAGTTGAACAAGCAGACATTCCCACACAAAGTCATACCCACGCGACTCAGCTGTCCATCACCCCGTAAAATGTGCTCCCTTGACGTGTGGGTCCTCCCTCAACACAGAGTTACAAGGAGTGATAATTGAGGTGGTTATGGTGATACGGACAGCCTCTAACACCCCTGCTGCTGCTGCTCTTTCTTCTGAGATTTATAGACCAAAATCCAGTGTTTAGGAGGCATGTGAAGTCTCAATTCCCCCCTTCCCCTCCCCCTCCATCCCCCCTTCCCTTCCACCACACCCCCTTCCCCCTCCCCTTCCCCTCCCCCTCCCCTTCCTCTTCCCCTCCCCCTTCCTCTTCCCTTCCCCCTCCCCTTCCTCTTCCCCTCCACCTTCCCCTTCCCCCCTCCTAAAATTCCTGTGTGACATATGGCTGGATCGTTGAATGTTGCGAGGTGGAAAGGGGGGGAAGGGAAGAGGGTTGTGCTCCTCCCCGTAACCCCTTGCCCCCAAAGGTCAAAGGAGGTGAGGAGGAGGGTTGAGGTGCTAGCTTGCATTTGTTAAGGGGGGGGGGGGGGAGAGCTGTATTTCCCTTGACACTCTGGCCTGAAAGTTTGAAGGGGTGAGGGGAGGTAAGGGTTGGAATTGATCAAATTAGATGGCAGAATGTATATATGTATCCACGTTTTCATTGTGGATCTACATGAAGTATATATGTATGTATGTATGTATGTATGTATGTATGTATGTATGTACTGTATGTATGTATGTACTGTATGTATGTATGTATGTCTGTATGTATGTATGTATGTACGTATGTATGTATCATTTTCTCGGGGGATCACATGATATAACAGAAAGATGACCAATGAACAACTGAAATATCATAGTTTAAATTAAAAAAAAATGTTCCACGTAAATATCTCAATATAGTTACATCTTAACAAAATATAATTCAAAGAAAATCAATCGTAAAAAAAAAAAAAAAAATATTTGTCATATTAAGAGGAAAATTAAACCAAACGTAAAAAAAGTAATTGTAAGAGTTTTTGAAAGTTAAACACTATAAGGTATATTTATTTTCCAAGTCATGGTTCTTTTTTTTCCCGTTGGTACTTGTAAGTTAAGTTAGTTTATATTTGGTTTAATTAGGTTAGATTAGGTTAGGTTAGGTTATGTATGTTATGTAGGTTAGGTTAGGTTAGGTTAGGTTAGGCCCCGGGGATACCAGTAGGTTAGGTTAGGTTAGGTTATGTATGTTATGTAGGTTAGGTTAGGTTAGGTTAGGTTAGGTCCCCGGGGATACCAGTAGGTTATCTTTTACGGAACCTGAATAAAACATGTCGGACCTGCGAGGTGGTCTATGAATAACTTAAGACAATGGTAAGACGCGTGACTCATACTGCTGCTGGTGGTGTCACATGTTTTTGTGCTTGTAGAAGGTCGAGAGAGAGAGAGATAGTGAGAGAAAGAGACATTTGGTGAGAGAGAGTAAGAGAGATAAAGTGAGAGAAATAGATAGTGAGAGAAAGAGAGATATGGTGAGAGATATAAAGTGAGAGAAAAAGAGATAGTGAGAGATAGAGAGAATGGTGAGAGAGATATAGTGCGAGAGAGAGAGATAAAGTGAGAGAAAAGGAGAGTGAGAAAGAGAGAGAAAGAGAGAAATAAAGTGATGGTGAGAGAGATAAAGTGAGAAAAAAGATAATGTAAGAGAACGAGAGAGAAAGAGAGAGAAAGAAAGAGAAAGAGAGTGAGAGAAAAAATGAGAGATATAAGTCAAGTAAAAGAGGGTGAAAGAGAGACACACAGACGGAGAGATAAACACTTAGACAGACAAACAGAGATAAGCTCAGAGGTCGAGAAAGAGGAAGAGAGGGAGAGGAAGAAACAGAAAAAGAATGAGACAGACTAAAAGAGAAAAACAGAAAGAATAGAAAGATACACAGATAAAAACGCAGAGTGGTAGATAATGGAAAACAATGACAACTAGAGAGAGACAGAGAGAGAGAGAGAGAGAGAGAGAGAGAGAGAGAGAGAGAGAGAGAGAGAGAGAGAGAGAGAGAGAGAGAGAGAGAGAGAGAGAGAGAGAGACCTTTGGATGTCTCTATTTATATGTACAGCGACGAGAGTTGTTGCAAACCCTCAAGACCTGCAACATGCAAGGCAAGATAATCTGTTGCTGTCCTCCTCTGAGAATGCAATCCCCCCCCCCCTTTTTTTTTGTCCTTGTCTTCTAATACACTTCACTGTGTTACCTTTGGTTACCGACTAAAAAAATAAAATATACATGTGTGTGTGTGTGTGTGTGTGTGTGTGTGTGTGGTGTGTGTGTACAGATAGATAGATAGATAGATAGATTTTCTTCTCAGCCAACCAACATATACTTTAGTTCTTAAAGTTTCAAAACTCTTTATGCATTTTTGAGAGGTTGGTCGTGTGTGTGTTGGCGGCAAGAGAACCTTAGGAAAACTCTGGGTACTTAAGAGTTTGTAAGTCTTGTCGCCAGAGTTGTGTGTGTGTGTGTGTGTGTGTGTGTGTGTGTGTGTGTGTGTGATTGTCGCCCTATGTTCTGTCGTTATCATATATATAATTCTAAATCAGTGTGACGTGACCAACAGACGTCAACAGTCCTCAACATTCCCGCCACGAAACGAAAATTGTTCCCTGTTTATTTCACTTTTCCCCTGAATTTTCGAGTCGCTGTGTTGTTCCAGTCAAGTTGTGTGAAAGGCAAAAAGTTAAGCTGCAGAAATGGGGCGATCAATCACAGCCTACCACATTCCTACCATATACTACTTCTATACACTACTACACATCAACCACACACCATCACACTTTAATATACATCTACCACACACGACCATCACACATATACCACACACAACCACACATTACTACACATCTACCACACACAACCACACATTACTACACATCTACCACACACACCACAGACACACACCAACAAATCTACCACACATACTAAACACCTACCAAACACTACTACCACATACCACATACTATACCACATGTTATCCAATACTATCACATACCTACCTAAGACTAGCACACAATTTCATGATGATAATAAATACCTTGATATTAATATACAGAACGAAGGAAACTACAGAAATATTAAAAGTTTGAGAGTATTATTAAATTCTACTCACCTTCCCTCCCTCCCTCAACCTTCACCTCCTTCCCTCCCTCCCTCAGTCCATTACCTGTCACTTTGTTAAATTAATCAAATTTGGACACATCAAACCGCATATTGTTACCCAGGATGAAGGATAATATAGGGGAGTTAGTGTGTTATTGAGTTATTTTTGTATTGATTTAGTTATTGGGTGAAATATTACAGGTATAGTTAATAAATTACTTAAATAAATCAATTGTAATTCAGAGATTTATAGTGACACGTGTTCTTTATTTACATATGTGACGTCACGGATTTAAATATGTCTTATACTTGAATAATATAATGATAAAAGGTGAATTAAGGAAAGTAAGAAAGAGAAATGAATGTAAATGCAGGAGAACAAGTAAGTGGGATAGTAAATGAGAGAAACAGAGAGAGGCAATAAAAGAAAAGAATGTTAAACGAAGACAGAAGGGAGACAACAATACATTAGCATGATTAGCTGAATCACAAAAGGAAACAGCAAATATTGCAAATTGAAACACACACACACACACACACACACACACACACACACACACACACACACACACTACCATTCACAAATTCCCGTATAATACAAGAAATAAAAACTTCCACGAAATAACTAATGAATATCGAATAATGTCGAGTTGGCACCGCCTCCCTAAGTTGACTGACTGGCGCCTGCTATTGGCTACAACAACGAACCAATCACCGACGACAGAACCACCAGAAGGAAAGACAAGACCGCCTTAAATAAGTCCTGAACGGCGCCGTGGTCACTAGTAATGAAGCAATATACTCATGGTGACAACCCGATCACCACACTTTGGGTTTTAATGTCAGTAATCATTTCCCATTCTCTGACTCGACGACGGAGAGGTGGTGGTGGTGGGTGCGTGGTTGCGTGCGGTCAGTGCTACACATCCGCATCGACTGACTTTAACACACGAAGGGCCCAACTATTTATAATGTTCCTAGACCTTCCTGGAAGAACGAAAAAATAAATAAATAACAAAAGGGGTTCAGGGAGATGTATGGTAATGGTATGGTAGTGAGGTGGTTTACTACAAGCTGTGTATGGTGGTATGGTAGTTGAGTGGTTATTGTTAACTGTGTATGGTGGTGGTATGATAGTGGTGTGGTTATTGTTAACTGTGTATGGTGGTGGTATGATAGTGGTGTGGTTATTGTTAACTGTGTATGGTGGTGGTATGGTAGTGGTGTGGTTACTACGGTATGGTAGGGAAATGACTACTGCTAGTTATATATATATAGTAAAAAATATGGCGATTAATAGCTATATATGGTGATGGGACGATAAAAGGAAATGAGGAAATGAGAGAGAGAGAGAGAGAGAGAGAGAGAGAGAGAGAGAGAGAGAGAGAGAGAGAGAGAGAGAGAGAGAGAAGGAAGGCGAGAAGAAAGGAAAGGAGGGAGGAAGGAGGAAGAGGGAAGGAAGGAGGAAGAGGGAAGGAAGGAGGGGGAGGAGGGAATAAGGGAGGGAGAAAACAAGAGGGTAGGTCAAGAACTATAAATTGTATTGATTTTACACTGTGACTCTCCCACTTGTCTCTGCTTTTCGTCTGTCTGTCTGTCTGTCTGTCTGTCTGTTAAAAGTTTAAATTTATATATTTAAATATATACGTATTTGTCTATCCATCCATTCATCTATCTGTCTATCAATATATCTCATTTTGTCCTCTCGCCATCTATCTACCTATTTATCTATCCAGCTATCTGCTTATTAATATAATTTTCTTAGTGATCATGACCGTGTTCACTCATCTACACATCTACTGATTTACCTCTCTCTCTCTCTCTCTCTCTCTCTCTCTCTCTCTCTCTCTCTCTCTCTCTCTCTCTCTCTCTCTATTCCCAATCTTTTGTAAGACTTTTATATTGTTATTATTTCCTTCTTTTTCTTCTTCTTCTCTTCCTATTCGTCGCCCTCCTCCTCCTCCTCCTCCTCCTCCTCCTCCTCATCTTCCTCCTCCTCCTCCTCCTCCTTCTTCTTTATGTCTCACATCCACTCATTCTCCAAAGGTCTCTGATGAAAAGTTAATACATACCATTATCTTGCCCCTGGAGTACCGAGTAAAGGACAGAGAAATAGTGAATAGAGATGAAAGAGAAGTAAGAAACAAGACAGGAATTATAGACATAGGCAATGACAGACACAGACATATATAAGAATAAGAGAGAAAATAAATAGATATATACAAGAATAAAAGAGAAAAGAGACAGACATATATAAAAAAAAATATATAAGACAGACATGACAGACATACAGACATGACACATACACACACATGACAGACACACACACACACATGACAGACACACACACACATGACAGACACACACACACATGACAGACACACACACATGACAGACACACACACATGACAGACACACACACATGACAGACACAGACATGACAGACACACACACATGACAGACACAGACATGACAGACACACACACATGACAGACACACAGACATGACAGACACACGCACATCACGCACATGACAGAACGACAAATAAAATCGACGAGATAACGACATAACACAAGAAGAAAATGAGATAAAATAACATACAAAACTAAAATCGACGTCAAGCGAAAGAATATGATGTGAAGTGACATAAAAGTGTTGGAAAATGAATCTGAGAAAAAACCAAAAAAGAAAATGATAACATATGAATACAAAAAAAGTAAAATAAATAAAACAATAAAAACGACTTAAAATCGATATTAAACAAAACCACCGTCATAAAAACGACCTAAAATCGATATTAAACAAAAGAACCAACATATTAAACGACTTAAATCGATATCAACAAAAGAACGAAACATAAAAACGACCTAAAATCGATATTAAACAAAACCACCGTCATAAAAACGACCTAAAATCGATATTAAACAAAAGAACCAACATATTAAACGACTTAAATCGATATCAACAAAAGAACGAAACATAAAAACGACCTAAAATCGATATTAAACAAAACCACCGACATAAAAACGACCTAAAATCGATATCAACAAAAGAACGAAACATAAAAACGACCTAAAATCGATATTAAACAAAACCACCGTCATAAAAACGACCTAAAATCGATATAAAACAAAAGCACCAACATATTAAATGAGATATAACGAACCAAAATCACAGAAAAACAAACAAACACATCAGATCAAAATAAAACGAAAACAAACATAAAACGAAACAAAAACGATGAAAATTAATATAAATAAAATAAAAAACAAAGAACAAATACACTTAATACAGACATAGACGTACCATAATAGATGTACCATAACAGACGTACCATAACAGACGCACCATAACAGACGTACCATAACAGACGTACCATAACAGACGTACCATAACAGATGTACCATAACAGACGTACCATAACAGACGTACCATAACAGATGTATCTTAACAGACGTACCATAATAGACGTACCATAACAGATGTACCATAACAGACGTACCATAACAGACGTACCCTAACAGACAGACACACCTACCAGAAATACCTAAAATACATGCTAATATATATAACAACAGACATACGTACCAAATAGACATACTTAACATAAACGCTAACAGACAGACGTGACAGAAAGGCATAAGAGGCAGGCCTGGGTTAATTAATATCTTAACTCAAGGCAGAGGGGGGATCAAACACTCACTAATTGCTTGTGTCTACATGAGTGTACGTTTCTCAGGCGCCGAGGATATACATACATGTGTACGTGTCTCCTCATGCTTAATTCTTGGTTAATTGTGGAATGGTTTGATGTAGACGGCGGCCTGTAGTGTGTGTGTGTGTGTGTGTGTGTGTGTTTATTACATATACAAGAATAACATAAAAGTAGTCTACAAAAAAAGTTGGACTACCACGAACAAGCGGAAGAGAACAATGGAGAAACAACAATATAGGGTAGACAAAAACACGTAATATAACACAGAACTAGAGACTAAAAGTAACACAAACATAAATCTGTAGAAAAAATGTAACAATACTGTAGAGAACAATGGACTATATAGGTAAAAAGTACATATAGATGGACACCACAGAGGGAGAGAACACAGAAATAGACCATCAGTGCTGCGGATATCGTAAATAAAAACACTACAATATTTTTATTCAGA
>CAUDMG010003960.1:582500-697500 GCA_958450375.1 Homarus gammarus
CAAAGTTAATATCGATGTGACGTCTTGGTGGTTGTGACGTCAAGGAAACCTTGGCCTTCCGCGCCAACCACTAACAAAATTATATGGGTGGTTAAGTAAGGCAGAAGTGAGACACCCAGGAGCTCCGTTCTCACTCAGAGTTCACACACAGGGATATGTTATGTTGAGGAATGATCCAGACATCCTAAGCGACCTTGTCAACAATGAACTCGAGGGAATAACTACGCAACAACCACCATTGACATCAAACAGGACTCCCATAATAATCAAAGGACTCGACCAGTTCCAAGACCCTGTAATGCTCGAACAAGATGAGAACATTACAAGGCCAAGGCGGCTCAGAGGCAAGAATGAAGTCATGGCCTGACTGGATAGGATCTGAGGACCCACCCAGGACTCTCACTGTCCTTGGTGCTTACCGTTATCTAAAGGTAGACATCTATCAGCCCCCATCCCGGAGATGTTACAAATGTCAGCGATGGGGCGATGTGGCTCGTGTCTGGCCTTCTCATAGACCGTGGTGTGGCTTCTGTGCACGACCACACACAACAAAGATCTGCAGTGAGAAGATTACTGCAGGTGAAACTGTACAAAAACGCTGCATCAACTGTAAGACTGATGGAGTCCCTACAGGGCACTACAACTGCCCTCAAGCCCCCCCCGCCGCCCCCCACAGCGATCAAACCCGCCACCTAGGCAGGTGTACTGCTATAGGGGAGCCACCTAACCGACAGGTACCAGCTGTTAACAACAGACCCATACGGAGTGATACAGACGCAGAGCCGCAACAGGAAGTTGCCAACGTTCCCACTGAAGACACAAGCAACGTAGTGAACACTGCCATGGAAAATGACACACAACAGCTCAAAGATCAGAACACCTCAAATGTTCAAACTGTTTCAAGCTTCCCTCACTGTAGTCCGGGAACACGTGAATGAACTTAGATACAATGCATGGGAACAATATGTCAACAGCTTAAACCAACACCCTCCTCTTAGCAAAGCTTGGAGGGACATAAACACAATCAGGGGTAAAAACAGAAGACACGTCTCCCATCCAAACCCGCTGCAAAAATCGAATGAGCTAATAACAACGTGGGCTAATGTCTCCAGCTATGACATGTTACCAACTAGGAATAGAGAACTCCTTGATGCGAAGGCTGGAGAGAGAAGTAATCTCATTACCTTTAGGCTGGGCAAACAACACGATGAGTGTGATGTTCCATATACTGAGTGGGAGCTTGACGCCGCCCTCGCCAGGGGTAGGTCTACTTTCCCTGGAGAGGACGGAGTCACCTACAACATCATTAGACTACTAAGGCGCGTGCCGGGCAATCCACTATTGGCATTGTACAATATGAGCCATGCCGAGGGCCAACTACCCACATCATGGACCAGCAGTATTGCTGTACCAATACCAAAGCTGGAACAGCCTGATGCTTTTCGTCCCATATCACTAACCAGCTGCCTGTGTAAAACCTTTGAGAGGATGGTTCTTGGCAGACTCTTATATAGAATCAGAGAACACATGTCTCCCAACATAATTGGCTTCACCCATGGTAAAGGTGTACATAATTGCATCACCACTTTCCTAACTGTGCATGGTGATGATACACCACATTTCTTGACCTAAAAGCTGCATTTGATATTGCCAATAGGCAACTTATATTGTACGAATTAGCCAAAATAGATATAGGAGGTTGGCTGTTACACTGGATAAGTGGTTACCTCACCAACAGAAGGGCTGCTGCACTGTTTCAGGGTTACAAAAATGAAGTTAAAGATATGCAACTTGACACCCCCCAAAATGGGGTACTTAGTCCTACTTTGTTCAATGTTCTTGTGAATGCATTATTATTGAAGTGCTGTCATTATGACTCAGCCTAACGGCAATGTAATAGAGAAAGGAGCTAGAATTAGTAACTGGGCATCCACTCTACAGACTGAATTATTTTCCATACTCACAGCCCTGAAACCTGTTGAAGACTGCCACTGACAGTCTCATCATCACTACCTCCTTATCCTCACTACTTGCCTCTTGATACCCTGAACTCAGATTGTCACCCGCTTGTCTCTGAAACCAGACACAATCATGTGTCTTGTTGACGGGGGTATCAGGATCAAGCTGCTGTGGATCTCCTCTCACATAGGCATCAGTCAACATGATAAGAGTCGATGCCTTCGCTAAACTCGCGCCCAACACTGACACTGGTGAGTACAATCTGGGACTGTCAAACAGAACCTTAAAAACTGTAATCAGAAAAGAACTTGCTGATGAATTTGAAGCAAGTAGGCAAGTGCAAACTGTCACTAGTCAAGGTATGTATATGGAGCAAATAACAAGATCACTAAATTACAAGATATTGTAACCACTAGACTAAGGTTAAGATAAAAGTACCTCTGGCAGTATGCCCCTCAGACAGATGTGAACAAAACTATATGTAAAGTGTGTGGCCAGACATATGGCCACACACTCCAACACTACGTCTTAGACTGTGAAAAAATAGAACCTTATAGAGATAGGTCCAAGCACATTGTGTATACAATGACACAGCACTTTACCTCTGGTGGCAAGATAGCTGATATACTAAGGCTGTATCCACACTCCCCCACCCACTTCATCTCATCTCTCTCTTTTATACATCCACCCACTTCCTTTCTTTTCATTTTTCACTACCTCTCCTTCTTATCTCTTCCATTCCTCCTTTTACTTTTCGCTTTCCTTTATTCCCATCTCCTTTCCTTCTTTTCCTGCATCATCTCTCCCTATCCCAGCTTTCTCTTCCACTTTATAAGCATTTTGTCATCTTCGTTTCTTCTTTTCTCCTTCTTACCCCCTTCTTCTACCTCTCCTTTGTTATCGTAAAGGCGAAATGACATCATCAAAAACTCACTAATCCTCGTATGACATTTCAAAGGATTTTACATTGTAATTTATTTATTTTTCAATTTGCAGGTGTCATGCGGAGGAAGTTGTGTCTCGCCATGTGTTCAGACTCAATATCAATACCCGAGGGACTTTTGGTGACTCACATTACTAAAAAAAAAAAAAAAGAAGAGTCAAAGGGCAGGAATTAATAACGAAAGATGATAACGAGTAAATGAAATGTGAGTAGTGATGCCTGTAGAGTTATATTACAACATACTGTATATAAACCTTTGACAAATTATACCAATGAGTTTTTTTTTTATCTACAATGGCATAATAATCTTTAGAAATGACCAAGTGAGGCTATATCAAAAGGCGACAACATTATACTGTCGTCATCGTGGATCATAAAGTAAGCTGCATTTCAGATATGGGATGTGAATTTCTCGTATCAACCAGACTGCTGAAAAATAATGGGAGTAAGTAAATTGTGGACGATGATATACTTTGTGTAATACTTCGAATTTTTGGCGAGCACCCACCCACACACACACACACACACACACACACACACACACACACACACACACACTGGAACATGTCGTCTTCACCACAATAATAACACAACTATGAGTCATTCTTGATGTCTTTCTACATCATGAAGTCTGAACCATGAGAGAAAAAATGCTTAATGTAATACGAATCAGAGCAACAAAGTAAAAAATAATTATGCTAAATAAAGTGATAAAAAGTTAGAGTTTTGTTTTATTGTGTCAAGATTCAAGGTAAACTTCAAATATTGGCGTTAATAATGAAGAAAGGAAAGGGGACGGAATGATATATGAGTGTATTGATTACTCGAGGTTGAGAGAGAGAGAGAGAGAGAGAGAGAGAGAGAGAGAGAGAGAGAGAGAGAGAGAGAGAGAGAGAGAGAGAGAGATAATAACTTGATTACACGTTAACTTGAGGATTGCCTAAAGTTACGACACCTTACAGCGATAACATAACTTAGATCTCACACATCATGCAAGAAGACTACAGCTCTCTTATGTCACTCGGGATGACAGTTACTTTGAAGAATTTTATGATGTTTCCTTGAGTACAGAGTCAGGATGGTTTATGTTGTAACTGGAATTTTTAACAAACAGGAATAATAATAATAATAATAATAATAATAATAATAATAATAATAATAATAATAATAATAATAATAATAATAATGCAATAACAACAACAACAACAACAACACTACACAATACTCCATTTAACAAAAAATATTGGCCTAGAAATAAGTGAACTAAACCTTACTAGGATATAAACCCACCTGTGTGTATTTTATTTGTCCTTTACCAAAACACAAAAAAAAAAACGCTAATAATTCCATATCCCAAGAGGCCTGCAAAGTCGTCCGACCACACGTGGAAAAAAGAAAGGTGTTATTACAGTATTCTTAACTAATATTTTTATTATTTTTTCTTTGTTTTTAACTGAGTTTCTGTGGATGTTTAAGAGGAGAGAGAGAGAGAGAGAGAGAGAGAGAGAGAGAGAGAGAGAGAGAGAGAGAGAGAGAGAGAGAGAGAGAGAGATTGAATAGTGTGGAATGTTTGGTATGGTTATTATTATTATTATTATTATTATTATTATTATTGTTATTATTAATATTATTTGATGATTATTAAAAATCTCCCTCGTATTATTATCCTTATTATTATTATTACAATCAATGTCATCATTCATCATTATCAATAGTATCGATATTCTTCCTATTATTAATACTTCTTCGTATTCCTGTTAATATTATTACTATCGACTTTATACACATGTCAGGTTTCGAGTCAGTCTCCTCCTCGTCAATCCATAATCTGACACTATAAACCCCCAAAAAGGCTGATCTCTTTAGGCAAAAGTAAGCTTCTATAAAAGCTTGTTTTTATTTTTCATTTTGGTTTAACTTTTGTACCACCTACACACCGCGTATCTCTTTTGTCCATCAGTTTTTTCGTCTTTTTAAAGTAAATGAAAATTGTCTGGTGCTTTTTGTGGTAAAGTTGTGTGATATTTTTAATCTGTGTGTGCGTGACTGTCTATGTGGATGGTAATCACCCGTCATTCCGTTTGTCTGTCTGTCTTGTTTCTCTGTATATGAGCATGGTGGTATCTCTCTCTCTCTCTCTCTCTCTCTCTCTCTCTCTCTCTCTCTCTCTCTCTCTCTCTTAATACCTTTCCTATCTCTACTGATCATTTTTTTTTCATTTCCTTTCCCTCCTTTATCTCTGTACACTACAAAAAACAGAGCAGAAGAGCTAAAAAAAATAAACACAAAACAAACAGATGAATAACACACAAACTAAAAAAAAAACACAAACGAAAGAGAAAAAAATACGCAAAGAAAAACCTCAACTACCATCACCAACCATTTGTCATTGGTCGAGTGCAACAAAACTAACGTCACCTGCCAACCAATCACCAAAAGGTATTAGCTATTCAACCAATGAAGTATTCTCTTTTCTCCAACAGAAGCTCAATATCCTGGTCATTTTATTGGTACCATTTAGAGACGTGATAAAAAAAAATAACAGCCGAGAAACATCAAAGATTGATATGACTTGTTAAAGGTAAATTTTAATCAACAACCAAATGTTTCCTCAAAGGTCTTTTCTGACAGCGAATGTGACGTCGTTCTCTGTAAATCCTTTTAGCTCGTGTGTGTGTGTGTGTGTGTGTGTGTGTGTGTGTGTGTTTAAATATGTGTTTTTATTTCATTGCGTATTTATTTTATCTATTTCTTTGTCTCGCTTTATTTTATACATATTACATCATTTTCTTATGTGCGCCTTTTTCTTTATCGCTTTATGTATCTATTCATATTAACAGTGCTATTTTTTTTCAAACATCTCTTCTTTTATATTATTTCTCTATGTTCGTATTTTTTTACTCATTAATTTATTCAATGACAAGAAATATTATATATAATTATTCATCTCTTCGGTGTGTGTAATATTCTCAACTTTACTGTATATACGTGATATCTGTTTTGTATACAACTATACACGGTGTATGCGGCAGCAGGCGCTCTTCGTTCATACACGCTTGCTTGTATAGTATCAACACACACACACACACACTGTCCCAACACTTCTCACCTGCTATCACCTTAGTATTAATAAAAACCAAGTTTCTGAAGGTGTTTGCAGTTACCTGTAAATTTGGATTGTATTACAGACTGACTCGGAAAGCTTTGATGTTTGTGTAGTCAAATTCTTTCTGAGTTTGTTAGCCCAACCTGATGTTTGAATGTAAATATGTTAAAGGGTTTTGAAATAGGTGTTTATCTTTCACTCTCTCTCTCTGTACAAAATATCGATTTAGGATGAGAACAATACAGAAATATAAGGAGAGGAACACGTGAATAAAAGATGTATACAGATAAAATATATACAATAAATAATGAAATATAACAATGGGGCTAAGACTCGATTTTCTGAATCTATTTCCTGAGGCAAATCTGAGTTACTACTCCTAGTTTTTTTTTATTTATATCACCATTTCCATATTTTATTAAGATTCTTCTTTTCTATGAGTTACCTGATGTAGTGAACTAAGGTCTAGTGAAAGATGATTAAGGACCTCTAGCAGTCGAATTACCTTCATCTAAAGACAATAATTTCTTTTCCTTTTAAAATCATGAGAGTTCAAGGGTTAAAGTATATTGGTGATGGATATTGCTTTCGTTCGTCTGTGTTGGTTTGTCTCGTTAATATTTATGTTTCGGAAGATTAGCATAAAGGGATGAGATGGGGATTCATAATGAGTTAGGTCTGTCTTTCTGTCTGTCTGAGTCGCCCTTCTCTCTCTCTCTCTGTCTGAATTCCTACTCGTCTGCCTGTTAGTCTTTTTTTTTATGCTATAGGATTTGTTCTCTCTCTCTCTCTCTCTCTCTCTCTCTCTCTCTCTCTCTCTCTCCATTTTCCACTGGTACATCTCACACCTCTTCCCGCACGTCTAAATGACTCCTCCCCCCGCCCCCCCGCACTTCTCTGTATCTTCCCCTCCTTCCTTCCCCTAACACCTCTCACCCTCCCTACCTTTCTCACACTTTACCTCATCCCACCACCTTCCCCTTCTACCTGCCCCCTCACCCCTTCTTCCCCCTCCTGTACCCACTCCTTCCCCTCCTGCCTCACCTGGCCCCCACTTATCAAGCGTAATGTCCGGGAATTTCTTTTCAGGTGTGAGCGCTTGAGGGCCTCATTAGGCACGCCTTACCTGCGTTAATTGCTGGGCCATCTAGACCTGACCTTCACCTCACACACACACACACACACACACACCTTACCTGAGTTTATAGGCCTAGGTGTTGTCTAAAAAATAATGATTACGTAACGTTACGCCTTCTTCCCTGAGGTTTTAGGCCAAAGTTATTTCCCCCAAATTATGAGTTATAAGTTGAACCCTATAGGCCTAAGTAACGTCTCAAAAATTATGAGTAATGAGATGAGTGCAATAAGCCCAGGTGATGACATCTACACCTTGTTGCCCGAGACAGTAAGCGTAGGAGTTTTTCTCATTATTCTGTGTCTCAAATCCCCACAAATTATGAGTTTCGGGTTGGCTAAGACTGTCTCACATTTTATTAGTTTGACCTTAGAAAAACACCTATCTCCTGTCTCCATAATTGTGAGTTTCCATCTTCCTAACACTAACCTCACAAATTATGAGTTTGATCTTAAAAAAAAATCCTCTCATAATGTCTCATAATGAGTTTATGTTCAATCCAAAACCCTTGACAATCATCAACTACTTTACAAACTATAAATGTGAATCTCTCTCTCTCTCTCTCTCTCTCTCTCTCTCTCTCTCTCTCTATCTCTCTCTCTCTCTCCCACCCGTCGTTGAATGTTATCTGGTAGGCCTACACAGAAACTGAAAAATTAACCTGCCTCCTTGATTGGATTATATAGGCCTCTATCACCCCTCGGGAAATTACATATCTCATCTCATCGTCTTTCTTTCTTTCTTTCTTTCTTTCTTTCTTTCTTTCTCGATATGTTGATTTCAATTCTGTACTCTTCCTTCTTACCTGAGGGAATTAATGAACTGTGGGAATTTAAGGTGAGCGTCAATTATCACTCTGAGAATTTTTTTAATTGAATTCGTAGATTGAATTTTATGAAGGGAATTAGTTGATAGTTTTTTGTCTCAGTATAATGGTTGAGAAACTTATTTTATTGTTTCTCTTTTTGACACACTCTCTCTCTCTCTCTCTCTCTCTCTCTCTCTCTCTCTCTCTCTCTCTCTCTCTCTCTCTCTCATTAAACAACTTACTCTCAGAAAAACTACCCAGATTAAGTCAGATTCTCCTCCCCCAATTAAAGCCAATTAGTGAGGATAGACTTATTATCTTCCAGGTAATTACGTCTAGGTAATCACTCCAATCAACGCTTCCTTATACCGTCGTCTCTTGGCTAATGAGGCTCAAGGCGATCAACTGCTACAAAGATTATCCAGAAATATCAACACGTCGATTCAGCTTAAGGACTAGTTAACGCATATGGAATGTGTCAGTGAATTACAAGATTTTATCAGTATATTTCAAGTACAGATTTTATCAGTATACTCGTATTACAAGCATAGATTCTATCAGTATATCATAAGTATGTATATCATCAACGACGTACAAAAACGGTTTTATTGACAATGTTCGAGTACATTACTGTTCATGTGGTAACGTTATTATCAGGTATATAACAGAGAGAGAGAGAGAGAGAGAGAGAGAGAGAGAGAGAGAGAGAGAGAGAGAGAGAGAGCTAACCTCTCTGGCTCTAGTAATGTTCTGAGGAAGAAAGCGAGTATTGGAAAAGGTCTTAGAGAACAGATTTATATAGTTCTTAAAAGAGATTAGAACGATATTTTAAAATCTTCGGCAAGAGACTAAATTGAATGAATGATCTTGCACTCACTTCCCCACCTTTGGAAGAGGGTCGAAACGTTCCATACAGGTCTTGATTGTAGTGCGTAAGTAGTGCAAAGTTTTGGGTAAGAATTATGAGGTCAAAACCCGCTGGTGAAAGAGGATAAAAAGCGATTGGCCAGTTAGGAGGTGGGAGGGGATTGGTCAGTCAGATTGGGGGAGGGAATAGACCAGTAAGTAAGGGGGAGGGGATTGGCCAGTCAGGAGTGGGGAGGGAGGGAGGGGATTGGCCAGTCAGGAGTGGGGAGGGAAGGAGGGAGGGGGGGTGGTGTTAGTGGTCCAGACAGATGACAGATGATACAGTTTTTGGATGAACTGCCATGATGTGGGGCGACGATGCTATAAATTGCAAAACCTCTGTTATTTATTGATCGTCTGGCCACACGTTACGGTCGTCTTCGTCCGTCTGTCTGTGTGTCTTTCAGCTTTTTTCTATCATATTTATATTTAATTTTAATATATTTCTTTATGTCTACTTATTTGTCTATATACGTACAATCACTACAGGCACTACACTACACAACTAACACACGACACAGACACTATACTACACAGGCACTACACTACACAGACACCATACTGCACAGATACTGCACTACATAGCCACCACACTACACTACACAGACACCACACTACAAGATACTATACTACACAGACACTATACTATACAGACACCACACTACACAGACACCATACTACACAGACACTATACTATACAGACACCACACTACACAGACACTATACTATACAGACACCACACTACACAGACACCATACTACACAGACACCATACTACACAGACACCATACTACACAGACACTATACTATAAAGACACCACACTACACAGACACTATACTATACAGACACCACACTACACAGACACTATACTACATAGACTATCTCCTTCAACAAATTTAATACATAGTGTACTAAGTTATTCTAAGACACAGTCAACAGTCTCTTGATATCCTCAACTGTGTACAAACTGTTAACTGTCTGGCGTGTGAGAGGTAGTGTTAATTACGCTCACAGGAGGCGGGCAGGAGTTAGTTTCACCGTGAGAATATTAAACGACGAGGGGTGACTGGATTCTCAGATATTGTCGTCGGTAAGAACTCTGATTTCCACCTGTTCTTCCTAAGGTAATTTGAAATACCTTTTTGGGTGGAAAATCGATTAAGTTTAAATCCATTAGAACATGAATCAATGTTAAATCCCTTAGGTATAATATGGATTACTGTTAAATCCCTTTAGGCAGAACATGGATTAGAAGATTCCATTAAATTTTATAGTTTGTTCCTATAGCTAAGATTCGTATTCTCAGGAAATAGGAACTAGCTTTATCTCCCTCAGTTAAGAAAGAAGCTTTCACATTCTCGTAAGATCACTTTTGTGGGTCTACTAGGGTGAGGATGCTTAGATATTCTTAAAATAAATTTCCTGACTCAGATCTTAGATTTCCCTATTCTTGTAAGTTTAATTTTCTCTCTTAGTTAGAACAGATTTTCTTAGAATCGTAAGATTTTTTTGTCAGATAAAATTCAGACAGTAACACAATCCCAAGTTCAATGTCCTTTGTTCGTAACCCGGAAAGAGAGAACACATCCACTTAAAGCAAAGATTTAGTATAATTTCTATCTGATTTTACTGTGATCACTGCCCCACACACCACAAAATAAAAATTCTAAACATAATCTCAACTCCTTCTAGGACCCCCCCCCCCCCCTCGTGCTGCAAGACGAGGTGGACACAGCAACGACACGAATTATTCGTTGCTGTAAATTTCAACAAGATGGAGTATCCGTGCGATATCGCGTCTCTCACCCGACATACATCAAGCAGTGCTGTACAAGCCTACACACTTAACAGCAGCGATTTACAGCCCAGAGTTTGTGAGTAATTTACAGCCATTTACAAAGTCGGTAGTTATAGTAATTTGCAGCCGTTTAACAGCGAGATAGCTGCTGTAATTTATTAGGCTGTGATTGTAGAAATTAAGAGTAATTTACAAGCCTGTCGTAATAGTAATTTGTAGTAATTTATATGCTTGTAGTTGCAAGAAATTGCAGCAATTTACATATTGTCGTTTCCAAAATTTACAACTTGCGGTTATGGCAAACTGTAAGTCGTCAGGTCTTTTATATAATTCAAAGCTACAGTTGAAGTACTTTACAAGTAACAATTAGGATAGCATCTATTAGGAATTTACATCCTGTTGGTAGGGATTTTACAGTACTTACAGCATTTTCCAGACCGAAGTCAGCAAAATGCAACAGCACGTTTCATTTCACAGTTAGGAAATTAACAAAAATTCTCAACCTATTTTTGCATGTTTGTTTGTGCTGTTCATGTTCACACCTTTGTACTTTTTCTGTATCATCCAACATCAGTAACACGTATATTTTTTTCTCTCTATAACACCACACATGCCACACATATAGTTTTATATCGGTATATGCACCATATCTTTGCACGTGTTATAAGTATCATGACTTCAGTATTCGACACACATATTTTATTTTAATTGTTACATGTGCAAGTTTGTGTTTGTTTTGTCCACTTTATGTTTGTGTTGTCCACTTGTATTTTCTCATTTACCCCCCTCCTCCCCCTCCCCTTTTTTACATACAACCTTTACACTATTTTTCATCAATATGTTTTGACAGGTATTTTTTGCCCATGTGTATGTATATATTTGTTGGCCTATTGGAAACCTATTCTATTTAGTTTTTGCCAGTTTATTGTTCACATTTACTCAGGTATTCACGATGAATCTCCATATATAGAGTTATTGATGGGTGTACTGCACCAGGGGGTCTACTGGCGAGACAAAACAAAATTTCCTGACTTCTCCAGGGTTGGCAGGCGTAAATTTGAAAAACTCCAGGTACATTAATTCGGTATTTATTACGACAGAATAACAAAATTAGTGGTTTTTAATAATATGTATATAACTATTGCGAAACTTAAAGATGATATAAATGGTATTAATAAAGAAATTGAAGACCTTTTCGCGACCCACCCCAAGCCTAGTGATGAACATCGGCAAAGACCTTAACCCCCCCCCCCCCCTCCATATTTCTTTCCTCGAATTTGTGCAATTCACGTTGGTCGTCCTGGACGTTCTAAAAAGCCAGAAATCTGGAAAACCCCAAAGAATCACACTCCTCATCCATCTATATGACTCATGATAAATATGTGGAATAATCCACTTAAATAAAAACACTTAATTATAAGAACGATTCATCTCTGACAGTACTCATTGCAGAATTAGTAGGTATAACCTGTAATATTTGGTTATTTGATCACTAACAAAATATGATAGTTACACAAACAATTCATTTATTGGAGTGGACTATTTACTGGAATTTGTTCCTTAAAGTTTATTTATTTACCTATTATATAGTACAGCATTAATTTATGGTAAGATTGATGTCAAAATAATAATATTTTGAAGGTGAAGTAACTCACATAAAATTCCAGGTTTATTTGTAAAATTCCCTGGCTTTTCCAGGTTTTCCAGACCAGTAGACACCCTGTGTACGGGTGAGTTTCTTGGTGTATTGTTTTGTTAAGTTTTGTATCTGCATTATTATACTGTATACGATTTACACACACACACACACACACACACACACACACACACACACACACACACACACACACACACTTTGCCAACCTGGCCTACTCTAACCTAGCTAAGCCTAACCTTATTTACGCCAATCTTACTTAATCTAGGCTATATTAGGAGCTCATTAAACGAACGATCAAAATGACTTAACCCAATTCAACTTAACCTAACATAATTTAGGTTAGCTAGGTTACGTTAGGTAAGGTTGGGTTGGGTTGAAATAGACTAAGTTAGTTGGATTGAGTTGGGTTGGAAACCCATTACAATAACTGGGTAATTTCATAAACGGGTCGTAACATATCTAGTGTACAATCTCTTTACATCTTATGTAGGTTCAAATTAGCCCTAACATTACCGTATACCATTTCCACGCATATGATTATTGTATATAACTGTATATTGCATTCATTAATAATAATTACACTCTTGATGATAATCCCGTAAATAAATTATATGATAATAATAACATTGATAAAAACAATGGTAATATATTTTTTTTCAGAGTGAAGATAATTCCATACCACAATACTTAAAATCTGTGTGATGGTTTTAGTCCATAATGAGTTTGTGATTAACAGTTCATTCAGCAGCTCAGTCAACCAGCAAAATTTCTAATCATGGAAGTGAATGGCAATAGGATTATTACGTAACACTTGGGAGTTCATTCGAGTCGTTTATTGGCCGAATTTAGCATAGTTTAACTCGTTATTGATTGGTGCATGTAATTCAATTTTGTGTGGCTCCTCCCTTTCCCCTCCTCCTCCTCCCCCACCTCATTCCCCCTTTCCCCTCATTCACCTAACCCTCCCCTCACCTTCCACTCCCCCCCCCCAATCTCTTACCCCTTCTCTCCTCCCCACACCCACCTCATTTCCCCTCTCCCCTCATCCACATCACCCCTTCTCCCGTAACCTTCGTCTTCTCTCCCCTCACCTTCAACTTCCCTCATCCACCTCCTCTCACCACCGCTCCGGATAGGGACGAGGTTATTGTCATCGGTTCTTCCGTGTGTGTGTGTGTGTGTGTGTGTGTGTAGAAGAACTTTACCACGGGGCAGATTATCCCTTCTCGGGGCCCCCTGGACACATTATCCTTACTGGCGCTCGTCTGAACACGTTATCTCTATGGTACACTGTTCTCCCTACATATTTATTCTTATTACATGGTCGTCTGAGTTGATAATCTCTGCGAACAAATTATCGTTACTACAAAGTGCACTGACATAATCCCTTGTGATTGGATTTCTTTTAAACATTATGCGTACTGAGTGGTCTCTTAAAACGTTATCCCTACTGCCTGTACCTCTAAAAATGTTATCCCTAATGCCTGGACCTCTAAAAACGTTATCCCTACTGCCTGGACCTCTAAAAACGTTATCCCTATTGCCTGGACATCTAGAAACGTCATCCTATTCCCTGGCCCCAAAAGATGATATCCCATGACCTTTAATGGTATTGGATGGTACTGGAATCTCTCAAACACAGATTTCTGAAGATTTTCATATTTCTTGAAATTTACAGTTACTGACATCAAGGGTAACTATCTTCTTCGGTATTCCTATTGTTAGAGACATATACAACGTTTATATATCTACAGCAAGTTGTGGAATTGAAAATCACTGAATTTTAATATGTATATGTTTGTAGATATACAATGCTACAAGAACGGGTATTGGGGTCCAGGGAATATTTTAGTTTTAAAGAGTTTGATAATGATAGTCGTGTTAACCCACAAGTGTAGTGAATCATCCTGGTTTAAGTCTTCTTACCTTCATAAACCTCAAACATCGCCGAAAAGTAGACCACATCCACTTTTTAAGGAGTTTCCTCAAGCCTCTCAGCTCTCAGTGTAAAGATTATCGATACGTTTAGTGTTCCATTTTTCTCGCTGGTGTGTGACCCCCAGTGATTACCAGGCGGGGGAGGGGTATCTGAGGCCCTGCAGTGAGCACAGTGTGTTCAGGGGGCCTGGAGTAGGGGTAATGTTTTAAGAGAGCCACGTAGTAGGGATAATGTGCTGAGACGACCACTATTAAGGATAATGTGTTCAAGGGACCATGTAATTGGAATAACGTATTTAGAAGGCCACGTAGTGGGGATAATGTGCTTAGAGGGCCACGGGGTAAAAAAAAAAGTGTTCATAGGGCCACAGTTTTTAGAGGGCTACGTATAAGGGATAATGAGTTTAGAAGGCCACGTAAATAGGATACTTTGCTCAGAGGAGAGGACAGTGTTCATAATTTGAAAGGGTAAGGTGTTCAGAGAACACAGTATAGACCTAGCAGATACCGCCCGTACTATAAGTCTCTGACTCCCTTCCGGGGCTCCCATAGCCGACCCAACTGTGAATGGGTGCCTCACTGTAGCCGGGAAGTTAAAGTGCCGCCCAAAGTGACTCCTTGTGTACCAAGGATTAGTGATAATAATAACTGATATTCAGTCGACTTGACCAACGGCAGCTGACAAGGCAACGATAGTCCTTGTTTCTAGTAGCATCCGGTGTTCTTAGGGCCAGGCAGTCAGTCACCAATCCAAGTACTAACCAGACCCAACGTTACCTACCTTCGCTGATCGGAGAAGAAGCGGTGTTTCCCGCCACACTTACGAACCCACTGTCATTCTTCATGTCGCCAGAAACAACGCCAAAACGAACAATGTACAGCGCCAGCACGAGCAATGTACAGCGCCAGCACGAGCAATGTGCTGTACAGCGCCAAAACGAACAATGTACAGCGCCAGCACGAGCAATATACAGCGCCAGCACGGGCAATGTAATGTACAGCGCCAAAACGAACAATGTACAGCGCCAGCACGAGCAATGTACAGCGCCAGCACGAGCAATGTACAGCGCTAGCACGAGCAATGTACAGCGCCAAAACGAACAATGCACAGCGCCAGCACGAGCAATGTACAGCGCCAGCACGAGCAATGTACAGCGCCAGCACGAGCAATCTACAGCATCGTTATTAGCAACCAACTGCACCCTTTACTAGATTCATGCGATACTTACTGGCGCGTTCAGAAGATTTTCGCTTTAAAAATAAGGAAGATGGATTACGAGGTGGAACGAAAGACAAGCGAGAAGGAGGTGGAAGGAAAGAGGAAGGAGAAGAATGTGGAAGGAAGGAGATAAATGAAGGAAATGGAAGGATAAGAGGAAAGAAGGGGTGGAAGGAAAGGAAGGAGGGAAAAGGTCGAAGGAGATAAAATAAAGACGAAAGCTTACTCCGTTGTTTCCATTTTCCCGTGTGATTTATCAAGATATATATATATATATATATATATATATATATATATATATATATATATATATATATATATATATATACTGTATATATATATATATATATATATATATATATATATATATATATATATATATATATATATATATATATATATTTATTTATTTATTTATTTTACCTTAAATCCAGTTTATGAAGTTGTTTTTAATTACACTTTTCCGATACCCAACTTTTTTCCTGCCAACTCTGAGTAACATTTTACAGTGGCCAAAAAAAAGGAGGGGGCATTCATGTCTTTTTTATGCCTTTTCAATATCGGTAATTTGTATTATAAGGAAACTTTTGTTAGGAAGACAGAGTAACGACCTGGTTCTCTTACTAATGGTTATATTTATACCAGTGTGGGGCAACGGTCATTGTCCATGATAGGTCTCTCTCTTTCTTTCTGTTTATCACTTTCTCTTTGCCTCTACGTTTCTCTCTATATATCCATTTATCTACCTATCACTCACACACACACACACACACACACACACACACACTGTCTCACTCTCTCTCTGAGGTGAGTGACGTGAGGAAGATCCTATTAGTTATTAAGCACACCTGCGCCTCCCTTCCCTGTGATAAAAGTTAATTCCTACTTTCTTTACAGCTAGACTAAATGTTTTCAATCGCCCTTTATATCACCAAACCTGCTAAAGGAATAATTAAGAATCCTCCGCGTCGCCGTGTTCGTCTCGTTCGTAGCTTAACCTTTTAAAGATTTATTTTCAGGGTTTCTTAACAACAACCAGAGACATAAGTATCACCAAGAACTCAAAGCAATTCTATATTACTTAGGATACAAGTAGATTTGGGCATTTAGATAGTTAATTTACTGCCATGGATTTTACCCAAGAGTAATTATTTAGTGTCTCTCTCTCTCTCTCTCTCTCTCTCTCTCTCTCTCTCTCTCTCTCTCTTTCTTAATTTTCTCTGACAACCGACCCACTTCTCATACTGCCCACCAACCCACTGTCTGTCAACTATCCAATAACTCTTTGAGGTGGACCAGACCAGAAGGGAGTGTCACCCCTTACCCCACCCTAACTCCTCCCTCTCAATCCATTTCTTTTTTGCTTGCCTTGCAGTCTCTATCCCCTCTTCTATCTCTTTAACTCTCTCCCCTATATCCCTTCTCCTTCTCTTCTTCACGGTATTTCTCCCTTCTCCTTCATCTCCTCTTCGTTATAAGTCCCCCTGTATTCCATATCACTCTTCCCTTCTTCTCTTCCTCTACTCCTCTCACTTTTCTCTCACTTCTCACTTTTTTCCCTCAACCCCTATTCTCCATTTCCTGTTTTCTATCTCTCTTCGCTTTCCAGTTTTACTCCTCTCCCTCTTCCTTCTTTTCTCTCGTCTTCCTCACAAAAGTCTCGAGCACATTCTCTCTTCCTGTCTTTCCCTCCCCCTTTCCTTTTTTATCCCCATTCTCTCTCTCTCTCATATCCTTCCAAACGTACACACACTCTCTCTCTTTCTGATTCCTGCCTTCTTCTCTTCCTTTCTCATGTCACTTTCCCTTTTTCCCTCTTTTTCTCTCTATAGACTATCCCTCCCCCCTACCTCTATTACCCTCCCTCTTCCCCCACCTCTCCACCTTCCTGTTTTGTAATGCCCCCTTCCCCACCTCCTCCCCCCCCCCCTTCTCCCAACTCTTCCCAACTTACAGACTTGTGTTTGGTCCGGGTAAACATTGGCTAGCCAGCGAGCCTCACTCGTCCAGATCCAATCAGGGGAGGTTGGAGCAAGTCTACCTGCCTCACGTGTTTTCTCGTTGCTTGTGGATATAGATCACCTTTCTCCACAACTTTTACTTTCACCCCCAACCCTCCAAAAATATATTTTCTTTAAAACTTTACAGGTGCTTACTGCCAGGGAAATCTAACTAACCTTCCAAGAACTGTCCAGTACTCTACAAACCTCTCAAAAGATATTTCCTTAAGACATTAGAGGTGTTTTCTCCTATTAAAGAATTCTTGCTCACCTATCACAGAAATTTCACCTTCTTTTCCAGTTATCTCACAAATCTTTCTCGAATTTTTTTAGGAATCTTTTTGTGCCTTTGCGAGAACTTTTACCTCCCTTTTCAACTCTAATAATTTTTTTTTTAAGTTTTGGGGTACTATACTTTCCATAAGCCTAGACTTCCACATCACCTCTCCCAAAACTTTCACCTCCTTTCCCAGACCAAGGATATTCCCCATAATTACGCTTTTTAATCTTCTGCCTTGGAAATATAGATCAACTTTCTAGTGTTCCCTTAATTTCTTATCAATGTTAAAGAGTCCCAACGCAACTCTCTTCTTTAAGGAATCCATCACACGTTATAAGTCCGATTACAAGATACCGAGTGAGTATTTAACTTTTCTACTTCACAATTGGTAGTATTTCTTTTTTTTTATGGTGATTAGCCCATCCGGGCACATCGGGGCCTGGGGAGCTAAAATTAAATAATAATAATAATAATAATAATAATAATAATAATAATAATAATAATAATAATAATAATAATAAATAATAATAAAAATAAATAATAATAAAAATAATAATAATTCATAGTAAATAAAATTTATAATAAAAAATTTAAATAAGATAATAATAATAATAATAACAATAATAATATTAATAATAATAATAATGATAATAATAATAATAATAATAATAATAATAATAATAATAATAATAATAATAATAATAATAATAATAATAATAATAAAGAACCATAAATAAAAAAATAAAAAAATAAAATAAAAAGTGAGGAACAATATATGTATGATGTGTTGTCAATAGTAAAAGAAACAATTGAGACCCTGCAATTGTGTGTAAATGAGGCAGAAATTCAGATCATCAACCTGGGACTTGGTCACAATTTTCGTGATGCCATATGGCAGCAAGATCTACCATTAGACATTATGCTTCCAATATCTTCCCAGGCGGTAGCGCC
This sequence comes from Homarus gammarus, assembly GCA_958450375.1. NCBI lineage: Eukaryota > Metazoa > Arthropoda > Malacostraca > Decapoda > Nephropidae > Homarus > Homarus gammarus. The sequence continues at coordinate 601,201 of CAUDMG010003960.1, forward strand.
TCCCTGTTTGGTAGCTGACTACTACCTACTACCTAGTACAATAGATGATGTGTGTGTGTGTGTGTGTGTGTGTGTGTGTGTGTGTGTGTGTGTGTGTGTGTGTGTGGTCTCTTTGTAACTAACTACTATGTACAGTACGTGCTGTGTATGTATGTCTTCAGGGTTTCACATGTATACTGTTTATGAGGGTATGTTTGTTGCTTATGTATACTTATGCACATTTTCACCATGACAATATGGAATAAAAAGGTAAGAGTTTTACCAGTTTTAAGACACCTGGAGCTAGTTCCATTACCTGGCAATGATGAGTATGTTCCTCTGTCTGTCTGTCTGTTTGTTTACTCTACTGACCAAGTGAACTTAATTTACTTATAATTTTCTCAAATTTTCCTAATTATCACAGTACAGTATAGAAAAATCACGTAACTGACCAAAGATTTGTTTACAGCGACTGTGTGGGGCAAAAGTCAAGGTCATGAACATTAGTGACCCTATTATTCGGCAAGCATGAACTTCGCATGCTTCCCAGATGGGCGCTGTAAACGCTTCTGCGCTTCACCTTGCACAGGATGTAAGGGGGTGCCCAATAAACTAGCCCACTCGGGGGCAATCTAAAAAACATCTAAATCGATCTATTACTCGAATATCAGAGGTCAGAGGTAAAAGACTATGTGAAATCTGAGTAGTGATGACCGAATATACTATATACATCCAAGTCAAAGACAAACGTTTTACAGCATGTTCAGTCAGAGACCAGTCGTTCATTATGCACGTCTAGGTGATGTTGTCTGCCCCGTACTATTAAAACAGCAACGCCAGCCTGAATAGTCAACAGAGCCTGGCGTGTGGAAGCTACAACGGCACGAGCAACCATCAGGGTGTGCCCGTTCTTCCCGCAATAATAAATATATAAAAATACCCCAAATTATACCTGTTTTCCCACCTGGTGTATGTAGTGAAGGTTAATGTACTACGTGTGGACATGTCACGAATTACTGGCCAAGCGTGGCAGTGTTATACCTGGCAATTTTGTTCTAATGAATACATTTATACATATACATACACCTGACTAATGCGAATACAGGGTGGTCTGTTATTTTTTACCGGCACCCTGTAATGTAATGTGATACAGCAGTGGGTTACGTTTCTCAACTACTGTACCATCAACTGCTGTAAACGAGGAAAAAATGGAGTTGGTACAAAATATTTCGAGTTATATTACCAGAGTGAAGTTATATTCCCACGTCACCACAACCACGCCATCATTACCACCACCACGTCATCACCACCACCACGTCACCATCACCACCACGTGACCATCACCACTACCACATCATCACCACCATGTCACCATTATCATCTATTACCGGACTGGTCCACTAAAACGGTTTTTTAAATACCGGTCATAAGAAAGAGCCAGGGTTTCAGTGTTCAGTATTCAGAGTGTCCGGTATTCAGAGTAGTCCGGTATTTAGAGTGAACAGTATTCAGAGTGTCCAGTATTCAGAGTAGTCCGGTATTCAGAGTGTACAATATTCAGTGTCCAGTATTCAGAGTAGTCCTGTAATCAGAGTGTAAAATATTCAGTCTCCAGTATTCAGAGTAGTCCGGTATTCAGAGTGTACAGTATTCAGTGTCCAGTATTCAGAGTGTCCATTATTCAGAGTGTCCAGTATTTAGAGTGTCCAGTATTCAGAGTGTCCAGTATTCAGAGTAGTCCAGTATTCAGAGAGTACAGTATTCAGAGTGTCCAGTATTCAGAGTAGTCCGGTATTCAGAGTAGTCCGGTATTCAGAGTAGTCCAGTATTCAGAGTGTACAGTATTCAGAGTGTCCAGTATTCAGAGTAGTCCGGTATTCAGAGTAGTCCAGTATTCAGGGTGTACATTATTCAGAGTGTCCAGTATTCAGAGTAGTCCAGTATTCAGGGTGTACATTATTCAGAGTGTCCAGTATTCAGAGTGTCCAGTATTCAGAGTAGTCCGGTATTCAGAGGTATTTTAATACATACATGTATCTTTCTCTATTATTAATCAAGTATACTAGTGGAGCCACGAGTCATATACCGTACCTTATCATCTTGAATATTCTCTTTTTATTCACATTTTTACGAAAAGCAACTTGTAATTTTTGATACAATTAGATACATTGAAGCTGAGCGTAAATTAAGCTATATATATAGTATGCTTTAAAGTTATTGTGCCTAAGGCCTTACTACACAGACACACACAGTATGGTGGAGCTGGGAATAATAATATAAATCGTTGAGGGTGAACAGTGTCGTGTTGACAGCGTCAGTGAAGGCTCAACAATAATACTATAACACTTGGTTGTGTCGAAAATATTTTAGTACATATTTGGAACTTAAAACTACATATGAAAATTCTTCTTTTCTTATTCATTAGTCATTATTTTTGTTATAATGTTTTATAATTGTCAGGTCTGTGTTGTATTAGTTGTTTGCACTACGGCTCTAATGTAAAAAAAAGGAAATTAAAATTTTTTAATTTCCAACGATAATGAAGATATTGAGATAAAATATCTCAGTTATCGTTCACTTAAATCCTCAGTTGGATCAAGTATTGAATAGTCAGGTGTGTGTGTGTGTGTGTGTGTGTGTGTGTGTGTGTGTGTGTGTGTGTGTGTGTGTGTGTGTCCTCGTCAAAGACAGTTAAAAAACATATACATACACAAAAAACAAACAACCAAACAAACAAGCTTCTCACTATAAATAACGCACTTAACACACACACACACCTAAACCTTATTCGTGAAGCAGTTTGAGCCGAGGAACAGTGCCCCAGGTTACTGCTGTGAGCGTCCTTCACCCGTAAATACAAACAGAATCCTCTAAAACCGGCCCGACGGAGAATAGAAAAACACAAAATGCGTTTCTCCTCTCCACACGATGTAACTCAGAACCAAATAGTGTAGCCCGCCGACATGCCCTCCCTCCCACCTCCTTCCTCAGTAGACATCCTCCCGCCTTAACTCCCCACCACAAACCCTCCGTCCTTCCCTCCCCACCACACGCCCTTCTTTTCCCCACCACATACCCTCCCTCCACCACACATCCCCCCTCCTTGAGACTATTTCCTTAAGAAAAAACTGCGGCGGGAATTATCAAGCGGACTCCGGAATTGAAAGTTTCCGTGTGGTGTGAGAGCCAAGGAAAGGTTTAAATTGCTTCACAATACACCTGACAGTGGTCGCAGTTTTGCTACGTTGTTCATTTTCTCTCCTGAAGGTGAAATGATGTAAGGACAATTGTGTATTTTTGTAGTAAGAGACTGTATGTATGTATGTATGTATGTATGTATGTATGTATGAGTGTGAGTGTGTGTGGACATAATTATGTATACAAAGATCAATCCACCTCTTGACACTATTGAATATGAAATAATGCAAGGGCAGTGTGTGTGTGTGTGTGTGTGTGTGTGTGTGTGTGTGTGTGTGTGTGTGTGTGGTGTGTGTGTGTATACCAAGTTTAAATCTGACACTATGAAAATCCATCATCTACCATATGACTTGTCAATACACGTAACAAAAGTAGTGTTCATCCTCCTACATATGTGTTAGCTTGAAGCAGAAACTAAACATTTCTGCATTTTATTTTCTTTCTTTAAGTGATAACGTTACTGCAATATTATGTAATACCCGTTATAAATAGCAGTGTGGAACCTTATTCTGGTGTGTTGCCACGAGGAGACACAACAGGAGTCTTGATGGTGAAGAGGCTGTGTACTGTCAGGGGAAGACTTACGCAAGGTTGTTTCCCTGTTCACCACGAGGCGGCGGTAGCTGAAAGCGAGAGGAAGCGGAAGCAAGCAGTGCTTGCACCGTAACACTAACAAAGTGCTGCCACGCTAGACGCATTACACCACCCTGTGTGCGTGCACACCCCCCCCCCCCTACACACACACACACACACACCTCTAAGAGCAGTGGACGACTACGTGCCAGTTCCAGCTTTGTAGTAATCTGTTATCACCTTCCTTCCTCCATTCCTTCCTCCCAGCCACGTCCCTCCTTTCCTACCTTCCTTCCTCCCTCCCTCTCTATGTCTCTCCCCCCCCCTCTCCACTTCTCGGTAAATAACAGCAAACTCCTTCCACTAGAACAGTGAATACATATAACGAAGGCTTAATGATTTAACTTATTTTCACTCTAAAGTAAAAAATAAAATGTGGCGAAGAGAAAACAGTTTACCGTGTCATTGATAACAGCTACCAGTACAGTACTTCACCAGCGTACACAATATGGTAAATAACACAGTTGGTTAATAATATCAGTAGTTTTATACAAAACATTTATAGCTTTGTACAGGGTCATTGTTTAGTTTCATGACCTGCCTCACACCCACTGAAGTGTCTTCTGTCGGTGCAGGACTTCCCAGCCGAGGCACTTCTTGGCTCTATTTGTTAGCAAAAGTTATTTTTAAACTGTGCCACGCGAATCTCTTTTATGGATTCTTCCACTTCCTGCCGTAGAGCTGAGTTATGATCTAGGCTGACGAATCCTTTCACGATGGGCTAGGGAGGACACCATTGCAAGGACCTATAAGATTATCATACGTCAAGACATTACTAAGGACTGCAGCCTCGAAGTAGTCATACAGGAGGTGACCGCACAACAAGCCGTGAGAGGGGCGGCAGCGAAACTCTGCAGAATAATCTCGCGATGGTTTTCATCACCCAGTTTGACCACGACGAGGTTGCCTCCATTCAGACAACTGTCGATTATTGGCTATAACATGGTGATGGTATGTGAGGATGGTGTGGCCTCCCATATCGTCGAAGACTATGGTAATCAGGGAAGGACCTGTTGCAGCCTCCACCAGCATTTTGTGGACCATTGTTACGTCAACTACCGGGTGCAGAAAAGTAGGAAGGCTTCGCTGATACAAGCCATCTCAAAACTCTATAACACGACACACCCTTTGTGTTATTAACCAATGACGGTGTGATCCTTGTTCGAACATTACCTGATGAGGCAGCGGGAAATCCTCATTTCATTTAACAGACATTGTCAGCTACATCTCGCATGAATATTGTTGCAACATTTACTACAGCTGTTTTGCGTTTTGCTGGAAGAGAAGGTAATGGAACTGTGTATAATGGAGTATAACACCCTGGTCGAAGAGGATTATTTCAGAAGATGCTAGTGACCGTGTAGCTTGTTCACTAAAATTGACTTTTATGTACACCGTCTCCTTTAGTGTCTTAACAAGGCAGTGGGGTGAGTGGCGGGTGTGCAGGACAAGACAACTCCTTCAAGCACTGATTCCCTGAGCGCATATGTCTTCACATATATAATAATTTCTAAGTTTATCGTCATGAACTTGACTCTCAGCCTTCATAGGTCAGTCGCCATTGTTGTCCCAGTCCGAACACTGCAACCACGAGATACCGAAAGACCCCTCACTGATCCTCTCCGACCACGAGACATCAAAGGACCCCTCACTGATCCTCTCCGACCACGAGACATCAAAGGACCCCTCACTGATCCTCTCCGACCACGAGACATCAACGGACCCCTCACTGATCCTCTCCAACCACGAGACATCAAAGGACCCCTCACTGATCCTCTCCAACCACGAGACATCAAAGGGCCCCTCACTGATCCTCTCCAACCACGAGGCATCAAAGGACTTCACACTGATCCTCTCCAACCACGAGGCATCAAAGGACCCCTCACTGATCCTCTCCAACCACGAGACATCAAAGGGCCCCTCACTGATCCTCTCCAACCACGAGACATCGAAGGACCCCTCACTGATCCTCTCCAACCACGAGACATCAAAGGACCCCTCGCTGATCCTCTCCAACCACGAGACATCAAAGGGCCCCTCACTGATCCTCTCCAACCACGAGACATCAAAGGACCCCTCACTGATCCTCTCCAACCACGAGACATCAAAGGACCCCTCGCTGATCCTCTCCAACCACGAGACATCAAAGGGCCCCTCACTGATCCTCTCCAACCACGAGGCATCAAGGGACCCCTCACTGATCCTCTCCAACCACGAGACATCAAAGGACCCCTCACTGATCCTCTCCGACCACGAGACATCAAAGGACCCCTCACTGATCCTCTCCAACCACGAGACATCAAAGGACCCCTCGCTGATCCTCTCCAACCACGAGACATCAAAGGGCCCCTCACTGATCCTCTCCAACCACGAGGCATCAAAGGACTTCACACTGATCCTCTCCAACCACGAGGCATCAAAGGACCCCTCATTGATCCTCTCCAACCACGAGACATCAAAGGGCCCCTCACTGATCCTCTCCAACCACGAGACATCGAAGGACCCCTCACTGATCCTCTCCAACCACGAGACATCAAAGGACCCCTCGCTGATCCTCTCCAACCACGAGACATCAAAGGGCCCCTCACTGATCCTCTCCAACCACGAGACATCAAAGGACCCCTCACTGATCCTCTCCAACCACGAGACATCAAAGGACCCCTCGCTGATCCTCTCCAACCACGAGACATCAAAGGGCCCCTCACTGATCCTCTCCAACCACGAGGCATCAAAGGACCCCTCACTGATCCTCTCCAACCACGAGACATCAAAGGACCCCTCACTGATCCTCTCCGACCACGAGACATCAAAGGACCCCTCACTGATCCTCTCCAACCACGAGACATCAAAGGACCCCTCGCTGATCCTCTCCAACCACGAGACATCAAAGGGCCCCTCACTGATCCTCTCCAACCACGAGGCATCAAAGGACTTCACACTGATCCTCTCCAACCACGAGGCATCAAAGGACTTCACACTGATCCTCTCCAATCACGAGACATCGAAGGACCCCTCACTGATCCTATCCAACCACAAAACATCGAAGGACCCCTCACTGATCCTCTCCAATCACGAGGCATCGAAGGACTTCACACTGATCCTCTCCAACCACGAGGCATCAAAGGACCCCTCACTGATCCTCTCCAATCACGAGGCATCGAAGGACTTCACACTGATCCTCTCCAACCACGAGGCATCAAAGGACCCCTCACTGATCCTCTCCTCAGGCTTATCTGTTTTGCTTGCATTAATTTGGTAATTATCGATGATCCTGTCGGGGTAGATGTAGGCAGGCTGACAAGAATAATGCCTGTTTGTTTTCTAAATTTTTCTGCACATCCAACCGATACACCACTTCAGTCCACGTGTTGGCCAACAGGTTCTTCGCCACTCTTCTGATGTAAATTCCACACTGGAGTTTGATTGTGCTTAACTCTGGCAGATGGGCTGGAAGTGATGGGTCCGTCTCCTGGCCCAACAGTCTCCCGACATTACGCCCTCAGACTTCTTCTTGTTGGTGTATGTCAGGGATTGTGTTTTCCAGACCCCAGCTGCTGACATTGAAGCACTGAACAACATATAAAAGTAGATTTGGTAAGCATCAAACTCCACAATCGGAACAGGACTTTGTGGACATCATGTATAGTGTACAAAATGATGAAAACAGGAACGGAAAACAGAAAGAGAAAAAAATTCTTACAGGCTGACACAAAAACTAAGACAGAGATGGAGACTGGACAAAAACAAAGCCAGCCAACACGAGATCACTTCACTTCGACGCTGAGCTGAACCTGAGCATAATATCGCACGACAGATGTGAAAACCATTAGACTGTATAGGGGTTTATTGCGAAGGAGATACACGGACAAGCACACAGACACACAGACAAATAACACAGACGCACGTACAGACACACACACACACACACACACACACACACACACACACACACTGACCCTTTCGACTCTCACTGACCATCACCACGACCTCATCTGCAAATTTGGTAAGAAGCTTCTACACCATCCCCGACACCGGCTCCTACTACCACCTGAGATCCCTTGTCCGAGAATTGCTGTTCGACACCACAACCGCATCCAGCCCATACGTGCACGAACTGATCGCTATAAGAACAGCCCAGTCCCAACCATTGTAAAAATTATCAATAACTTGTAATAAATCAGTGTATTCACTCCCAGTAAACACTGCTCCTTACACTGTCACTATGTTGAAATGAACTGTAGTCTGAGCTTTTCCCCATCTAAGTTATTATATGTCTTATTTGTATCACTTATGTTACTTGTATATTATTTGTAATTCGCAACCCATTCCCCAAATATGTAACTGTATATTTTCAGCCTTCTGGCTGCCAAGCTCTTTCAATAAACCGTTAATTATTATTATTATTATTACACAGACCACACACACACACATACAAACCATAAAGATACACATACAGAGAGAGAGAGAGAGAGAGAGAGAGAGAGAGAGAGAGAGAGAGAGAGAGAGAGAGAGAGAGAGAGAGAGAGAGAGAGAGAGAGAGAGAGAGAGAGAGAGAGAGAGAGAGAGAGAGACCTCCATTCTGAGATATAGAAATACAAGATGAGTCAACTAGCTATTCTGTCAGCTGGGTATGTAACCATGGCAACTTCTCCCTGCTTATGTAGACTGACTGACTCATTCACTGACTCCACACTCACTGACTCACTCCCTCAGACTAATTTAATATTTGACTGACTGACTAACTGACTGACTGACCTAAATAACAAAAAAAAAAGTGAAAACAGAAAATAAAAATCGCAAGTAACATGTGTTGATGAACAGGTGTAAAGGAGACCCTATGGTGCTGGCTTAATTAATATTATGATGATAATTATAAGTATAGGTGAGGCTTCATTACCTGGCTACCTGGTGTCAATACGGTGTTAGGTAGTGGTGTTAGGTAGTGGTGGTAGTAGTGGTGGTAGACAGTGGTGGTGGTGGTGGTAAATGTAACGATAGTAGCTTGTTGTAGAGGTAGATGGTGATTATAGGTAAATAGTGGTGGTAGTAGATGGATAAATAGTGGTGGTAGTAGATGGTAGGAGTGATAGATTGTGGTGGAGGTAGATGGTGTTATTAATAAATAGTGGTGGTAGTAGATGGATAAATAGTGGTGGTAGTAGATGGTGTGAGTAATAAATAGTGGTGGTAGTAGAGGGATAAATAGTGGTGGTAGTAGATGGATAAATAGTGGTGGTAGTAGATGGTGTTAGTAAAAAATAGTGGTGGTAGTAGAGGGATAAATACTGGTGGTAGTAGATGGATAAATAGTGGTGGTAGTAGATGGTGGGAGTGACAGATTGTGGTGGAGGTAGATGCGGTAATGATAGATGGTGATTATAGGTAAATAGGTGATTGATGTTTGGCAGATGGTGGTGATGGTAGATGTGATAGAGGTATATGATAGTGGAGATAGATAATAGTGGTAGGTACTGGTTGTGGAAGATGGTGGTAGGTAAGATGGTGGTAGATGCCTTCGTTGTCGACGGAAACAGTAGCTTTTTTTGTTTTGTTATATTCGTCTTTTTGTTGGAACACTTCACCCAGTTCTTATGGTACTGCTGACCACATGTGCTGTTATTGTTTGTTGTTGTTCTTGTTGTTGTTCTTGTTGTTGTTGTTGTTGTGCCTTTTGCTGTTGTTGATGTTGTTGTTGTTGTTGTTGTACCTTTTGCTGTTGTTGTTATTCTTGTGCTTTTTGCTGTTGTTACTGTTCTTGGTTTTGTTGTTGTTTCAGTTCTTTTTGTTGTTGTTACTGTGAACTTTTCTGTTGTCGATGTATTCATGATTTGTTCCTTTTTTTTCCGTCGGTTTAACGTTTTCGTGTTTCTCACATATTTCAAAAAAGAAAAACTGAAAGAGAAATCGATAAAAGACAGACAAAATACGATAGACACAGAAACCAAATGAAGAAGAGAAAGAATAAGAGAAAAACGAAGAAGAGAAAGGATGAGAGTAGGAGACAAGTGAATTAAAGTGTTTTTCTTTTTCATTAAGGCGAAAAATGACTTCTCAATTAAACTCTGGATAGACAACAAGATTACATAATTGTCACACTATTATACTAAGTCGGTCATAAATGTACAAAAAAATAGAGTTTTACCTACGGATTAGCTCAAGTGTAATTAGCTTACTTAAGTGCCTTAATGGCGGGGAAAATACAGTTAGCTTCCCGTACCGAAAACAAATCTGTGCTAATTGTTGGGAATTACATTTGGCAATATTACAAAAAAGAAAATGAAAGTTGTAGCGAGGTGAATATTAGTTTAGATGAGGTGTTTAGAGAGTGGCAGGGGGCGTGTTAGATACCTGCCGCGTGTGTGTGTGTGTGTGTGTGTAACAGATATGAACTTAAAAACATAATATACTTTCCATACGACATTTAAAACAATCAGTTTCTTTCGCTGTCTTAGTCTTCCTCTCATATTTCACCCTTCCCTACCTTCCAACCTTACCTTTTCCCTTTTTTCTCTTCCACCCTTTCCGTTTCCCCTCCTTCCATATATCCAAAAATAACCCCCCCCCCAAAAAAAAAAATAAAAAAATAAAAATAAATATATAAAAATAAATAAATAAATAAATAAAATAAAATAAAAATCGAGTCATTGGTAAGTGGTCAGCGAGATACACCTTCCGTCACCAACGACTGAAACCAACAGCAGTGGCATCCATGGAGCCTAACCTGCTGTACACTGATCAGTCTTTAATCTTTATGGAAATATGTTTTTAGCTAATAGGCCGGGCTGTTTGTTGTGTGTTTGTGTGGTTGTTCGGGTGTATTTATTGTGTGGATATTTTTGTTGTGGATGTTTGTTGTGGATGTTTGTTGTGGTTATTTTTGTGTGGGTTTGTTGTTACTAAATGTGTGGTCACATCTTCCGGTTAGTCACTTCCAGATGTTTCTCTCATTGAGTCTCTTTACCTCATCTTATAGGTTGCTTATACATACATCTGTGTTAGCGTTATCTCTCTCTCTCTCTCTCTCTCTGCATCTTTCACCTCCCTTGTCTCCCATTTCTCCTTCTTTCTTCCTCTCGCAGCTCACGTCCTCAGCGGGGTCAGTCAGCTGGCTCTTATACTTCTACCCAAAAAGATTGCCAGTGGAGGCAATAATAAGGCGATATTTTATCTAAGTAACTTCTATGAGCGAGAAATTATGCGATGAAATGGAAAGCCAGGCGCAGCTTCAACAGCACAGGAATTAAAAATATAAATAGGTATAAAAGGTTATATGTATATAGGGTGTTGACGTGTGGTCCTCAGCCTCGGAGGAAAGAACACAGCACAACCAAGAATAAATCTGTTGTTTCCTGTCTGTGTAAGTCTGTTGTCTTCTCCCGCCGCCAGACTTCTCTTCTTTATATAAAAATCTAAAGGTCAAAGAGATTCGACTGAGAACTAAAGGTTGTGGGTCTCCACCAGCTCCCCGGAGTCCAGGTGAGTGCTGGAGGGCAGGTCGCTTACACCGCTGGACAGCCTTGGTAACACATTGAAACACATTGTTTTCTTTCTCATCCGCCCTTGTTCATTCCAATTAAGTTATATACAGTATATATACATATATATATATATATATATATATATATATATATATATATATATATATATATATATATAAAAATATATATATAAATATATATATATATATAAACTTTTCAGATGTAAGCTACTTAAGGGATGAAATAAAGCAGCGACATTTTATTTCAATTATTCAGGGAAGACGAGGGACCAAAACTCACAGCGTTACATTTAATAATAATCATGACTGTTCGGTATACATTCAACATCATCTTTTATTTCTCATTCATCAACTGCTTAAACAATCTCACAATAAAAGTCACTTTAAGACAACTACCAGACCACCTGTGAGGGACCCTTGTGTTGCCGCACACTCTGAGTGAGGCATTACTTCTGCTCCTCATCTGCGGCTCAGAACTCTTACAACTCAGCCGTCCCCCCATCGAGTGAGTGTGTTGTGTAGTTAGCACAGATGCACGACTTCACATTTTTCATCTAGACAGCTGAATGAAGACCTAATAATAAATTATCCATTTCCAATAACTTGAAGACATATTGTGATCTTAGAGTCACGGCATCAGCGAGGCATCTGTCTGTCTGTCTGTCTGTTTGTCTGTCTGTCTGTCTCAACATGGTGGGCGATTTTCCCTCAGGCGTCTTAAGGTTCTTCGATTTTTTTATTTTTTTAAAACTTTCTACGAAATTTAATTTTCCGTCGTCGTCGCTGATCACAACTGAGGAAAGACTCGAAGTTAAGGCGGCGGTGGTTCTTTATCAAGGGTTTACTAGTCATGGTATCCATTTCATCTTCAAAGACAGTGGCAGGCGTCTCCAGGGTCTTACAGAAAAGCAGATTGTTGACCGAAGTACCAGTAGCTTTCAGAGATGGACCAAAGTACAACTTCCACCAACAATTCCCGGATATAACGGCAACATGTAAGTGTTCCTGTTACACACAATGTACTATACATACCCGCGGTGCTGTCTGTGGCTTACAGACATACACGCTGTAACTTGAACTGAACTTTGCAATTTTCTAGTTCTTGGTTCGTTGCCTTGGTCATTGCTTCACCTGTGCTCGTAACTATCTCTAGGAATGTCAGTGGGTTTCTCTGTGTTAGGACCTGCGACCAAGAGAGGCAGTCGATCAACTTGGTCGTTTTCTGTGGCAAAACACTGCAGGAATTTGGTATACCCAGTGATCAAGTAAAGGCACGTTGGATGTAAATTCACTCTAGATCTTTTCAGCGCTTTGTAAATGGTTCTCGTATCGTCATGTAAATTAAACTACGCGATAGAAGGAGGTCTGCTGTATATGTACCCAGACGTACTGATGTAGCAGCCACCAATGTGGACTGTATATAACTCATCTGGCCTCCAAATCATTCTGTCCAATGCAGGAGGCACTTCAAGCGCTCAACAAGACTCTTCGTCGAAGCCATTCCACTTCCCACCCCCTTGTTCATGTGTGTGTGTGTGTGTGTGTGTGTGTGTGTGTGTGTGTGTGTGTGTGTGTGTTAGGTGTATGTGTATAATTTACGTTAATATTTATGTATATATCCTCCAACCTCCCCACACCACCTCTCTCTCCCTCTCTCTCTCTCTCTCTGTTGCCTCACCCCAACCCACACACATGATACTGCAAGTGTGAAAACTCAAGGAAAAAGACCATTTAGATTCTTTCCTGCTGGTCTTTGCCTTCCTCTTACTACGCCGTAAAGAAGTTCAAAGCAACATTTAATTCCTCTGAGGGCAGCCAGTCAGAGAGGGCAGAGAAAGGGCCAATTTGTTTCGTCCTTTTCCGGTCTTTGTGTGGAAATCTTCTTTATGCATTCAATAAAACACAGAGCGGGCTGGGCTCTTTCCTCCTCCTGCGGTTATGAATTTGCATATGGGCTGTTAGCTCTGTGTGTGTGTGTGTGTGTGTGTGTGTGTGTGTGTGTGTGAGAGAGAGAGAGAGAGAGGGCGCACATGTGTGTTTGAGAGAGATATATAATGTGAATGTGTATCTAATACGTGGATGAGAGAAGAAGCAGATAAGAGGGAGACAGAGACAAACACAAAATGAAGAACAAGAAAGATAAACGACAGAAACAGCACAGACAACCAATCACACACACACACACACACACACACACACACACACACACACACACACACACACACAGCCACCCCCACATATGCGAGCACTCACTCAACCCCTGCTTTTTTCAAAATAATTATTCAGTCATTTTAGTCTCTAATATTTTGTGTGCCAATAAATGCAAAATGGTGTTGCTCAGCTCATACGTGTCAGCGCATTGCAAAAACACTCAATGCTAACAAGCGCGTTCAAACACTACATTCAGATTTTTTCACTCGAAAGTGAAACGTAACTCTGAAATTGAGAAGGAAAGCTGAACGAACCCGAAATCAGAATTACCCATTTAAATGTTGATCCACCAAGTTCACTCTTTTCACCAAGATAAAATTGGAATTTTAAAAACATTTTAAAATTAGTCTTTGATGAGGCAGCATACTTTTCATGCACTTACAAACAGGAGAAATATCAAGATAGGTTGTTTCATTCACTGGGATATTATAGAAACATCACGAGAAGATATACGTTTTATAAGCCAGAGATAAACTGTTAATTTCCCTATACATTTTGATATATAACCTTAAAGTATGAAAACATTTATATACATGGAAACAGGAAAACACAATAAGATTCTTCTGATTATTTTTAAAGTTTGCTATTTTAGATACACTGATATTTTAGAACCGTCTTTGACATATTAGAATACTGTACGACCGAAGATTGTTTGATATAGGACCCTACTAGTTTGTTTAGCTGGTCATTGAGATTTATAATAAATTGATCATAAAGTGTTGTCTAATGGTAGACCCTGCTGCCATTTGGCATCCCAAAGTTGTGACCAAGTCCCAGGTTGTTGATCTGACTTTCTGCCTCATTTACACACAATTGCAGGGTCTCAATTGTTTCTCTTACTATTGACAACACAACATGCATATATCGTTTCTCAGTAGTGATCTTTTTATTTAACTGTTGTATTTATTTATGGGCCTTTATTATTATAATATTTTTATTTAATATTTTGTTATTAATTATTATTATTATTATTATTATTATTATTATTATTATTATTATTATTATTATTATATATTCGCCCCCAGGCCCTGATGTGGGCCATTGACCTGTGCCCTGGTGGGCTAATCCCATAAAAAAAATGTTCATGTCATGTACGAGAGAGAGAGAGAGAGAGAGAGAGAGAGAGAGAGAGAGAGAGAGAGAGAGAGAGAGAGAGAGAGAGAGAGAGAGATTTACACAGTTATATTTAATCTACTGACATACAAAGTAACAGAGTAATATTGACGTAGAGTAATAGTAATATTATAGCGACTCACAAGGCTTACACACGACAATCATCTTAGTGTCTAGCGTCCATGTATAATATAACACCCTCGACCATCAAGACCTGGGGGGAGGGGAGAGAGGAGGAGAGGAGAGGAGAGGAGAGGAGAGGAGAGGAGGAGAAGAGTGAGAGGAGAAGACTTGTGTTCAGTTTAGAGAGCAGGTGAGGGTAAAAGAGACTATATGTGTATAACAACGTATTACCTCTACTTCAATAATTTACAATATAATCTCTTACAACACTAATGGAGGCTGGCGTCTCTCTCTCTCTCTCTCTCTCTCTCTCTCTCTCTCTCTCTCTCTCTCTCTCTCTCTCTCATCTACTATAGGAAGGACGATACAGAGTAAAAATCATGGTAAGTATTGCTTTCTTTATCGACTGGGATGATAACTTATCTTTATCTTAACTATTAACCAAATCTTTCACTACCTTGTTAACGAGACCTGACACTACATTTACCTGCTATAGTAGTCAAATAAAATGAAAATCTACCTTAATTTATATGTCTCAGTATCTTGTTAAATAATGAACACAGGTATCTTGTTTACTGGGACATAAATCGTTTTAAAGCGATAAACAGACAAAGTGAGAACGATAGCCAGGGTCAAGATTATATCCCTTCAAAAATTACTATGTAAATTATGATTGGTGTTAATGGGTTCGAACTACTAGGGCTCTCGCTGTCAGGTTTCAATACTCCGCCTCGCCTCATTACGACTCCCATGTGCCATTACAGTGTTCTAAAAGGCTGATTGCTACTTTAATTAATTTATGTCTATTCTTGTAACAGGGCAAACTGGTCTAATGAGAGGACGTTGGCAATACGAAGTGCAATTAATGAATATGTATTTAACTTCTAAAACCTTTTAAGGATTATCAAAAATTTCTCCCAGATACTCAAGTCTTTATGGGTCAATATTGCCATCACTGACACCATTACCACCACCATCATCACATTCCATTACCACCATCACTAACACCACTACCACCATTACCATCATTACCACCATCACATAAACCACCGTCATTATCACCACCATTACCACCACTACCACCATCACCACCACCATCTCTAACACCAGAACTATCATTACCACTACCACCTCCACTACCAACATCAACACCATCATTAGCACCACTACCACCATCACTAACACATTCACCACCATCTTTAACACCAGAACCACCATTACAACCACTACCACCACCATCATCACTTCCACCATTACCACCACTACCACCATCACTAACACCACTACCACCACCACCACCATTACCACCACTACCACCATCACTAACACCACCACCACCACCACCACCATTTCTAACACCAGAACTATCATTACCACTACCACCTCCACCACCATCACCATTACCAAGACGATAATGATGATGATAATGATGACGGTGGTGTGCTAGCAGGACTCGACAAAAATAAAATAATGGTGAATTCAGAAGCAAAAGAGAAAATAAAAATGACAAAAAGAGAAAGCACAGAGACTGAGAGAGAGTATCGGAGTACAATTGGAATTCCGAAGGAGGTCTTCTCTCCATTCCTTCCTGAGCTGTGTGGAAAAAATAAACCCCCAACGTTCTCTCTTCTTTTTTTCTTCCTTTTCTAAACCATGGAACGTTTCTGGGGACGTTTTCTATACATCATTATGGTTAAAACGTTTGTTGAAATAGAAGCAAAAATGTTGGAAAACTGGGATTATTTTTCCTCCATGTTTTTGCTTAAGTTTTAGATAAAAATCAATATATTTCCGTATTCTAGTACAATTTTATAGGCCTGATTTAATAAATAATTCCATATTAAACCATGATGTGTATGGTGTAAGTCTTGCGAGAGGTCATACACAGTAATATATATATATGGTAGTATACTGTACAATGTGTTATACAGATCCACACTTGTATACCCATCGTCCCTTAACTCTTTATTTACGACACACGGGATGAAACACATTATAAAACTGTCTTATTGGAATCGTCAATGTTGGGAAGCTGATGTTGTGTGTAGATGAGGCTGACAAAATGGCTGAGAACGGTGACAGCTGAGTGAGAGTTGAGTGGGAGATGAGTGGAGGTTAAGTGAGAGTTGAGTGAGTGTTGAGAGGAAGTTGAGTGAGTGTTGAGTGGAATGTGAGTGAGTGTTGAGTGGAGGTTGAGTGAGTGTTGAGTGGAGGTTGAGTGAGAGTTGAGTGAGTGTTGAATGGAGGTTGAAATGAAAGTTGAGTGCGAGATGAGTGGATGTTGAGAGGAAGTTGAGTGAGAGATGAATGAAGGTTGAGTGAAAGTTAAATTAACGTTAAGTGAGATTGGAATGAAAGTTAAATGAGAGGTGAATGGAGATGAAGTGAGAGATGAGTGAAGATTGAGTGTACGGTAATTGTAGATGAGTGAGAGCTGGGAGAAAGTTGAGTGAAGAACGAGTAAAGGTTGAGAATAAAATTGGCCAATTATTCTGTCCATCACCAGGTAACTAATTAAGACTTTCACACCTGAAGGCTCTATGCAGGTGCCATACATCTAAATCAATAAGTACTATACACCTATATACATAAAGTAATTCATATAAAAGAAATTCATATACTTATAAAAGGTTCTTATAAATCTTAATTAGTTTAAAAATAATGTATTACCTGTAAGTACCTGACCCTACGAAGGCATTAATAAGTCTGATTTATTAAAATACATAATCTCCAAGTTACAGATATAGTAAAAATACATAACAATACAATACAAAAAGAGGAGAAGTAGTGGATAATGAAACTCACAATACAAAAGAGGAAAAGAAAGAGAGAGAAAGATTAAACCAAAAAATAAAACATACAACACAATACAATGGGAGACAAAAAAGAGAACTACGATAATTGTTGGAATCTAACAAAAGAGAGAGACATAAAGCATAAGAAAAAAAATAGATTTGTTGACATTCGTGGTTGGATGAAAAATACTGCGGCGTGTTATTTGTGATTCCTGGACCCTCCCCCCCCCCCTTGACCTTCCACAATATAAACAATATAACACAATTTCCAAATCTGACTGCATCTGCTAGTGACAGAGGTGGTTAGTGGTGGTGGTGGTATTGCATGGGGGTATAGGTGGGGGTGGTTGGGTGGTTGTTGGAGGAGCATAAAGGTAAGGGTGGTTGGGTGGTTGTTGGAGGGGGATAGAGGTGAGGGTGGTTGGATGGGTGGTGAAGGGGGAGATAGAGGTGAGGGTGGTTGGGTGGGTGGTGGAGGGCGGGGTAGAGGTGAGGGTGGTTGGGTGGGTGGTGGATGGCAGGAAAGGGGTAAGGGAGACGGTGGGTATGGCACAAAATAACAGAACGTGTTTTTACATAGGAATTCGGCCAAATACATAAAGACGTGGCAGGTGAGACAAAAAAAAATTGTCACAGTCCTTGACCTCTCACCTCTACCTCTGACATCAGACCTCTAACCTCTAACCTCTCACCTTTGACATGGTTACACAAATAAAAGTGGTGAACTCAAATTGTAAAATTGAATATATATATATATATATATATAAATATATATATATATATATATATATATATATATATATATATATATATATATATATATATATATATATGTGTGTGTGTGTGTGTGTGTGTGTGTGTGTGTGTGTATTTATATATGTGCGAGTTTGTTACGAGGTGTATATTTATCAAATCTTATATTCACTTAAAGAAAATATATAGAAACAGTTTACATGGTTCTTTTACTTATTGTTTTAGCTTAACGTTGGGAGTTTTGTACCAATAAATGAAAAAAGAAAAAAGAAAACGAAAACAGTAATATAAATGCAAAACCTGAAGGGGGACGAAGCAATGAAAGAATAACATGTGACTGTAACTGATAAAATAAAAATAAAAGAATGAAGAAAAAGACAAAGAAAAAAAGACCGAGTTCTTCAGTCAAATCAATACATCCATCAAAGGGAAGAGATGCAGAAAAACATGGTATTTATATGATAGTAACTATGTTAACAATAATAAAATAATGATAATAATAATAATAATAATAATAATAATAATAATAATAATAATAATAATAATAATAATAACAATAACAACAATAATAACAACACCACCAACAACAACAACAACAAGAAAAACAATAAACATCTAAACAAAAGTAGACCATATAACAAAACTTCTATAATACTGTACTGTTTTTTTCGTAAATATTAAAACTCTGAAACACCAAGACCTTAGCTGACCATGACCCGTAAAACCTCCGGGGTCTGTCGCCTTGTGTGGGGAGGTAACGACATCTTACGATGGCAACACGGAGAGTGAGGGAGGGTGAGGGAGAGTTGGAGAGAGGGAGGGAGTGTGGTAGGGTCAGGTAGAGTGGGGAGTGGGGATGGGTGATGGTGAAAGTGATGGAGTGTGAGGGAGAGAGACGGAAGGTCAAGAAAAGTTGGAGAAAGGGGAGGGAGTGAGGGTGGGTGAGGGGAGGGTAATAGTGAGTGATGGAGTGTGAAGGAGAGTAATGGTGAGTGATGGAGGGTGAGGAAGAGAGCGAGGGAAGGAGGGTGATGGTGAGAGTGATGAAGTGTGAGGGAGAGAGTGAGGGACGGTCAGGAAGAGAGAGAGAGAGAGAGAGAGAGAGAGAGAGAGAGAGAGAGAGAGAGAGAGAGAGAGAGAGAGAGAGAGAGAGAGAGATTGGTGAATGAGGTTAGGAAGGAAGGCTAGTGATGAGTGATAAAGGTGAAGAGAGAGAGAGAGGTGAGGGTAAGGGGTGCAGGTCGTAATGTGATGAGAGGTGAAGGTCGTGAGGTGGGTGAGTGGTGAGGGGTAAGTGGTGTGGGTCGTTATGTAGTGAGGGGTAAGTGCTGAGGGTCGTTATGTAGTGAGGGGTAAGTGCTGAGGGTCGTTATGTGGTGAGGGGTAAGTGCTGAGGGTCGTTATGTGGTGAGAGGTAAGTGGTGTGGGTCGCTATGTAGTGAGGGGTAAGTGCTGAGGGTCGTTATGTGATGAGTGGGCAAGGGGTAAGGGGGGGGGAAGAAGGAGGGGGAGAGAGAAAGAATAAGACAAATTAACATAATCAAGTTTATTCTTCCTTCAAGTTTTCATATTTCGTTCAATGTTATAGGAATGATTTTTTCCGGCATTTGTTGCTTTATTTATTTATTACGGAGTGGAAAATACGAAAATAAAATCATCTTATTTATCATTCGTATAAACATATTTCAACACTGTGATTTTAAGCTATACAAAAAGAAATAAAGAGAGAATGAATGATGATGCATAGCGATAATAACGAAAAGAGAGATATATAAATGTTCTTTTTTTTAGAATAATAAGGACAATGGGAAAATAACTGAATGAGAGAGAGAGAGAGAGAGAGAGAGAGAGAGAGAGAGAGAGAGAGAGAGAGAGAGAGCATACGTGTTTTGTAGAATGAGAAAGAATGAGTAATGAAACAAAGGAAGCATAACACACTTTATACAATGAAGAAAGATGATAAGCCCCCCAACCCCCCCCCCCCCCACCACCAAAAAAAAAATAACTATTCATCATCGTAACATCAATTCCAGAAATCCCTAACTTTTTCCCCCCTCAAACTTTCAACATTTCCCCCTAAAAAATTGTGGTTTTTTCCCGATATCTCAACACTGCCCAGACCTCCGTATATTGCCTCCTAATCTCCAAAAATCTCCCCTGCATCTCCCAAATCTCCCCCCCCCCCCCATATCTCGTCGTCTCAGAATATATCCCAGGTCGTCCCAGTATATATCCCACGACTTCTTAGTATGTATCCCCAAGTCGTCCCAATATATCCCAAGTATTACAGCATCTCCACCAATCAGGACCCAGATGCCATGTAAACTAAGACTTCGTTAAGAGGCACTGGTCAACTCCTTCAAGAAACTTCCTGTGATTGGTCATTTACATACCCAGAGCTTGGCCAGGTCAGAGGTCACTGCTGAGGTCACTTTCAAAAGAGAGAGTATGATAAAGAGAGAGAGTATGATAAAGAGAGAGTAGCTTTATCATTTTTTAATTAAATTTTAAGGGATTGGAAATACGTCTTTACAGAATTAAGTGTTACTTTAATTATAACGGAAATAGCCGCCATCTCGTAGCCGTTCATGATACCACTTTAAAAATATTAAATGTAAAAGAAGTTAGTATCTTAACTCTCCTCTACGAAATAATTAACTGAATTATATCACATTTAAAACTTTCTGTGCAGGCTAACACACACACACACACACACACACACACACACACACACACACTCTCTCTCTCTCTCTCTCTCTCTCTCTCTCTCTCTCTCTCTCTCTCTCTCTCTCGCTCTCTCTCTCTCTCTACCCCTCTTTTCCTTCTCACCCCATCCCCGTTGACCTCACCCAACATTCCTAACAACCGCCGAGTAAACATTTAAATATAATTTGAATTTGAATCAGGAGGCAACGTTTTTAACGGCTTTCTTCTACATGGAAGCCGGAACAGAATTCAGCAGTGGGCGGGTGTCTTTGAGGTTCATATTAACGCCTTCAGCTACTACTACTACTACTACTACTACTACTACTACTACTACTACTACTACTACTACTACTAATGCTACTAATAATAATAACCAATCAACCAATAAGAGTATCATCATTATATCTGAGGGTTGGCAACCAAAGTCCTCCACCCTAAACGTTCCCGGGCTGTTTTTACCAATCCTTCAATATAAAACTACTACCATCTTCTAACTCCCGCCAACAGTAGTCATTAATTACAACCGCCATCACCGAAACATACGCCCATACCACCCACACCAACACCTATAGTCACCACCCCACACACACACACACACACACACACACACACGCCATCCTCGACACCGGCTCCTACTACCACCTGAGATCCCTCGCCCAATAATTACTGTTCGACACCACAACAGCATCCAGCCCATACAAGCACGAACTGATCACTATAAGAACAGCCCAGGCCCAACCATTTTATCAATTATCAATAACTTGTAATCAACCAGTGTATTCACTCCCAGTCAATCTTACTTTTTGCACTGTCACTATGTTGAAATGCCCTGTAGTTTGAGCTTCTCCCCACCTAGTTATTATATATCATATTTGTATCACTTATGTTACTTGTATATTATTTGTAAATTAAGAGACCCATTCCCTAATTATGTAACTGTATATTTTCAGCCTTCCGGCTGCCATGCTCTTTCAATAAACCGTTAATTATTATTATTATTATTATTATTATTATTATTATTATTATTATTACACACACACACACAGCACACTCCACCCCACCCACACAGCACGCTCCACCCACACAGCCCACCCCTCCGACACCACTCACCACCCACACCACCCAACGCCCACACCCGACACCAAAGTAAGACCATTAGACACACGGGTGGAAAAACCTTAGCGCAGAGGACAATTGATTACTGTCTTTTCCAATTATTAAGTTTTTGGAGACGAAAATTTTGTAGCAGTTCTGGTCGTGCTGGAGACTTTTCGACACGATTCACAAAATATTTTCTGCTCTCTCTCTCTCTCTCTCTCTCTCTCTCTCTCTCTCTCTCTCTCTGATTGAAGTGTGTACGTTTCAGATGAAATGCATTTCCATCTTTGTCTTTTTAACTCTGTTTGTATAACATTCGTGGATATTACACAAAAAGAGAAAGGGGGAGGGCTGGAGATATACGAAGGGTACGAATAAAAGGATAAATAGAGAAAAAAAGAGTGACAGAGAAAACAGACACAGAAAAATGAGATTTAACATGTATTTTGAGAGAGAGAGAGAGAGAGAGAGAGAGAGAGAGAGAGAGAGAGAGAGAGAGAGAGAGAGCTTAAAACTCTCCTTTTGAGTCGTGCACAACAAGATCTTGACGATGAAAGGAGAATTGTACATGTCCAACATCTCCTGGGAGAGCACACGCACTTTCACAAGACTTCCTAAATAAAACGCAAAGCAGTGCAGGTTGCTTTAATGTGATTTTAATACACAAACACTTGGCAGAGAGTGTCTGAATGGCGAATATGCGTTTGCTTTACTTGTAGTCAGTGTGTGTGAGGTTGTTGCATCTTTCAGTATACGTGTCCACCTAGGGAACACAGGTAATGAAACATCTCTCCTGGTTCAGCTTTTTTTCACTTGGAATCAGGTAAATTATTGAGTTCATATTCATTAAATCACTGCGTTAGTCATATCAGTAGTGACCAATGATACTGTAATGGTCATCTTGTGTGTCTGACAAATAATACTCTATAATTATATACATGTGGGTATTTTATATCAATGTGTACTTTAAATATATATACTGAATATCACTTTACCTTTCTGGTAAAAGATCGTCCAATGCAGCCAAAGTGAAGAGTGATTATCATCAAAATTTCAGAGCCAGGCGCCCACCGCGAAACCTGTAAATACCAACCCAGTGACAATGAAACAAGAACAATTACAACATTCTCTCCAAAAATGCCTGTTTAACTTGACCTAACCTAATTTAACCTAACTTAATTTAACCTAAACTAACCTACTTAACCTATTCTAACACCACCACAATTAACACCATGACCACCACCGTCATATCCAACATTATAACCACCATCACCACTACCATCACCGCACCGGCCACCCCTACCACCAACAGCCATTACAGGGTTACAGATTTGTGTGTAGCGGCCAAACATTAAACTTTCCAACAAATTATGTAACACAGAGCCACCCTGCGCATTTTTCTCTCAGCCAAAGCCAAGTTACGTGACTTTAATGCCGCATCCTTTACCTAAAGTGGTCAATAGTATTCGGTTAATCGTTACCAGCGGTGTTTCTTTGTGTTGGTGTGGCGGTACGTGTGTCCTGGTGTGTCGTGGGTGTAGTGCAGGTATACTGTATGTGTGGGAGGGTGGAGGTGCGTTAAGGTGTGTGATGGTGTGGCGTGGGTGTAGTGCAGGTATACTGTATGTGTGGGAGGGTGGAGGTGCGTTAAGGTGTGTGATGGTGTGGCGTGGGTGTAGTGCAGGTATACTGTATGTGTGGGAGGGTGGAGGTGCGTTAAGGTGTGTGATGGTGTGGCGTGGGTGTAGTGCAGGTATACTGTATGTGTGGGAGGGTGGAGGTGCGTTAAGGTGTGTGATGGTGTGGCGTGGGTGTAGTGCAGGTATACTGTATGTGTGGGAGGGTGGAGGTGCGTTAAGGTGTGTGATGGTGTGGCGTGGGTGTAGTGCAGGTATACTGTATGTGTGGGAGGGTGGAGGTGCGTTAAGGTGTGTGATGGTGTGGCGTGGGTGTAGTGCAGGTATACTGTATGTGTGGGAGGGTGGTGATGTGTTAGGGTGTGTGATGGTGTGGCGTGGGTGTAGTGCAGGTATACTGTATGTGTGGGAGGGTGGTGATGTGTTAGGGTGTGTGATGGTACGTGTGTCCTGGTGTGTTCTACGTGTGTGGGTGTAGTGGGAGTAGCCGTATATAGGCTAATTATTTAGGGAATATGCTACAGTACAACACACTAACCGCTGTAGAGCTCAACAAATACATTGGTCAGTGGATCATTCTGTGTTTGTATTCTCTCTGTGGCACCTGCATAACACATGGCTTACTTTTATCTCACACAAAACACAGCCTGCAGTTATTTCCAGCCCCAAGAACTGTACATGAATTATTTCCTTCCAAATGTATGTCAACTTCAAAAGTCTTGGCTCGATTGGACTCTATTTTGACCACTAACTCTTTGATACAGTTAAGAAGAGTGAAATCAGATGTGTTATAACAATATTTTCGAGGTTAAGTGAATTAAAATTTTGATTGGCAGCAGAAAAAGATAATATTAAACTAACTAAGAAGGGAAAAAAGGAAAATAATGAAATAGTGGGAATTTTTTTTGTTTTTTCTTGTAGAGGAAAAAAAAATATGAGGGTAATTTCGATATTTTCTTATAATGAAAGAAAAAAATAATTAAAAAGGGAAAAATTTTGAGTTTTCTCTACAAGTAAAACACAGGAACATTTATGAATCCATTTTATTATTTAAAAAAAAGAATGAAAAGTAAAAAGAAGCAAAAAAAATTAGTCAATTAAACTTATTTTTGTTCTCTCGCCGATAAAATTGAAAACGAGGAAGATAATAGGACAATCATTATTTTTTTCCTGCTCAACGAATCAAATAGAATTTCTCCAGACTCACCCTCAAGGTACGGGCTTCATGTCAGGTCAATTTCTCGTCTTTGGTAAGGGATAAAGCACAGGATTTTAAACTCGGGTCGTCTTACCTATTGTGAGTCCGAGGACTTTGTGGACTTGACCCAACACCAAATGCACAACGGGGACATCTGTCAGGTCATATGAGTTCAGGTGAGTGGGTGGATAATGTTAGTGTGTGTGTGTGTGTGTGTTTCTTCTCTCTCTCTGTTTGTATGTTTCTGATTACATGTTCTGTCTGTGTCTGTCTGTCTGTTTGTCTGAACGCGGTAGTGTAAAATATAATTAAATGTGTTTCATGAAGTGTTTCTAAATAACAGTGGGTAAGTACACACACACACAGTGACCATCCCTCAGTGACCTCCACCACCAAGCACTAGCAAGATTTGGCAGTGGACTACTGCACCATCCTCGTCATCGCCACCTCCTGCCACCGGCAGCCCCCAGCCCACCTCGCGTAGTCCGTCACTACAACAAAATTCAGCCCATAAGAGCCCGCACTGATAGATATAAGAATAGCACCATCCCATCTATTGTTAAAATAATAAACAACTCCTGATTTATATACTGTACAGCCCTGTAAATGTATTCAACGCATATCATTATGTCTAAATCAAATGTAAGTTTGTATATTTTCAGCCACCGGCTGCAACTCTATTAATAAACCGTTTATTATTATTACACACACACACACACACACACACACACACACACACAGGCGACTCCTCACAAACTCGTAAACAAACTTAACCAATAACCAGCTTCCCACACCTTCAGTACACAACCTTGGAATTAGAGAAGCCAGAACAATACCTTACCATTACCTCGCCGCTTGCAAGACGAAGAACCCGAGGGTGGCTGCCGGGTGTTATGGGAAGGTGGTGAGGGTTGTCGGGTATCCATCTAAAGCTTAATGTGAATATACTTGACAGCTTATGTTACGTTTATCGTTTGTGTGTGTGTGTGTGTGAGAGAGAGAGAGAGAGAGAGAGAGAGAGAGAGAGAGAGAGAGAGAGAGAGAGAGAGAGAGAGAGAGAGAGAGAGAGAGAGAGAGAGAGAGATTTAAAAGGGAACATAAAGGGGGTAATAAAGAAAGACAGACAGACAGACAGACAGACAGACAGACAGACAGACAGACAGACAGACAGACAGAGATCTGCAATAACTCAAAGCAACAGGTCCTGTACTTAACTTTCAACGCGTAACTATGATAAATGAACACAAAGAGACACAAAAAGGTATTAAAACTTTTGAATGAACACGAAAGTTTTGATCACCTAAGCATATAGCATCCTAATTTTGCCTCTTGACTTAATAGAGGTTATGAGACAGCAAGATGACGACACCGCGACAGATTCTGGGTAAAATTCTGTCACCCCCCCCCCCCCTATCTGTCTTCCCCGTCCTTCCCAATGTCTAAAAAAAAATAAATCTAAATAATTAATATAGTTTAAATTTTGTTGAGTGAAAATTCTATATATTTTTATTTTATCGTTTTGGGGTTTGTTTGGTGAGATATATAAGATCGTATATAGACTAAATTGGTACTTTTGGGGTATTTTATCAACAAATGAAATGGGTAAACGAGACCTTGGTAACCAAACAATCAAAACCAAATTTATTAGGTATACAAAAACAAGGCAATCAATTTTATTATAATCAAACTAATGAAAAAAAAAACCTGCATTGCCGTTGTTTGGTTGATTATGTGTGATTTGCTTTTGTTCGTGTTGTTTACCATCTAACGCAAGCAAACATGGCGTCTACCATCGTCCCCGCAGCTGATGGAGTTTATCTCTATAAATTTTCACTAAATATGAAAAATATTGGGGAACAAAATCATCCAGGAATATAATTGTCCTAAACGAAAATTAAAACTTTAGTCATCCGTAAAAGCTTTTTGTGTCAAATTAATATATTGATAATTACCCTGATAATTGTATTGTTGTTATATAAATGTGTTGAAAATAAGCTCCTCTCTCCCTCGCTTTCTTCTTTTAAGCTCTCTCTCTCTTTCTTCTCATTGTTCTCTCTCTCCCACTTTCTTCTCAACCTATTTATTCTCCTATTATATATCTGTCTCTCTCTAGTATACTCCTACGATCTCTCTCTCACCTCTTTCTTTCTCTTCACTATGTGCTCTCTCTCCCATTTTCTTCTTTACTTATTTTTTCTCTTATCATCAGTCTCTCTCTCTCTCTCTCTCTCTCTCTCTCTCTCTCTCTCTCTCTGTCTCGTTGTTTTTGTTGTATTTTGTCTTCTCGTATTTTCTAAACAATAAACTAACACTGCTAATGAAAGAGTCTATTTATATGCTAATCAGTTAATTAACTTTCAATGGAAAATTAACAAAGCCTTTCACTGTGAGCTTGTATAACTAGACCAGTGAGGCCATCAGGCACAAACACACGGTCAGACAGACAGGCAAACAGGCAGACATATAGACAGAGGGGCAAAAAAAAAAACAGACGGGCAAAGTAGCAATAACAGAGGCAGAAGTTAATTGCAAAGGAGAATCGAGAACTAGACAGGTAGATACATAGTCAGACAGGTAGCTAAATGAGCTACAGACAGACAAACAAACAGAAACGTGGGCAAAACGTGGGCAGGCCGGCAGACAGCTGTATGACGAACAGAGAGGAACATAAACAATTAGACAGGTATGGAGATAAACAGACAGATTCCTCGGCAAACTGACTGTGACAGGAATAGAGTCAAACAGGTAGACATATTAGTAGTCATATGGACCGACCAAAAGACAGGTATTTAAACATTAATATACACAGAGAAACAGACAGGCAACTAATTTACTCTAAAACAGACACCTTATTATTCAGAGATGAAGAGATTAAGTAGATGGGTTCTTAATTCTCTTAATTAGACTACAGGTTAATTAAGAATTCCTATAGACAGGTGATATCCTCCGTAATAACACACCTGTCCTCTCTCTCTCTCTCTCGCTTAGTGACATGAAGCGGCAAATTACACAACTGTTCACCTGTCAATCACATCTCCGTCAACCCCGTTAATTTAAGCGACGTTCTTTTTTACCTTATAAAACCCAGGTATAGTGTCAGCTGAAGCCATGACACCCGGCTTTAGTGTCATCTGAGGCTATGACACCCAGGTTTAGTGTCAGCTGAAGTCATGACATCCAGGTTTAGTGTCAGCTGAGGCCATGACATCCAGGTTTAGTGTCGGCTGAGGCTATGACACCCAGGTTTAGTGTCAGCTGAAGCCATGACACCCAGGTTTAGTGTCAGTTGAGGGTATAACACCAAGGTTTAGTGTCAGCTGAAGCCATGACACCGAGCTTAGAGTCAGTTGAGACCATGACACCGAGTTTAGTGTCAGTTAAGGACATAATACCTGGGTTTAGTGTCAGCTGAAGCCATGACACCCGGTGTTCCGTGTCAGCTAAAGCCATGACACCCAGGTTAAGTGTCAGCTAAAGTCATGACACCCAGGTTAAGTGTCAGCTGAGGCCATGACACCCAGGTTTAATGTCAGCTAAGGCCATGACACCCAGGTTAAGTGTCAACTAGGGTCATGACACCCAGGTTAAATGTCAGCTGAGGCCATGACACCCAGGTTAAATGTCAGCTGAGGCCATGACACCCAGGTTTAGTGTCAGCTGAGGCCACGGCACTTGTGAATGATCACCCAATTAGAATTACCTGATATGGTAAAAATGAATTAGGGGAAACTATAGTAAATCAGGTGTCGTCAGTGTGGGTTTCGTTAGCTTAGGATAAGTTAAGTTAGGTTAGGTCGGGTAAGGTTAGGTTAGTGTAGGTGAGGTTGTCGATATAACAATAGACACATATGGAGACAGACAGACAGACAGACAGACAGACAGAAAGACAAACAAACAAACAAATAACATCAGTTTAATATTAAAGAAAGGATAATAAAGCGAAAGGATCGCCTCTGAGACCGACCTCACTCTACAAAGAATAATTAAAAAGAAAACGCCAAAGAAAATACCTCATTAACTTAAATATCCCGGAGGAAAAACATCTCAAACCCCTAATGTAATAAAGGTTGGAAATTCAGACAAATAATAAGAGTACTCTCACCTTTATGGAGCTCTGAAGAAAGTGTTCCCGTGGCCCTGGACAGGTAATGAGTTTAATTAACATAGCGTAGTTGTGGTTAAATTCAATCTAGTGAAAATAGGAACGACCCAATGTTTTTTTTTTGTGTTTGTGTGTGTGTGTGTGTGTGTGTGTGTGTGTGTGTGTGTGTGTTTCTTTCACTTGTACTCTCATTATTTCTTCTCTTTTCTTTCAATCTCTCTCTCCAATCTCACTCTATATCTCTTTCTCTTTTATCTTACACTCTCTCTCTCTCTTCCTCTCTCAGTACAGAAGGAATCCAGCACCAACTATCTGAAGAAGGGCTGAGAAAGGCATTCTTGGGGGAGCGGACGCAACTCACGCAAAATTCCCGCGAGCTGCTTTAGGCTAGGCTGGACCCCGGGAATTCTCAGGCAGGTCTCCGGGAAAACTATTTGATACTCTGGTAAGCGGATGAGACTCCTACGAAAAGACTGGCGCTCGTACTGTAGGAGGAGACGCCGCTTTAACGAAAAGAGTTGAGGCGAACGTTCGTCTGGCGTAATCGATCGGTATTGTGTCATTGTGAAGGAGCCTCGGTCGGTTCGTCTGGTGTGAATTATAAATGTGTCGTACAGTAGTTCTTTTATTGTAAGAAAATTTGGTGGACACCGTTTTTCTCTTTGGTAATGATAATAATAATAATGGACGAAATAGCATTAAAAATGATGACAAGCGTAATTATTGAAGTAAAAACATAACACCAACAATAAAAACGGCAATCACGACAAAAAAAAAAATAATAATAAAAATAATAATAATAATAAATTATTAATAATAATAATAATAATAACAATAATAATAATAATAAAAATAATTAATAATAATAATAATAATAATAATAATAATAATAATAATAATGATAATAATAAATTAATAATAACAATATCACACACACACACACATACACACACACGCAATATCACACGCAAGCAGGCAGTATCATGAAGGTGGGCGAGCCAAGACATCTCCCTCAGATGAGACTGTCAGCTGGCGCAGGTGAACCTTAATTGAAAGAGGTGTTGAGAAAGACCAGGTGTTGCGTGGTGTGAGGCAACCCACCTGTGAGTGTGTGTGTGTGTGTGTGTGAGAGAGAGAGAGATAGAGAGAGAGAAAGAGAGAAAGAGAGAGATAATAAATAAAGTTTGACGAAGTAAGGGATATGGGTAGAAAATAAGAGAGAAAGGCAACAACACATGTTTAAATAAATTGATAGATAGGAAGACATATAGATAAAGAATGATAATATCTAATAGCGAGATAGATGAGAAGAAAAAAAGATGAAGAAAGATACATAAACAGTGGCCCAAGGTTAAAAATGCTTTGAAAACCTTTGATCAAGATGTATGATAGTTATTTTGTGGGTCCCTTATTTTTTACCTGACCTGACTAGTCAAGTCAACCCCCTTCTCTTAAGCTCCTCTACGTGTGTGTTGGTGTGGGGATAAGTGGATGACATCATTATGACCTGACCTCATGTTTTTAAGGTCACCCTGTATATTTAAGCCTCTCTCTGTCCATGTAGTCCAGTTGCCTCTGAAGATGTCTTGAATAAAGACGAAAGCTAAGGTGCTCCGTTCTTTCCATTTTCCCGTGTGATTTTATCAAGATATATATATATATATATATATATATATATATATCTATATGTATGTGTATATATATTTATATATATATATATATATATATATATATATATATATATATATACTTTGAAGGAGTTTAAAATTAAAAAATAAATAAAAATTACCTTCGACTTTAAAAAAAATAAATAAGATATTGAAAACTCTAGCAAGAAAATCCCAAAATTATATTAGCAAATTATCTTTTAATAATATCTTTAAGTTTATATAATTCATGTATGTTTTTTTAATCTTTAAAATCCAAATGTCGGCAGCAAATGAAAATACATTTTCATCCACTTATAAAATGCAGTGACGCTCTAGATCTTTAAGCCTTGAGAATTCTGTCTGTCTACTTTTCTACATCTTAGTTTGTATCTCGAACTATGTACTGTACTGTATAGTTTCCGTACACCTTGAGTCATAGGAAGTTTATTAGAACACACACACACACACACACACACACACACACACACACACACACAATGAGAAAGGGAAGATACTCAGATACACAGTGACCGACCCGCCGTGTGCAGATGTCACCAGCATATGATTTATAGATCAGAAATGCTGGAAATTGTCCCCGAGAGCAAAGGACACGTCCGAATGATATTTTTTCCGGGTGTAAGAGGTGGTGGAGGGTGGTGGGTGGAGGGTAAGTGGTGGAGGGTGATGGAGGGTGGTGGGTGGTGGAGGGTGATGGAGGGTGGAGGGTGATGGAGGGTGGGTGATGGTAGTGTGTTGGTAGTGTGATAGGATTTGTGGTGGTAGTATGGTAGTGTGGTGGTAGTGTGGTGGTGTGGTGGTAGTGTGGTGGTAGTGTGGTGGTGTGGTGGTAGTGTGGTAGTGCGGTGGTAGTGTGTTGGTAGTGTGATAGGATTTGTGGTGGTAGTATGGTAGTGTGGTGGTAGTATGGTAGTGTGGTGGTAGTGTGGTAGTAGTATGGTAGTGTGGTAGTGTGGTGGTAGTGTGGTAGTGTGGTGGTAGTGTGGTAGTGTGGTGGTTAGTATGGTAGTGTGGTGGTAGTGTGGTAGTGTGGTGGTAATGTAGTAGTGTGGTGGTAGCGTGATAGGACTTGTAGTAGTAGTGTGGTAGGTCTTGTGGTAGTAGCGTGGTAGGTCTTGTGGTGGTAGTGTGGTAGGTCTTGTGGTGGTAGTGTGGTAGGTCTTGTGGTGGTAGTGTGGTAGGTCTTGTGGTAGTAGTGTGGTAGGTCTTGTGGTAGTAGTGTGGTAGGTCTTGTGGTGGTAATGTGGTGGTAGTATGGTAGTGTGGTAGTAGTGTGGTGGTAGTGTGGCAGTGTGGTGGTAGTATGGTAGTGTGGTGGTAGCGTGATAGGACTTGTGGTAGTAGTGTGGTAGGTCTTGTGGTAGTAGTGTGGTAGGTCTTGTGGTGGTAGTGTGGTAGGTCTTGTGGTGGTAGTGTGGTAGGACTTGTGGTAGTAGTGTGGTAGGTCTTGTGGTGGTAGTGTGGTAGGGCTCTTGTAGTGGCAGCGACAAAGGAAGTGTTACATGCAAACTCCACATTAGACCAGTGAGCCTTGCGTGTCCTTCTCTTCTCTCCCTTGATTCTATTGCCCTCTCTATCTCTCTCTCCTTCTCCTCCTTTCCCATCCTTTTTTTCTATTAGTCCCTCTATCTCCCTTCCCTCTCCGTCCCTGCCCTCTTTTTCTTTCTATTTTTGAAGGACTTTTCCACCCAACATCTATTTTTTTTCTGTTTCTCCTTTACTCTTCCTCCATTCCATCTTTTCTTTCATTCCCTCTTTATTACTATTTTATTTCTCCTTTCTCTCCACTTTCCTTCCCTCCCTCCTTCTAAATTTCCCACCTCCTCTTTTCCTCCCTCCTTGTTTTCTATCTCCCTTTCTCTTCATCTTTCTCTCCCTCCTTCCTTTATCATTTGTCTTTATCTTTCCTCCCCCATCCTCCCTCTTTAATCCATCTTCTCCATCTCTCTCTCTTTCTCTTACTTTTCTCCTTTTAATGGGTAGTTTTACGAGGACATTAGGTGAAAGTAGAGAGAGAGAGAGAGAGAGAGAGAGAGAGAGAGAGAGAGAGAGAGAGAGAGAGGTTGAATCTCTCGCTAATACTCTAATTTATTATTGTATTATGTGGTGTGAGGAAGGCCTGTGATCTCTCTCTCTCTCTCTCTCTCTTTTGATATTTCTTCCTCGTTTCTCTCTTTTAATGCTGTATTTTTTTATTCTATTTCATTCATTTCCTTTTTTCTTCATTTATAATTGTCTATTATCTAATGATCTCATTATTATTTGTATGCTTGACTGTCTCCCTCATTTACTTATTCGTCTCAAGGGAGGGCGAATGGGAGAGGAGACAAGAGAGTGGAAGGTGAAGGAGAGGATGGGCCTATGAGAGGAGTCTTTACGGTTTATTCGCCAACAAGTCAATTCGCCCTCAAGTCCATTCGCCCCATTTAAAGTTTATTCGCCCACACTTAGAAGTCGGTTCGCCCACACCTGAAGTCAGTTCCCCCACAGTTTGTCAAGTTCTATTTATGTTTATCCATGTACTAGATAACAATGTAATAAATATAAATTAAGTCTCAGGTTGTTTATTTGGTGACTTTTAAATAAAAAAAAACTACATAAAATACACAAACTAAAAAAATTTAAAATATCAATCATAAAAGTAACATAGAGTGGACTTATGATGTTTGGTCACATATCAGCCGCTGACTGGTCCATTGAGATAGGCGCAAGCTCTTAAAAGTTTTCCCAAAGAGTGAATGTTTTGGCCTTCAACTCCCTATACTTTCTTTGCTGGTATCCTTCGGAGCTTCTTTTCTGATACCAGCCTTATATGTACAGAGGTTAATCTGACCTATTTGTGGAGAAGGTTAACAAGCACACATCTCCCGCCAGCAATGTTCTCTAAGTAGATACCAAGTAATGTTTTCTAAGTAATGTTTTCTAAGTACAAAGCAATGTTCTTTAAACGGCCCACTAAAATTTCCTAAATAGTCATAACTCTTCCCTAAATAGGCATCAAAGTTCCCTAAACGACCCATCGATGTTCCCTAAATAGTCATCATTGTTTCCTAAATAGTCATCATTGTTCCCTAAATAGTCATCATTGTTCCCTAAACGACCCACCATTGTTCGGTTCTGTACATTAATACATTACTAAACCTAAATAAAACAGGTAACAAAACAGGTGTTGGTGAACCGATTCGATAATGTGGGTGAAATGAACAGATTCCGGAGAGGAGGAAGAGGAAGAAGAGGAAAAGGAGAAAAGGGGAATGAAGGAAGAGAAAAAGGATAAAACAGCGAAAGGAGAAAGAGGAGGGAGATGATAATGAAGACCAAAAGCATAGTGATAACAATAATGAGTGAGAGAGACATAGAGAGAAAGAAAAAGTCCAGCCATCTCTTTCACCATCTAAATGACGCTTTAGAAGAAGAAGAAGAAGAAGAAGAAGAAGAAGAAGAAGAGAATATATAAGTAAAAAAAAATAACCATAGAATGTGTGAAAGGAAGAGGTGAGAGCTAAACCCCCCCCCCCCCCCCCCCTCCTCCTCCCTCTGTCTTTCCTACTCCAACCGAAGTCTCTGGGAAAGGAAAGAAAGGGAGAGGAGGGGGGGGGGGGTGGGAGTGAGAGTAGCTGGCGGGCGGGGTAACACTCTCACTAACGACCACTATAGCAGGTCAAGTTGTACAAGAAGACTCGTTGGCTTTGACTCTAATTAACCCTGAACGTGCGGTGGAAGAGTGGGAGAGAGTCGGGGGTGAGAGGGGGGGGTAAGTGGGGGATGAGAGTGGGGAGTGTGAGAGTGGGGATGTGAGAGTAGGGATGTGAGAGTGGAAGGAGAGTGGAAACAGAGTGGGGGGTGAGAGTGGAGGGAAAGAAAAGTGAGGGAAAGAACAGTGGAAGGAGAGTGAAAGGTAAGGGAGGGAGGGAGGCGAAAATGGTCTTAGAGGAAGGTGAGGGGAGGAGTGGACTGAGAGAGGGGGATATGGAGAGAGAGAGAGGGGGGGGAGTAGGGGGAGTGGTGAGCAGGTAGAGGGGATAGGGAAGGAGAAAATTGAGAAACAGCAGATGGAGAGAAGGTGTTAGGAAAGAGAAAGAGAGAGAGAGAGAGAGAGAGAGAGAGAGAGAGAGAGAGAGAGAGAGAGAGAGAGAGAGAGAGAGAGAGAGGGGGGGGGGGGTTGGGAGGGGAAAAAGAGAGGGAGAGAAATTAGGAAAGTAAAGGGAAATATGAAAAAAAGGCTTCGTCTCCTAACTAACGGTTCCCTGACAATTGAACCAAATATTACGAAACACGAAGCGAATATTAAGTTAAATCATAAAGGGAAAATAAAAATAAATATAAATATCAATAGCCTATAAAAGTTAATATAAAATATGACATAAAAGATAAAATAAGTACGTAAGCATTACAGAAAAATGTATAAAATAGCGGAGTAACACTGAATAAAACCACTGAAAAAATATCTTAAAAATCTAAACTTCACAAAACAATATTGTTTTTATTTTTCTGATTTAAGAATTTTAGTTCAGTTCACTATACCACTAAAGTTAAAAACATTCTGAAATTTGTGTTTTAATTTTATTAATTAAAACTTTTTTTGGTCGCATTTATAAATACTGCAAGTCATTCCCCGAGTCAGTGCATGTCTTAAAAGGTCATTTGTACTGTGGATCAAGAAAAGTAATTATAGTTTGAACTCAAAAGAGGAGGTGGCTATTTTGTATAGTGTGTGTGTGTGTGTGTGTGAGTGTGTGTGTGCACAGGCTGTTGTAATGCGTCTACTGTGGCAGCATTATGTTACTGTTAAGTGCAGGCGCTGCTTACTTCCTCTCGCATTCAGGTGCCGCCGCTGACTAACCCTTGTGGTGAACAGGGAAGCAACCTTGTGCAAGTCTTCCCCTGCCAGTCAGTACACAGCCTGTTCGCCATCAAGACTCCTGCGATGCCTTCTTGTGGCAACACACGGTAACCGGATACCTCGCGGACCCAGGCTAAACCCGCTGCCTTGCGGTTGAGCTCAGGCATCAGGCAGACATGCTTACGAAGCTTCAGTAAGACCCTAACGGCGGAATAAGCGGAAGAGGTGAGCAAACGGCGAATGGAGGCAATGCAAGTGGATAGGCAACTCGGGCGTAAAGCCAACAAACTGGGCTATCGGCGGTCTACTGCAACTCCCCTTCTCCCCATTCGTTGCTTTGATGTGTGGTTACAGCCTGCGCTCCTGCCTCACCACATAAATCAACTCACGAACAGCCATCATCCAGCTCATTATACTTTTCACGAAACGTCCTGAAAGAAGAATCCCCCTTGTAGCAAAAGAGCTGTCTAGGTATAACATCGGCATAGCAACCATTAGTGAGTCTTGGCTCCCGAACGAGGGTCGACTCACAGAACGGGGTTCCAGCTATACCGTCATCTGGAAGGGTAAGCCTGCTGGGGAGAGATACCGCATTTATGGAGTTGGCTTTGCTATTTACCAATCCATCCTTACTGATATGCCTGTTGGGATCAACGAGCGTCTCATGACGTTCCGAATTCTACAGAATCTCTCACGTCATGCCTTCTTCAACAGTGCATACGCTCCAACACTGAATCCAGAGGATGACATCAAGGAGGCCTTTTACGCCGACCATGACAGAGTGCTTCGCCAGAGAAGATAAGGCTGTGCTCCTTGGTGACCTCGATACCAGAGTTGGCAGAGATGCTGACATATGGCAGGGGCTAGCAGAGGGAATCGCCTCAACACCGAAGGAGCAACAGAGTCCATAACACCAGGAAGGTCTTGGATACAGTGTTAAGTTATAGGCTAACGTTTCCAAGCATACCTACTTTACCCCCACTCCAGGGACAAGAAGAAGAAAGAGATTACAACAAAAACAGGTGGACCCTCGACAGACTCACCTTGGCTGTACCTATCTCAAGAACACCTCCTCACTCGATATATTTCTTGCACACCTCACTTGTGTCTGGAACGAGTTTATGCAACACACACGTATTCAGGAGCCCACGTATACTGATGGCAGTAGCGGGCCCATTAATAAACTTAACTCCTGTAACGTTAGGTTTTAAAGTCACTTACAAAAAGCTGAGACAAAGAGTAACATTCTTATCTCTACTGTACCTGTATAATACTCTTCTGATTCACGATATAGTGTTGAGAGTGATAGAGAGAGAAATTTTCATAATTTCTCCGCCATGAGACATGGATCTAATGTGCGATTCTATGAATATGTACCCATACAAAAAAGTTTGTTTCTCATTTCCGATCTTTTTTCATTTTTGTATTTCTTATGGTTCTATATTATTATTATTATTATTATTATTATTATTATTATTATTATTATTATTATTATTATTAGCATTATTACATTTTCTCCCCCCAGGTCCCGATGTGGGTCAGTGACCTGTGCCCGGGTGAGCTAATAATCCCCGTAAAAAAAAAAAAAAACGTGTTATCTGTGTAACTTTTGGAATAACTGATGCTCTTCAATATGTGATGTCGTGTTTTCATTCTTTTATTATCGCTTGTCAGTAAAGGTAATTTAGAGTTCAAGAACTATTCTTTAAAATTTCCACTTCTCTCGGAACAAAAGAACAAGGAACAAGTAATGAGGTTAAGCGACCAATACTTATCACCTCAGCTAGGGCCACTTACTGCTCACAACACACCTCTCAGTGTCTTGGTCTCTCTTGCAGAGTAGCTTAGGCATACACATTCACTCCTTCCGCTTCTACAATCACCTTACTAGTATTGGTGCAGGTCACCATAATGTTAGACGCTGCCACAGTTCAAGTGTCCCAGCACACCTTCCAGCCCCACTACCCAGTAAAACTCTTATGTTAGCTTGGGACGAAGATGCTGCACCACTCTCACCACCATTACCTTCTACCACCTATGGTTCCTCGCCTATACCGTGTTGTTCGACACGACCTCACAAACACTGTAGTACACCCACAATATGATAAATGAACCACAGAATTATCATAAGAAATTACAGGTGGTGATTAATTAGGCTTGTAGAATAGCAAATAAATGCAAGAGTTATTAGAACAAATGATTGCAAAAATTAAAACTTTTTGACCCCAGACATCCAACATATTGAGGAATGCTTATTGATATTATGAAAAAAATTATGTACGAGTATATATATATATATATATATATATATATATATATATATATATATATATATATATATATATATATATATATGTGGTATGCGCCAGGATGGCAAGGTTTAACAGTGATTTTTTTTTTACAAGAACGCTTCTTATCTTGGTAATGGTAATTAAAATGCTTAACCATCCCTTTCCCAGTTTACTACTTAATGAGTAGTTCATACTTCTGGCTCTTTTATACGCATTTAACTTTATTATTATTATTATTATTATTATTATTATTATTATCATTATTTTTTTTTTTTTATTATTATTATTATTGTTCTTGTTGTTATTATTATTATTATTATTATTATTATTATTATTATCACACACACACACACACACACACACACGTGAACACAAAGTTACGTGAATCTGACTTCGTCTTCTGCTATTTTTAGTTTTAATCAATGTTGAGCGGCACACGGAGCCAGCCACCTCCTGACCCGACCTACACACGACCTACACTTAACCTACACCCGACCTACACGCAATCTAAACCTAACCTAACCTAACCTAACCTAACCTAACCTAACCTACACCTGACCTACACCTAACCAAACAACTAATCTACACACAACCTATACCTAACCTACACCCATCCTACACCAGACATATTCACGACCTGCCTCTGACCTTCAGGTAGACAAGCTCTACATCTGAAAAATACACACGACTTACACACAAATCCGTTTACTATTATACAACCATATGCTAAACTTTAATTGATGAAGCTAAGACTACAGATATATAAAGAGATACGGACATGAATAAATAGATAGATAGTTTAGGGATAAAGTTTCGTTCTCATGTAATTTGGCCTCCAATCGTCATACTGTAGCTATTTTACCTCCCACCAGACCCACAATCACCTCTCCTCGCAGTGTAATCTAACTGGTCGAGTTTCTGAAGTTAAAGATTCCGGGAATTGATTATGAGAAAATAGAATCAATTCCAACTTGGGCATTAGTCGTCAATTCAGTCAATCTTGGATATATATATTTTTTGTTTCGAAAAATTATTGTTTCTAAGGAAATTATGGAGTCTTGTTTGTGTTTTTGTTTTTGAACTTTACACACACACACACACACACACACACACACACACACACACACACAGAGGTCACCTGAAGTTCCCAAGTTCTTCAGCCAAGCATGACTCATAACTCCTGGTTCACCACGCACTCCCCGTGGCTTCATAGAGAGCTTCAACTTATTGACTTCATATATAGCCTGACCCTTCGGCTTCATATAAACAATGACCTCCTTGGCTTCAAATGGAGCTTCAACCCAGTGGCTTCATCGAATGAGAAGCATTTCAAATTCTATATCAACACCTAATTTTATTGTCATTTTTCATATTTTTTTAATAGGTAGTCAAGACGAGTCGAGATGAGACAAGCTGAGTCAAGACGAGTAAAGGTGAGACAAAACAAGTCAAGATGAGTCGTGACGAGTCAAGATGAGTCAAAACGAGTCAAGATGAATTAAGATTAATCATTCGTGGACACATATACTCTGAGCTACCCACTAGACTAAGCTTAGCTGTGCCTAATATAACCTCTGAGTGAGACTGCCCGCCAGACAATAATATCACCCCCTCCACCCACCCACAATATAGCACTAGAGCACAGTATGACATCCACTTCAACTCTAATATATCCCACGAGGGCACCAATATATCTGCCTAAGGTATATTGTCCCCCGGTATATAATGTCGTATAATGTTTGAAGAGCTATGTATATACGGTATATTTGTAAGGCAAGAAGAGCTGTATTGTGGAGGTTTGAGTTATTGAATGAGTTTTTAGAATAAGGAATTGTGCATTGAATTTTACATTATAATTTACGAAGTAGCGGAGGTATTATTGTGTGTGTGTGTGTGTGTGTGTGTGTGTGTGTGTAGGCTTTCTTCCTATGCGTGTACATTCAATTAATGAAAATTAATTTGGGTTGATCACAGAAAGTTAAATAACAACTTCTCTTTCTTCAACACCCAGTGGATCATCAACTCTACAGGCGAGTGCAGGAATATCACTATTGGCTGGAAGAGAACACTAGCCCTTAAATTATTATTAGTTTCTATACGACGGTCTAGTAGATGGAGGTGAAACGCCACGCCAGACGCTCATGATCGCTCGTCCTGACTTGAATGTCTTGCTATAGTGTGTTACTGTAAGAAGGCACAATGCGAGTAAACGTCCGCCTGGCGTGTCTTACCTCAACAAGAAAATTAATGTCAAGTGTTGTCGATTGGTCATGCTAGCGCGGTTTATGCCCCTCAGCTCTGTATTTTATAACGTATTTTAGCTGTACTTCTGTAGTGTAGCAAAAAATTCCTCTGTGGTATCTATTATTATTTTTTTTTTGCTATACTTCGCCTCTTATAATTTAGTCCAGTAAATCTATTCTCGAAACGCTTCAATTCACATTCTAATCGAACACATCAGTATAGAAGTTTTTATATATATATAATTCATGCAAGTGACTGTATTAGCATGCTGTCGTGGGTGTACTTCATCCTATATGAATTAAACCATGGTTGGAATGCTTCACTGAACATTCATTTGATATACAGCGTCAAGGTGGCCATACTGCACAAGTTCGTGTCGATTATAATGAAAGAAATTGACGACTCTGAATTGAAAGACTTTTTCTGAGAGTTTACCCAACCGGAGAAGAAAATTCTTGAGTAAAATACCTACAAAAAATACATTTATTTCTGTATTTGAAGTTTAGTTGCTTGAGTGGTTTATTATCCGATAGAACCAATTATATTTCTCAGATTACGGTTTTCTAACCCATAATTTAGTTCTTTGAAATTGTATATGCAATTAACTCTTTCTCACCTAACCCACTAAATCTCATGCTGACATTTATCACACCTGTCGCTTCAATAACATTGTAGGATGAGAGTGAGGTGAGGAACACTAGTATGAAGCTTCGTTACCTCACATAAGCAGCTTCATTTAAGAGGAGGAGAATGAACCTAGAAGCACTAGTATGAAGCTTCGTCACGTCACATTAGCAGCTTCATTTAAGAGGAGGAGAATGAACCTAGAAGCACTAGTATGAAGCTTCGTTACCTCACATTAGCAGCTTCATTTAAGAGAAGGAGAATGAACCGAGAAGCACTAGAATGAAGCTTCGTCACGTCACATTAGCAGCTTCATGTAAGAGAAGGAGAATGAACCGAGAAGCACTAGAATGAAGCTTCGTCACGTCACATTAGCAGCTTCATGTAAGAGGAGGAGGGTGAAGAAAGGAACGCCCGACAAAATTCTATGACACTCCCTCTAACTGTCCTCCTCTTCATGATAATATCCACATGTCACCTGGTTATTATTTACCTTCATTAACTCGGTATTATCTCTTGTGGTTACGTCAGCTTAACTACCAGTGCTCTTGAAGATATATCATGACTTAAGCTGGTATATAAGCTTAGTCTATGTACGTTTATTGTCCCTGTTTATTTTTTGTTTTGTTTTTTTGTTTTATGCTTTTGTTGTTGTTTTTGTTGTTGTTGGTAGTGGTGTGTTGTTGTTATTGTTGGTGGTAGTGGTGTAGCGTAATTGTTGTTGTTGTTGGTGGCTATGCATTGGTGGTGATGTAGTTTTATTGTTTTTGTTTTTGTTAGGTTATGTTTGGTTTGGTTAGATTACAGTAAGTTGTTAAGTTAGTTTAAATTAGGTTAGGTTAAGTAAAGATTAAGTTAGGCTGAACTAAGTTAGGCTGAACTAAGTTAGGCTAGGTTATATTAGTTTAGAGTGGGTTTAGTTAGGTGTAGGTTAGGTTAGGTTAGGTTAGGTTAGGTGTAGGTTAGGTTAGGTTAGGTTAGGTTAGGTTAGGTTAGGTTAGGTGTCGGTTAGGTTAGGTTAGGTTAGGTTAGGAGGAGTAGGTTGAGGAAGTAGAGCAGTTGGTCGTTCACTATGGTGTGTTGGTCCGAGTGTTTCAGTATGGTAAAGTTCCTGGTGTTGTCATCAAGTCGCCTGCTAGTACAAGACCAACATGTATCTTTAAGTTTATTAATGCAAGATAAGTACTGTACGTTGAGGGGGAGGCAGTAGTTAGGTGAAGGACAGGTAGATGTTTAGATATATTAACAAAGATTATGACTTGCATCAAGGGGGATTATACACAGCAGCCTAACAGCACACGATTACTTAGTCAAGTTGATTTTAATTAACATACAGAGTGTACAGCAGCTCTCATAATACCGTTGATTGATAATGGCTGCCAGATTTGACCATAATTATATACACAAATATTTTTCCTTTTTGTGCTATTTTCTTTTTTTTACTAAACGAGCCAACCACACCAATTACTTAAAATCACCATTCCACAAATATATTCACCCTAAGCCTCTACTGGATTCGAATCGGCTTTACGCAGTCCTTCACATCAGATACGTAAAATATTCTGCCCCACTCAGCCACCACTGATTACCTACCTGGCGTTGTACACCTTGATGAGTGACTGACTGACTACCTCACAACTATAACGTTAGAATCTGAGTGTGTTAATTGCCGTTTGGACAGCCTGGGGGGCTATATCTGAATCCATTATTATTGTGGATTATAAATACACCAACCTACACACACACACACACACACACACACACACTGTATACACCCTTTCATTTTCCACCTACACTCACCTCCGGGCACAGAATTTATATCTGGCTACGCTACACCTATACCTTACATTTTTCAAGGTGTCAAAAAGCTTTTTAGAACCGCTAGAGTGTTTTTCTGTGTTTGTTTTGAAAGTGTATGAGTGTCTCTTTCCCTGGGCGTAGTAAATATTGCTGTGTTTATTTTGTTTGTGTGCTTTAAACGTTATTTCTTTTAGCATAATTGTATGTGTGGGTGTTTTATGGTGTTTGTATTGATGTGTGGTTGTGTTTATTTTTATTGAAAGAATTCGATGTGTGTTTAGTAATATTAATTGATTTCTCTTTCTGTTTTTGTTATGTTATTCTGTTTTATTTGTCTCTTTCTTTCCTTCCCCTTCCTCCAAACATTTACTTTTCCTCAAGTCTCCCATTCATCCTATTCCAACCCCCCCCCCTCTCCCCTTTTCTCGCTTCTTCCTTCCTTCCGTTCTCCTCCAAACACCTTCCCTTCCTCACCTCTTCCTTTCGTCCATATCCAAACATCTTTTCTCCTTCACCTTCTCTCTCCTCATCCTCCCGTCCTCCCCTCCAAACACCTCTTCCTCAGCTCTTCCTTCCTCCTCCTATAAACATCCCCACTCCCTCATCTACTTCTTCTTCCTCCAATCATCTCATCCTTCCTCATCCTCCTCACCGGGTCACCCTCATAACACGGTGTTTACAGGTGTGGTAAGCATCATTACCTTCCCACACTGTCAATACGTTACCCTAATAACCTTCTCTTCACCCTCCTCCCACTTCACCCTCTTACCGCCCATAAGCCCCTTATTAAAGGTCATTTCCACCCAACCCAACCACCAACGCCAAGCCAAGTCGACCCCAAGCGTTGGTTCATACGAGTCTCACATGGTTTAGAAATACTACGTTCGTTTCATTAATATTCCCTTTAGTGCATCTATCAACACCGGATCAAGTCAACTCCCATGCGTTGATTCAAATTAGCCACGCATGGTTTTGAAATTATGTACTTTCAATCGAGTTTCCTTATTATACCCAATGCATCTATTAACGCCGAGCTGACTGACCCCATGCGTTCACATTTACAGAAGCTACACCTCGTTTGGGAACAGGTAAACAACCTCAACAACGTCCCATTTAATCTTATACAGCACATATACTGTACTAACGAACCGATGCGTAGGTTGAGATAAATAATGCACCAAGAGTTACGGATGATTTATTTCCTATTATCGTCATGTTTATGCGTTCATTGTGCGTGATATGAAGCCATGCGCTGATTCAGACAGACGAACATGGCTAGCAAGAATTGATTGGATGGGGTTGGATTCGTGCGTTGAGTTAGGTTAGTTACGCATCGTTAATTTAATAGGATTTGTGTGATCAAGTTTATGTGTTGGGATCAGTATATCACGCGTGGTTGAGTGAAGGTTGAGATAATGTGGTCAAGCTCACCAGCAAGACGCTCATTGGCCACAACACGCGAGACACACGATGCTATTGGCCAGTAAAAGACGCGTCTGTCTGTCTGTCTCTCACTGTGTGTCTGTCTGTCTGTATCCATAGCTGGCGATGCTGTACAGATGCTGTAGCTACTTCACTCCTGAGCAGTTGCTTCAGGTTTATAAGGGATTCATTCGTCCTAACTTGGAGTACTGCTCTCATATCTGGGGTGGCTCTTCTTCTGTCCAACTGTTAGATAGAGTGGAAACAAAGGCATTTCGTCTTATTAACTCTCCTCCCTTAGTTGACAATAATCCCGTAACACTCGTCATGCCCGCGGTGCCCA
The DNA here is from genome assembly GCA_958450375.1 of Homarus gammarus. Taxonomy (NCBI): domain Eukaryota; kingdom Metazoa; phylum Arthropoda; class Malacostraca; order Decapoda; family Nephropidae; genus Homarus; species Homarus gammarus. The sequence continues at coordinate 645,479 of CAUDMG010003960.1, forward strand.
CCGTTTGTGTGTGGATGTCGGTCACACCAGAATAACCCGTTATAGTATACCCTTCTTTCCTCACACAGCCAGACTGTTGAATGCTCTGCCTTCTTCTGTGTTTCCATACTCATACAATCTGTTTCACTTCAAAAAGCTGGTTTTTCGGCATTAACCTGGTGTACATTAACAAACTCTTATTTACCCCTCACAACACACCATTATTACCCCTCACAACACACCATTATTACCCCTCACAACACACCATTATTACCCCTCACAACATACCATTATTACCCCTCACACCATACCATTATTACCCCTCACAACACACCATTATTACCCCTCACAACACACCATTATTACCCCTCACAACACACCATTATTACCCCTCACAACACACCATTATTACCCCTCACAACATACCATTATTACCCCTCACAACACACCATTATTACCCCTCACAACACACCATTATTACCCCTCACAACACACCATTATTACCCCTCACAACACACCATTATTACCCCTCACAACACACCATTATTACCCCTCACAACACACCATTATTACCCCTCACAACACACCATTATTACCCCTCACAAAATTCTCACATCAGACAACAGACGCCATCCCATTTTCCTCAGCTCACACGGGTACATTTTTTTCCTCCCTTCCCTGTCAAAATCCTCAACTCTCTGACAGATACATTTGATTCCTCATCTTTCATCCTCTCTTAAAAGTTGTCAGTCACTCTAGTCGTCCATCTGTTACTGAGGAAGGAATGGGAGAGAAATGGAAGAGGGGAGTGGAGGAGGGAGAGGGAGGAAAGAAAGATGGAGAGGGAGGGAGAGGATTGGAGCAGAGGAAAGGAGGGAGAGGAAGAGGAATGGATGGGAGGAGTGAAGGAGGGAGAGCGAGTGGAATGGAGGAGAAGGAAGGGGGAGGGGGGAATGGAGGAGAGGAGTAAAGGAGGATGAGGGAAGAAAGAAGGATGGAGATGGAGGAAGAGGAATGGATGAGAGGAGTGAAGGAGGGAGAGAGAGTGGAATAGAGGGAGAGGGGGGGTGGAGGAAGAGGGAATAGAGGAGGAGGGAGAGGGAGGCGGGCAGGAGGAGGGAGGGGGAGCAGAGCAGGGGGGCTTGAGAGGGAGGGGGCCAATAGGAAGGAGGAGAACAGGAGGAGGGAGAGGAGGACATGAGGAAGGAAAGGGAGGAGGACGGGAAGAGGACAGGAGGAGTGAGAGAGAGAGATAAAGAAGGAATTGGAGAGAAAAGAAGGAAGAGGGAAGGGGTTGTTTTAATAGTTCATATGTTGAGGTACTTATATGATCTCTTCTTTCTCCATCTGCTATTAATATTCAGGATGGATCACACTACTTCAGGAGACAACAACAACAACACTCGGCCTCTATGTTTGTGTCAGTCGTGTATCTTTTTGGTTACCTGAGTCAGTAGTAATTACGCCTCGTCTCCATTGCTCTAGTAATCGACTTTTTCCTCGTTTATTCACCTTTGTTCATACGTGTAAAAAAAATGTATCCAAACACTTATACTCATTCTGAAGCATCATACTGCGCTTGGCCTCTCGCAACATGCACTCAGACACATAAATTCATGCACACCTTCAAACATATTTACATATTGTAACATTCATGCCTTCTGTGAAACGTTATTGTATTTGCATCTAAAGTGAGATAGAATTTCAGTGGCGTAAATCTCCCTCAACTATTTTGAGTGCTTTCTTCTGGCCAAATGCTTTCTCTCCTTACGTCATATCCACCAAATAATTCATAAAAAAAAAAAAAAAAAAAATATATATATATATATATATATATATATATATATATATATATATATATATATATATATATATATATATATATATATATATATATATATATACTAGGTATATTTACTGTTAACAAAGATTATATAAAAGAAATAATGTCTATCAAATAACTATATACCGTATTCCTTTGTCTAAAATCTATCTCAACAACATTAATTGCTTCAAGAATCCCCAGTAAATGTAGAAAAAATACCTCACATGTCCGCACTCACAGACAAAATTCACCACATGACATTGTTTCATCAAGACATTCATATTATGTGACATAAAGTTACACATATATCCTCCACTGATGACATCAATACACACACACACACCGCAACAATATCTTTCAAATCCGTCGAGACATTAATATAGTATCAACATTTGGGACACCATTTAACTATGACGTAATCGATTGAAGGCAAAATTCTTAAGCTAAATCACAGGTAAGACTCAACCAATGTTATTGACGCCAATTCAGGTCATTTTAGTCCCGGAATGAGATATATAAATATAAAACAGTGGTCGGGATAAAACAATGATTTTGTTTAAGATATGTAGAAGAGATATAAGAAAAGAGGGAGAGTGACAGATATAAACATAAAAACACAAAGAAATAAAGAAGTAAGGGCGTAGAGAGAGACACTCGTGGACTTCCTGCCATCAGCCCGTAAATTAATAAAACACGACACAGCATTTTCTTGACTGTCTATACTACCTACACTGTCGTACCCTTGACGACGACTCTTTCCTTCTCTTTCTTTGTCACTGCTCTTGCATATTCCAATTGTATTAGTAATTATATTTTCATCCTTATTATTATTTTTATTATTTTTTTATTAAAAGTAATAGTAGTCATCCTCAGCACTAACAAGTTTGGCGATGCAGCAAGTTATCTCTGCACTGCCGCCGCCACCCTTGCAAGGAAGCTTGCAACATCTTTCTATCATCTCCTACTTGCTCTGACGGCCTGCCGTCTCATTCCCCTGGACAAAAAAAAACAGGATGTAGGCCTATAGGGGTGGGGGGAAATGCCGAGACGGATCATTAGAAAAAGCATAATGGAGGTGGCAAATGATGATGACAGGGCAGCAACAGAGAACCTGCAAGTATTTGCTGGCCACCAGGCTGAGATGAAGCTGCCATTCACGCCATGAGAAAGATATTTGAGCAGCGTGTCTGTTCAGGCGGCGCCACACTGTGCTCTTTCCTCCAAACATTTTTGGCAAACACGGTCCGGCCAGCAAAACAAAGAGACGTTTTGCGTCACAATGGGATGTTTTGTTGGTGCGTCTGCCCAACGCAAACAACAACAGCGCATCTAGGCGAAGTTCACCATGGTTCCCATTACTACAGTTGAGGCCTTGTAGGATTGTGCTATAGTTCTTCAATTGCTGAAACAAGTGAGGCGTCTGTAAAAGCTAAAGAAATGACAAAGGGTGCGTCGTGAAGTTTCTTTAAAAGTGGCGGCGGCTGAATGGTCAAAGAAGACCCTGAATAATGATTTAATAATACTAAGGAAGTTTTAAAGTTACGAATAAATAGAAATATGTTACCGTTTGTGTTATATTTTAAATTATGATTGTTTCATGATTTATTTAAATTTTTTACTTAAGATTATATGAGGCTCATTTGAGCACTAATCCGGCCAGCAAACATCCCCGCCAAACTGTTGTCCATTTCTCGCAACAGCAGAAATCCTACTGCTTGCTTGACCGTCAGGCCAACGGTCAGCAAAACGGGCAACACGTTTGGAAGAAAGTGTCCAATGTGCCGCCACCTTTAGGCTGTAATCTTGGTAGAGGCCTCCAATGCATTCAACATAATCAACCACAAGGCTACACTGCACAACATGAATTTCAAGCTCAAGCCTGTACGCACTAGGCCTATCCGTGCTCCAACATGAATATAAAATAAGAAACAACCAAGGTCAAGCAAGTGGCATATGCTGATGACCTTACAGGAGCAGGAAACGTGGAGGACATAAAAAAGTGGTAGGACCTGGTAACATCACATGGTCCACAAATAGGGTACCACCCAAATGCCAGCAAGTCCTTCCTCATTGTGAAGCCAGAATACCAAGAACGAGCTATAGAGGTGTTAAACGGAAATGAGGTCAAAATAACAAATGACGGCCAAAGACATCTAGGTGCAGTAATCGGCAAGAATGATTTGAAGAACCAGTACGTAACGGGGAAGGTAAATGACTGGGGGAAGGAAATCGAAGCTTTGCCTGATATTGCTAAAACTGAGCCACTTGTGGCATAATGCGGTATTCTCAAATTTTTAAGCACCGTTGGAATTACCTGATGCGCACTGTCCCTGATATCGGACCCCTCCTCCACCATCTGGAAGAGGCCATCGGGGAAGCTTTTATTCCAACGCAAGTAAAAAGCAGCCACCTCACCCCACCAGAAAGGTCACTCCTTGCACTACCACCGAGACTGGAAGGAATGGGAATTACTAATCCAGAGGAGCTTACTGCCACTGAATAGCAGAACTTTGTCAAGCTCACGGCAGCCCTCACTAAGCACATAGTAACTGTCAGTGAATAGGAGAAAAGTAGCTGTAGAGCAGAAAGTGGGCGCTTCAAACTGGCTAACACCGTTACCGATAAGAACAAAGGACTTCAGCCTTAACAAACATGAATTTACAGGCACCATTGCTCTAGCAGTGGTCCCCAACCAGAAGCTCGCGGGCGCCATGGAATCCACAAGGAATTATTAGAAAATCGTGAATTATTTGCGATTCTTTGTAAGAGTGAAATTAATGAATATATTTAATAACTTGACACAACTTTATAATTTGAGAAAGATACAGAGAGAGAGGAACTGCACTTTTGTCCCGAGTCTGCAGGACGTGTGTATTTACCCCAGACCAGGCCCAGAGAGAGCGCCAGCCTTCTCACGGTGTTAAATACTCACGTCCTGTCCAAGAGTAAATGTAAAAAGTATGTAATTGGTAACAGTTAGATGTGTAAACCTGCAAATAACTGTACAGTATATATGAGATTTTATTTTTTAATGTAGATCTAAAGTTTTGGCTCCCTCCACTATATTTACAATGAAAAATGTGGCCCAGAGCCTACAGAAAGTTGGGAACCACCGCTTTAAAGTATGGTTGGCCAGTAGAAGGCGCAAGAAGGGGGCTTCGTATGCATGAGGCATGACGAAATAAGGGATTTCACAGTAAATATACTGAAGGAAATCTGCCACGACGTCACGGTGGAACCGACTCTCCTTCCACTGGACCGTGAGAACCTCTATTATAAGACTTCCAACACATCTAACGAAGCCCCAGTAGACGTCAATGTTCGACGATTTTGAATGTGGAGACAGCGACCCTTCTTTCATAACAGGATATTTGGTCCCATGGCTGCATGTCACTGTAACCTGTCTGTCAAGACTGCACACAAGAGGAACGAGAACGACAAGAATAGAGTGTAATCACAGAGAATTCAAAACGTTGATCAAGGCAGCTTCACTCCTGTAGTGTTCACAACCTCTGGTGGGATGGGACCTAGTGCAAGATGCTTCTATGCCAGACTGGCGGAGGTGTTATCTGAACAGAAGCAGCAGCCCAGAAGCTACGTTGCAGTCTGGTTGAAATGTCGACTGTCCTTCTCTCTGCTTAGGTCTGCATTGCTTTACCTCAGGGGAACGAGATCATCGGTCCCTAAGCCAGACACTGACAATGAGGCAACAGTCACTGGATGCCGCATAGGTCTGCAGCTTAACTAACTCAGCTAGGGTAGTTACTTTTGTATTAGGATCTTTAGGTAATAAAATGGTGGCAAAGGTATGGATATAAGGAGTGGTTGGAGGCCATAATATTAAACAAAAAGGCAACGGCGGCGGCGGCAGCAGTCGCTATCTTTATCATCACTTTCATAAATAGTTCTTTCCTTCTCTTTACATCATTACTAACATTTCTCTTACGCACATCACCCGTCCCGACTCCACAACAGCCGAATTATAATCCACACCACAAAAAACACTCATAAAAATTAATGAAAAAAAAATCCGTCTATGATTTGCCAACTTTCCAAAGTTTCTCTTATAAAAGAAGTATTCTCCCCCCTGTCAGCACCACTAGTTTGGGAAAGTATAAATTTTTCTTATAGTTTTCCCTCAAACCTTTGCTGGTGTGGACATCTGAGGAAGGAAGGAAGAAAGAAAGGAGGTGAATTTGTTACTGTCGTCGTGTGTTTTCGCTTAATAAAACAGGAGGACTGTTTAGATATGTGAACCTGCCATAGATCTACTGAGGAATGTGGTTGGAGGTTTGGGATGGTTAGGGGTGGTATGAGAGAGAGATACAGACAGACAGACAGACAGACACCGATAAAAAAGAGGCAGACAAACACACAAAGAAAAAAGAGATTGAGTCAAACAGGTATATCAACACAGACAGAAGGAGACACACACACATACAAACACACATATACTGTATGACGGTATAAACAGGGAGACAGACAGAACCACTCACACACACAGATAGTAACTGAAACAAACAGACAGCCGATCAAACAGAAATAGAACTAGAACTAGATTTTTTTCAGCCGTAACATCATCACCAAATCATTTAATATACTCATCCATTAAAAAAATCTCGTTGTTTTTAGTTTTCATCAATCGTTTGTATAATTTTTTTACAAGCAAGTGCATAAATGTACTGCCTAAGTCTCGATATCATAAGTTGTTCCCTTTACCTTGACTGTCTGTGAGGGAGAGTGCGGCGACAACCCTCCAAGCCTCTGGTACTCAAGGAGGCAGCTTGGCCGGCACTGCACTCGACCATCTTCACTTCCCCAACTGTTAATATATGTACACGTGTACACCTGGTTGATTCTTGGATTCTTGAAGTACCTCTAGATTGAATCAATGACCCCACATCCCAAAGTGTTTGTATAACATATGAAAAAGGAAACTCTGTGCCAGAAATCAGGTCTATATCCTTGAATACATTTTGCTCTGTTGTAATAACGAAAGAAAAACGACGTCAGGATCATTCCGAGATAAAACTAAATTTATAGAAATCATTAGCAACAACACTTCTAAGGAAAAACTCGCGTTTCAACTTTGGTATGTCATCACTGGAAAGTAATATGCTAATTTGTGATAGTGAAAGGTCAAAAAAAAAGTTAAGCCAAACTTATACAAACAGGAAATGTTCAGGGGGACCCCAATACCTTGCTGAAAGTATAAAAGTTTTTCATTACTTTCAGTTCGCAAAAATACCCCCAGAAAGCTCATAGCAAGCAAAGTAATAATATCCAATGCGACGGTGCAATACAGAGGAGCAATCTAAAACTACATTACATGTAATATTGAAAACTGCAAATTTCATAGAATACCCGCGCCATGTAACACGGTGGCTGAGGCGCTTATGGGGGAGACAAGGGGAAGAGAGAGAAAAAAGGAGGGAGAGATAAAGAGAGAGAAGGAAGAGGGAGACAGAGAGAAAGAGGAAAAGGGAAAGAAAGAGAGAGAGGAAGACAAGAGACAGAGATATATAGATACACTGTTGACAAAGAGGCTGAGAAATACAGAACATGAATGGTTGAAGGAGAGAGAGAGAGAGAGAGAGAGAGAGAGAGAGAGAGAGAGAGAGAGAGAGAGAGAGAGAGAGAGAGAGAGAGCCCCCAATACACAGACAGAAAGAAGAAAAGAGACGGACAGCGAAAAGCAATTAAGAAATAAAGAAAGACAGACAAAGAGCAATAGAGAGAGAGAGAGAGAGAGAGAGAGAGAGAGAGAGAGAGAGAGAGAGAGAGAGAGAGAGAGAGAGAATGAGAGAGACCGAGAGAAAAGGGATGCCATACTTGCTAGGGTTTCTGAAGGATCAAAGAGACGGTATAATGGGTGTGTTTAAGAATAAATTAACCACCCACCTCACCTTTGTCTCAACCCCCCCCCCCCCCCCCCCGGCCTCTAGTATCGTCCCTGAGTGAGTCGCGTCTAAGTCCTGTATTTGACATTGATCCTTCATAGAAAAGTTGGTGCATAAGAAATTCCAGCGTCAGTGTTGTATCACCTGTTTTAGTGTTATGTTGTTATTAATCTGAGTGGGGGTCTCCTGGATAGTGGCCCTTATGGTTCCTGTTATGGTCTGTTGACGTTGTTTTGGGGACGGATTACCACCTGAGTTCGTAGTGTTTGTCAGGGTAACCTCAAGTAGCCTTTATGTTGGGTTGACATGCTATGCTCTCTCTCTCTCTCGCTCTCTCTCTATCTATCTAACTCTTTATCTATCTATCTATCTAGATATAGCTGTACAGATAGATAGATAGGTAGTAGGTAGTAGGCAGCTACCAAACAGGGAGGTACTACCGCCTGGGAAGATATTGGAAGCATAATGTGTTGTCTAATGGTAGACCCTGCTGCCATATGGCATCACAAAAATTGTGACCAAGTCCCAGGTTGATGATCTGACTTTCTGCCTCATTTACACACAATTGCAGGGTCTCAATTGTTTCTCTTACTTTGACAACACAGCATACATATATTGTTTCTCAGTAGTGATCGTTTTTTTTATGGTCCTTTATTATTATTATTAGTATTATTATTATTATTATTATTATTATTATTATTATTATTATTATTAATATATTATACTTAGTTCTTATTTACTATGTTTTTATTAATTTTTATAAATTATTATTATTATTGTAATTATTATTATTATTATTATTATATTTTCGCCCCTAGGCCTTGATGTGGGTTATTGACTTGTGCCCCAGTGGGCTAATCCCGTAAAACAAAAATTATATATCTATCTATCTATCTATCGCGTCTTCCCCTAGTATGTGCGCTAGTAAATATTCAAGCCTCAATATCAATTTTATCATCAACGTGCGTGAAAACAAACAAACAGATTATCGTGATACATTACAATCATTCTTCACTTCGCAGCCAACACACAAGAGACCAATAATGTAGTCAAGAGTCGAGACCACAAACTAAGAGACCGAGACCTGGAAAACCGATCTCGAGACTTACATCACTGAGACAGACAGATTAACAATATTACAGTACTACTTCTAAAACTATTTATATTCAATATTACCAGATGCGCGGGAAAACTTTACAACTTGTGTTATCAAACTTGCAGGCATTCTCCGTAACCAGTTTTGCCAGATAAGAATAGTTTAGCCTCTCTGTTTCCCGGATGCCGTATCGCACGAACACGGGAGAGTCTTTGAGAAAAATGGAAAGGAAAAGAAATTAATGTGAAGTCAAGAATAAATTTTATGAGACGGTCGACACAAGAAGGAACAGGAGAGGAGAGGTAAATAGAAGTTGGAAAATTAGTAGAAGAGTATAGACCCAGTGTTACCAAGTTAGAATATAACATGATATATACACACACACCCACACACACACACAGTGCAGAAGAGGGCGTACAAGATTATTCTCTCTCCCTCCTACTCAATATAACAAGAAGCGCTTACACATTGACCCTCTCTCTTATCAGCACCACGACCTTATCTACAAATTTGTGGTAAAGTTTCTGCACCATCCTCGACACCGTCTCCTGCTTCCATCCGAAATCCCTCGTCCGCGAATTGCTGATTGACACTACAACCGTATCCGTACTGATAATTATAGGAACAGCCCAGTCCCAACCATCGTAAAAATTATCAATAACTCTTAGTTAACCAGTGTGTTCATTCCCATCGAATCTGTTGCACTGTTACTATGTTGAAATTACCTGATCCATTCCCCATTTATTTAACTGTATATTGTCAGCCTTTTGACTGTCATGTTCTTTCAATAAACCGTTAATTATTACACACACACACACACACACACACACACACACACACACACACACGAAACACGGCAGACAGGTAAGAAACAAACCCGCGGCGGCCAGATAGGAGTAAATGGATGTGTTTTTAACTGGGAACTGAACTGACTTGAATATTCAATGGGGAACACAGCCTCAGTTTTCGTACCAGACCCACACTACCCAAAAAGAATTATGACGGCGTATTTTATTGTCCACTCCTGCTTATCTGTGGAGTCAGGAACAGCTGTCCGGAATTCCAAATCTTCTTCCCTGAAGTTAATTAGACGATTAGATATGCAAACGAAGAAGGGGGAATATCATCGAGCGGTGTGTTGCTTCCTTGTGTGTTTGTGTGTGCTTACGTGTGTGTGTGTTGGGGGGGGGGTTCGTTTACGTGTGTGTGCGAGAAGCTGTGTTCGTTTACGTGTGTGTGTGTGTGTGTGTGTGTGTGTGTGTGTGTGTGTGTTTGTGTGTGTGGGAAGTTGTATTCGTTTGTGTGTGGGGGAAGTTGTTTGTTTTTGTTATTTTGGTTGGTTGATGCGTGTGTGGGAGTGGAGTTGTGTGTGTGTGTGTGTGTGTGTGTGTGTGTGTGTGTGTGTGTGTGTGCAGGTTGTTGTAACGCGTCTAGTGAGGCAGCATTATATTAGTGTTTAGGTGCAGGCGCTGCTTGCTTCCTCTCGCTTTCCGCTACCGCCGCTGGTTAGCCCTTGTAGTGGACAGGGAAAGCAGCCTTACATAAGTCTTTCCCTGCCAATACACAGCCTCTTCTCCATCAAGACTCTTGCTGTGCCTCCTCGTGGCAACACAAGGTAACTGGGTGCCTCGTGGGCCCAGGTTAGACCAGCAGGGGATCTCGGAGCAGCAGTGGGCCCCAGAGGGACAGCACATAGGCCCAACGGCATATGGACACACGTCCTGGCGCTACCAACCACTGCCTCGCTGCCTTGTGGATTAACCTTGATAGGTATAAGGCTACAGGAGTAAACCCCAAACGGTGGGGCCCTGCATCAAGCAGACATGCTTACAGAGCGCCAGTAAGACCCCCAACGGCGGAATAGGCGGAACAGGTAACCAACACGGGAACCCAACTACTACACCAGCGAATGAAGGCAAGGCAAGATAGACAGGCTAATAAGGCGAAACGAAACAAATTGGGCTATCGGCAGTCCATTGCTACTCTCCATCTCCCCAGTGATTGCAGCTACCTGCATCACTGGATCATTAAAGGGGAGAGCCAAGATGTGTGGTTGCAGCCTGTGCCCCTGCCTCACCAAATAAATCAATTCTCGAATAGTCATCATCCAGCTCATCATACGTTCCATCCTCACCAGAATCCCCAAACCCCCAAAACTCCGATGGCGACAGACCAGTGGCGACAGGGACAGGCAAAGATGACTGCCGGAAGTCTCTAGTCACAACTCTACACATGGGCAACATAGATAAGATGGTCGTTTATGCACTGGGCTCTGGGTAGCAGTGCAATCCGGTCCTGTCTGTACGACTGAGCAGCCCATTCGAGGAGCCACTCTGCTTACCTCACATGGAGAGGCGGCTAGAAAAGATGCACTAATTATAGCCGGCCTAAAAACAAACTTGACTAGGCAACCGCACCCAGTAAGGTGATCCTAATGCAATAAAAAAACATAATCACAGATAAAAATTTATATATACAGTATATATATATATATATATATATATATATATATATATATATATATATATATATATATAAATATATATATATATATATTTATATACTTATGGTCGCTGCCCGGAATGTCAGGACCCTTCTGGATACTAGCACAAATGAGCGTCCTGAAAGAAGAACTGACCTTGTGGCAAAAGAGCTGTCAATGTATAACATCGGACATAACAGCCAAAAGTAAGTCCCGGTTCCCAGATGAGGGTCAGCTTTGAGAACGGGAATCCAGCTATATTTTCTTTGGAAGGGTAAGCCTGCCGCCGAAAGAAACCGCATTTATGGAGTTGGCTTTTTCTTTCGCCAAACCATGCTTTAGAGGTTAACTGAAATGCCTGTTGGGGGTGGACATCCAATATGTAGTAGCGGATGAAGGGACTTTTGAAAATAAAATGACTCCAGGCAGGAACAATGGTGTCGGCCACTTCTATCACTGAACTTCAGTATGCAGACGACCTCATCCCCGTCGCTCACACTGAACGTGACCTACAGGAGCTCCTGAATACCTACGCAGATGTGTATGCACACTTCGACCTTGAGGTAAATGCACGTAAGAATCAGATTCTCTTTCAGCCTGCCCCTGGTTCAGCCAGACCTCCACCATGCATCCAGGTACTACCCTCTCTAATATTAATCACGTTCAGTACCAGTCCACCAACGCGGACATCGACGGAGAGATTCAACCTCGGATCAGTTGTGCATCTCAAGGCTTTGGCAGACTTTACACCCGTGTCTTCAGCTGTGGGGAGTTGAAATTATCTACAATGCTGTACGAATATCGAGCAGTAGTCCTCCCCGCCCTGCTGTATGACAGCGATACATGAGTCACATACAGGAGGCACCTCAAGGCACTTGAAAACTTTCACCAATGTAGTCTACGTTCCATCATCCAAGTTCGCTGGGAAGACAAGAGTACAAATGCCAGTGTTCTCGCTGACACCAACTGTAGGAACATCGAGGCTAACTTTATCCATGAACAACTACTTTTGACTAGTCAAGTTATCTGCATAGGCAGACTGACAACGCAGTTACGTTAAAGCTATTTAACATAACGCTGGCGAGCAACGGAAAAGGTATGATGATAGTCTTAAGACAAACCTGAAAAAGTGTCAAACCTACCCCCTCACCTGGGAGACGATTACTTCACACCGTAACACTTAGAGGGGCACCACACGAGAAGGTGTCTTTACTTTCTAGTTAGCCATACCGAGGCAGACAAGCGCCAACCCCGGAAAAGCACTGCCGCTGCTCCTCCCGCACTAGATTTAGCCTTCCACACATGCAACATTTGTGGACGGTCCTACCGGTCTCGTACCGGCCGTAGGAGTCACCCCAGAGCTCATTAACGAAGGTGACATCTTTAATAACTAATAATCATTGTATCATAGCTGGAGGATCGTCATTCTCGATTCCGAGTGACAGCAAAGTAGTAGTAGTAGTAGTAGTGTGTACGTGTGTGTGTTTGCGTGCGTGTTCATGGCTCGTTATATGCTTAAAGTCTATACATTCGCAACATAACTTCCCCTTTCCTCTTATAAATGATAATCTAAGGCTCACACCAGTTGTTACTCAAACACCAAAAACACTGGGTTAACGGATATTTTAATGAGATATCACAAAATATTATTACTATTGCTATTATTTGTTATTGTTATTATTATTATTATTATTATTATTATTATTATTATTATTATTATTATTATTATTATAAAAAATTAACATAGTCTTATTAAGACCCTTTAATTTTTGTTTTAAGCCAGCGTTGCCAATTTACTTATAAAAAAATAATCGCACAATGCATGTGCACCATCACACCATTTCACAGCAAGAAAAATAAAATAAAAAATAAATCTGCAGAAAAAGAAAGTTTTATGTAGTGGCCAAAAAATAATAAACTTTTTCTCAACACTACAACAATGAGTAAAAATAAACTTTGTGTGAGAGTCTGGGTTTATTCAGGTGCCGCTATTGTTCATCTGGCAGCAGTTGAGATGAGTTGTTGTCGCATTACAGGAGAATAATAGAGAGAGAATTACTGTGTGAAAACAGCAATAAGTCCATTCTGGTTCCGACTGTACTTGTAAATGTAGGAATCATGTGTCACTCCGAATTAGGGCTAGTAGTTTTGAAGTCTGTCTTTCTGTCTGTGTGGTCTGTCTGTCTGTCTGTCTTTCTGTCTGTGTGGACTGTCTGTCTGTCTGTCTTCATATCACGGAAAAACAACTTACTATGTGATCATCTTAATTACAGGTATATTATAGAAAGTTATTTACTAAAGTTTTATGCACTAGGTATTTTATTTTAGGTGAAAAATATGGTTTACGAGTTAATGCTGTAAAGACTATATTAATGATCGTTTCCAAATTGAAAATTAATCCTAAAATGAAAATTGCGATAGGGAACAGGGAACTTAAACAAGAAGAAAATATTTAACGTTTAGGAAGTCACATTAGCTGTGATGGTAGATGTAGGGAAGAAATCAAAACAAGAAAAGGACAAACAAAAACAGCATTTAATAATCTAAAGACCGAATGAAAGGGACACTAACTTCTATTTGAGAAAAAGGGCTGCTGAAAGGCTTTATATGCCAAGGGCTGATGTATGGGTCAGAAGCGTGGACACTTTCAGCAGACACTAGAAAGAGGTTGGAGGCCTTTGAAATATTAATGGGCAAAGTTTAGGGTAGGAGGGTCAGGGGAAGGCAGAGACGGGGTTGGATGAATGAAATTAAAAACTAGGTCCCCGAGAGATACAAAACCTAAGTGGTTCGGTAAAAACAACCCGTGACCGTTTAGAGTGGAGGACTGTGGTCATTAACCCTGAGATATGGGACGGAACTCTGATCACATTCATGAACAAGATCCCGGAGACCACTGAGCTCGACCCGTCAACACACAAGCGAGACACAGACGGACACTGTACCACTCGTCTCTAGAAGGTGCTAATGAGACCTCACATATTCGATAATGATAATCAAATACTCTTTGTGTCATTAAAGGAGTTAGAGTATATATTTGTTTATCATCTTTCCATAGTTCAGTCTTTATTAGAGCTTTTGGTTGCTCAGTGGTAACGCCTCTGTCTCAGCCTTAGAGCCGTGTTCACCTAGCTCCCGAAAAACTGAGAAAACGGCTCTAAAACGGCTCTAATATTATATGAAGGCTGTAGTGCTGTAAATATATCTACAGATGCAGGTGTTGTTTATGAGGGAGCAGCTCATTATGTACTGTATGTCCGTGACTACACTATCTGCACTACCCTATTATCTATACCTCCACTAGTACCCCAGTGCCTACATTAGAGGGAGATAGATAAATAGTTGTAAGTCAGTCAAGAATATTAGACCACGCCATATTGTTCCAGCCAATCCTTATTCACAAGTGTGTGGGCTTAATTCCCTCAAAACAAATTATTTCATAGTTTGACATAAAGTTGATGTGTGAGTGAGACCAGAGGCTGTGTCATGACCAGTCCAGCTCGGCTCTTATCTCGACCGCCCCATCCCCCCCACCCTCCCTCCCTGGTGACGCGGGTTTGGACCAGACTATCATGTTGTTTATATCCACTAAACACTAAACACTCACCGTGAGGCAAATTCAAATACAACTTCATCACATTTTTTTTCTCTTAAACATATGAAATTATTTTATGTTTGTTGTGCTATTTAGGAGGTTGTGATCTGAGTGGCTTAATAAAAAAATAATAATAATAATAAAAACTAAACAAAATACAAAAACAAGGGAATGACGTTGTATGAATTTTAAACTTCATCATAAATCCTGTTAAGTCCGTCATGAGTTTACAGTATTATGTAGATCCATATTAATGGCACCATTTTGTAACATAACACCGCTTCCATGCATATATTTAACCGGCTATAAATAAATAAATAAATAAATAAATAAATAAATAAATAAATAAATAAACATATATATATATATATATATATATATATATATACTGTATATATATATATATATATATATATATATATATATATATATATATATATATATATATATATATATATAATTCTGAGTAAATTAAATATGGTCACAGTATATAGTTAGTATATAGTTAGGACAAAAAATGTCATTCAATCCTAAAAATCTAAATGATGACTAAAGTTTACTGCATTTGATAAATATAATTAATGTGTAATGAATGTAGTAATCATAATTTATGTATTTTGTATTTAGTAAGTACAATATTTATGTATACTGTATTCATTAAGAAATACATCACAGGTAACATGAACAACACTAGTTATCTCAGGGTTGTGTTCAGTCACCAGGGAGAATAACAACACTATCTGTATACTATAACACGTCAAGATAAAAACTTCAACAAAATAATCAACTTCAGCTCAAAACACAAGACAAGAGTCCTTAACAACACCCCGCAATCTCCTGTAAGACTGAGTCTTAAACATCACCTCACAATTTCCTGTAAGACTGAGTCTTAAACATCACCTCACAATCTCCTGTAAGACTGAGTCTTAAACATCACCTCACAACCTCCTGTAAGACTGAGTCTTAAGCATCACCTCACAATCTCCTGTAAGACTGAGTCTTAAACATCACCTCACAACCTCCTATAAGACTGAGTCTTAAACATCACCTAACAACCTCCTGTAAGACTGAGTCTTAAACATCACCTCACAACCTCCTGTAAGACTGAGTCTTAAACATCACCTCACAACCTCCTGTAAGACTGAGTCTTAAACATCACCTCACAACCTCATGTAAGATTGAGTCTTAAACATCACCTCACAACCTCATGTAAGATTGAGTCTTAAACATCACCTCACAGCCTCGTATAACTAACACTTTATGATGTACACAATTATCATATGCTCAGCAGGTGATCTTGATGAAACAACGTAATTATCCTTCTTTAAAACCACATTAAAAACACATTAGTACATTAATGATTCTGAAGTTAATTACACGCCAGATGTTTTCTTGATACGCTGGCTGTACAGTCTAATTTGTAGTATATGCTTAACGGTGTCCGACAAACAAGTGTATTTTTGTTTCACATATTCATCTGTGTTTATTTCTTTATTATCAGTAAAAGTTTCAGAAAATAACAAATGGATTCTGAAGAACAAATGAGACAGAGAGAGGAATAGAGAGATAGACTGACTGAGGAGTCGAACGAAAACACAGTACTGTAGATAAGTAAAGATGATTTTAGAAACAACAAAATTAACAATAGAAAAAAACGGAGATACAATTGATTATTACTTCTACTACTACGCCTACTACTACTACTACAAATAATAATAACAATAATAACAGTGCTAATGGCTATACTACAACTATTACGATTATTACTACTTTTATTACGATAAACGCTCCGCCATAGCTCTCTTGTAACTAATTATATAAAAAAAAGTGAAAATAGCTGTTGAGTCAGAGGGCCGTCTATAATGTCTTTACAAACTGCCAAGAAACTCAGCTATGAAGGAGAGGTCGTTATCTCAGCTTAGTGTGACATATGGTTCTCTCTCTCGCTCTCTCTCCACTGTGAAAGAGAGACCACTATAGCATCTAATTTTTTTTTTCTCTCTCTCTCTCTCTCTCTCTCTCTCTCTCTCTCTCTCTCTCTATCTCTCTCTCTCTCTCTCTCTTCACTATAAAGGAGCGTTCAATACATTACCTAACTACTACAGAGAGAAAGAGAGAGAGTAGACGGAGATAAAGAGAAGTAAGTAGAGAAAAGGGCATACAAAGAGAGAGAGAGAGAGAGAGACATACTGTACAGACAAAAAGACAGAGGCAGATACAGAGAGACAGGTAAACGGACAGACGGAAATAAAGACAGAAACTAAACGCAGATAATCGGACTTAATACCAAATACACATATCAAGACAGTAAAACAGACAAATAGACATATACAGACAAACACAGGGACAAACACCACCCCATTCTCCATGACAGCAGCGCCACAACCTCCAGCGAGCATCAGCTGAGAGAAATGGCTGTGAGACCCTTGTTATTTCTCATGGTTTGGTGAGTCGTTCCTCCTGGCCTCTTGGTTTGCATATTTCCTCCAGACCCGCCGAGGAAACTGTCACGATGACGGACTCTCGAGAAATGATTTTTCCTTTTATTTACAGACGAAGAGAGAGAGAGAGAGAGAGAGAGAGAGAGAGAGAGAGAGAGAGAGAGAGAGAGAGAGAGAGAGAGAGAGAGAGAGAGAGAGAGAGAGTGGTAAGAGAGATATAGAGAGTAAATGAGAGAGTAGTAAGAAATGTTTAGAGAGAAAGAGAGAGAGAGAGAGAGAGAGACGGTGGAAAAACAATTTTAGAGAGAAAGAGAGAAGGAGAAATGTGATGATCTGGGGAAAAAAAATGGAAGAAGGACAAGACATATAGGTGTCATGGGTGGCCCTTGGTGATAAAAGGTGAAAGAGAATTGAAATAATACAAAAAAAATAAGTACAGAAAAGGAAGTCCAGGAGGAAAAGGGGAGAGATAGACAGAGGGCAAGAAAAGAGTGAAATTTTTTCTTAAAGAGAAAAGTTAGAACCTAAAAGAGATAAAAAAGGAAAGAAAGAGAGAGATTAAACAAGAGTGAGAACGCCTGATACTTCGAGGAAATCCAGAAATTTTATTGAGTCTGATAGTATATATTGTATCTGATATTAAGGGGGTGAATATAGTCTGGACGACATATTTAGGACGGTTAAATGAACAGTAATACAGTTTATTATATACAGAACGCCCCACAACTTTATGGCAGTATCTCAGAAATATAATTTACGATCACTTCCAGTCAAAAATGTTCCACGGACGGTTATGAAACTATGGGGTTTTGATGTTAAGGAATAATTTGTATTTAATAAAAATGTTCTATTGAATAAGTGCTATAAATGCATAAATTATTCTAAAATAAATGTTCAAAATCCCACTTCAGGTCCACCATCCATCATTAGGTGAAGCAGTTCATTTCCTCTGTTCGTTTTTTGCTCATAGACCATTCATTGTAAACTAAACTATACATTTGTAGGAGCTATTAAATATAATATCTTAATTATGTGCTAATTACTCTTTAACTCAAACACCTATATTTCCGAAACCATTAAGAATCGCACAAATGTTGATTGAACAGTTTTGACCGAAAACGCCCCATAAAATAAACTCCTGAAGTATTGTCATTAAGTCCCAGGACATCCTGTATAATCATCACAGTTTAATATGACAAAGCCAAAATAAATAATAAATAAATAAATAAATAAATAAATAAATAAATATATAGTAATAAATAGATTAGTCTAATTTCATAAATTTACACACGAGATAAGTAAACAGTATTTTTTTAGGAAGTTGGTTAATTTCTATCTGCCAGACTGGCTCACGAATCAGGCATATAATGAAATTTTTCGAGCATCACTGCACGATGGTTAACTGTGCAAATAACGTTACCGCGCGATGAGATATTATTTTCACCGTTATTGCATCATTAATATTAATTTTCAGTTTAAGGAATCATTCTCTCATTAAAAAGTAAATAAAGATTAAACAAGATTAATTATCAAAGGGTCAGTATCATTGATCATTCATTGTAATGAATAATATTTTGATATTTGTTATCGCTCATTAGTGGAATGTTATATTATATTAATATTATCAGAAAATAAATATTCTAAGTAAGTCGGGTTTGGCAGTAAATCATTATAGTATTGCTAAAAAGTAATATTACAGATAATTTAATATTAACTTTAAATCAACATTAATCAATCAATATTATCAATATTTGTAATAAATCAATATTCAGTAAATCAATATTGAAGGAACGACTAACGGAGGAAAATAATATCGTTCTACTCTTGTGCTCTTCGTCTTCTAGCAACCAATAGAGAATTAAGCACCACTCCTTCAGTTCTGGATCAGTACTTTGATAATCAGTAGTGTCACACCATATAATTACACCATATATATATATATATATATATATATATATATATATATATATATATATATATATATATATATATATATATATACCAGATATGATGAAATTTAAGTAATTTGAATCATTAGTGAATGCTTCAGGGCGAATGAACTGTACCCTTTCCAGGCTAACTTGGCCAGTAAGCCACGCCCCTCGTCTGTAGCTACAAATAGTTGATTGGTTCCCCTAAGCATTTTATCTCCTCCCGGACTGCCCTTGTATAAGCGCGTATTTACAGTATATCTACCTTTTATGATAAATATTTAAAAATTTCTAACATCCTCTCTGTAGTGCTAATGTATTGAAATCATTTGCATTTTGATAGTCCAGGTATTTAACAATATTTTAGATAATAACAAGTCTGCTTACCGATTGTGAAAAAATTTAGTTTGATTTTTCTATGAACCAATCAGCTATTAGTATAGAAGAGGGGCGTGGCTTACGGGCCAGGTTAGCGTGGAAATACTACAGGTAACTTATCCTGCAAGAGTGTAAGACATGTAGTTTGACGGTGTTGGCCCCGTGTAGCCCACACCTCAGTGACATCAACTAAACAAAGTATTTATTTGAAATACTCTGTAACATTCAATACCATAATATCCTGACCACGGGGGTTAGTTATATTGACCTTTTGTGAACTCTGTAATTCCTTTGCGCTACCGCCCACAGGATGAGTATGGGGTGCACAATAAACTAGCCGTTGTAAATGACAAAATTAAAATTAATTAAAAAGGGAATAGAAATAGAATTTTAAGTTTAATTAGTCCAAAACAATCAACACTGTCGCCACCAGTAGCTCGCAAATCAACCTTATTCACCCTATCTTGAAAATTTATATGAAAGAATATAAAATGCATATCACGTGTTATCCTCTGGGAACTGGAAATTATTCCTACAATTACTGGAATCAAGACAAAACAGTAACTAACCCTGATAAGCAGACTTATACTCTCATACAATGTGACCAGATTAGGACCTTTTGAACGAGTTTATAATTACGGTCAAAAGTCAAACGACCCATAACTGTATGCTTGTTATCATTCTTTAATGCGGTTGAGACTTGTTTTAGGTGGTGAACATTCTTATACCAATAATCATTGTGATCATTACATATATAACCATCAATCATTATAATCGTAATCATTAGTGTTATGAAATATCATGAACAGCTTTATTAATTTTGGGGCATTACTGCCCGTATAACTTACACAGCTAAAGGGCATCAACCGGTGGTAAATAAGAGATGAAAAAGGTCAGAATTAATAAATTCTTTGCTAAGTTTAAAAGTCATTGTTCATCATGACCTAAACAACCATTAATGCACCCTCTTTATAACATGACCAAAAAATACCTGATAAACACCAACTTTTTATAAACTGTGAGAGGTCTCGAAACGCTTTCAAGAAACCCATCCTGTATTGGAAGACAACTAGCAACTGCATTCACTAGATCCTTTGCGACTAAATAATCATATATTTAACACCTTTCAATCAGAAACGTCATGTCACCATATATATAAAAACAACTGCCCCAAAACAAAGGTTATAAATCCGTTAACGAAAATTTAGTACCAAAATATTTGTAATTAAACGGCAGTATGCAGTAATATTTTCACCAATGTAAAATCGTCCTATTATTTAGCAGTATGGACCATTATATGAAATTACACGTACATAATCTTCACCAGAAAAAAAGTTTACATGTGTTGCAGTTAACAAAAAAAAAGTAAATTGTTGTGAACAGAAAGATGTACAGTAGCTCCATGAAGTATCTCTCCGAAGGGGTCTGATGATTTTTAAAATGAATACCATGACTCCTGTTGTCTCGGTATGGTTGACAAAATCCTTCATCCGTTGTATCATATTATTTAACGCAAAATTGTAAAGATACTTTTTTGGAGCGAGTGTACTGCATCTGCACTTGACAAATACACGAGCCTTAACTCTGTCTGAGAAACAAACACTACACTATTTCTATAAACAAAATTCTAAATGCTATTTACACATTTAATTAAACCTAGACATTGTACGCTAAGCTAAGCTAACCCTAAAGCTAACATTGCTACAAGCCTTCATTTATTTCAGTATCTGACATTAGCACCGCTAGACTTCCAATACTAGGGTCAGCATTATTAGCGAGATGCATGCAAGAAATATATCAAATAAAATATGCTCCCTGATAAAGCAAGGCTCAGTATTTAAAGCTTATCCCACTTCATAAAATTATGATTGATACCGGTATATTTATTAATTTAATTTGGGTTAATTCTTATATCAAAGTAACGCTAAATATTGCATTAGTGGATTTACAACCCCTAGAACTCTCTATAATGTTGAATGTGCATATCTCAAAATTGCACCTTATTTTAATATCTTACACTCTGAAACTAACACATTGTGTACTTACTTTTTACTGATGTCTCAACCTGTAAAGACATAATCAGTGTTAGAGATAAGGATTTATCAACCCTGGTACATCACATCATATATATATACTTCATTTTTAGTCCATTTAACACGCGGACTTTGAACATACAATCAACGACCTCACCAGCAAGGAATCGAACCCTTGACCTACTGGGTGTGACTAGGGAACGCTTACCGGCTAGGCCACAAGGACACTAAAAGCAGTTCTAGACTCTGTTATATTTCACACAAAGCCTGTTCATCGAGCTGATGGCGCCGTGAACCTCATTGGGAAACTGCCCGTGCCTCGTATGTGGTGTCAGTAGCATTTTACCGAATCCAGCTGGTATGAAACGCGAGGTACATATATATACTTCATTTTTAGTCCATTTAACACGCGGACTTTGAACATACAATCAACGGTAAGCGTTCCCTAGTCACACCCAGTAGGTCAAGGGTTCGATTCCTTGCTGGTGAGGTCGTTGATTGTATGTTCAAAGTCCGCGTGTTAAATGGACTAAAAATGAAGTATATATATGTACCTCGCGTTTCATACCAGCTGGATTCGGTAAAATGCTTCTGACACCACATACGAGGCACGGGCAGTTTCCCAATGAGGTTCACGGCGCCATCAGCTCGATGAACAGGCTTTGTGTGAAATATAACAGAGTCTAGAACTGCTTTTAGTGTCCTTGTGGCCTAGCCGGTAAGCGTTCCCTAGTCACACCCAGTAGGTCAAGGGTTCGATTCCTTGCTGGTGAGGTCGTTGATTATATATATATATATATATATATATATATATATATATATATATATATATATATAATCAACAACCTCACCAGCAAGGAATCGAACCCTCGACCTACTGGGTGGCCCAAGGGAACGCTTACCGGCTAGGCCACAAGGACACTAAAAGCAGTTCTAGACTCTGTTATATTTCACACAAAGCCTGTTTCATCGAGCTGATGGCGCCGTGAACCTCATTGGGAAACTGCCCGTGCCTCGTATGTGGTGTCAGTAGCATTTTACCGAATCCAGCTGGTATGAAACGCGAGGTACATATATATACTTCATTTTTAGTCCATTTAACACGCGGACTCATACGAGGCACGGGCAGTTTCCCAATGAGGTTCACGGCGCCATCAGCTCGATGAACAGGCTTTGTGTGAAATATAACAGAGTCTAGAACTGCTTTTAGTGTCCTTGTGGGCTAGCTGGTAAGCGTTCCCTAGGGCCACCCAGTAGGTCGAGGGTTCGATTCCTTGCTGGTGAGGTTGTTGATTATATGTTCAAAGTCCGCGTGTTAAATGGACTAAAAATGAAGTATATATATATATATATATATATATATATATTATTTTTTTTTTTTTTTTTTTTTTTTTTTTTTCCACTAACTATGTTTGAGGTATTAATGACTTTTTATCCCTGAAAATTTCTGAAAATTACAGAAAATATTTTTTTACGTAGATAACTTGAAATTTAAAATAATGACCAAAATCCACAATCGATTAATAACTCAGAATTACTGAAGTTCCATTCTTCGGGTACCAAAGTCTTTATTCTTGAAAATTTTATAATATCTAACAACTTGTTGAGATATGGTACTTCACTTGTTACTTATTGCTGGTAAACTGTCTCCAGATTTAACAGTTGAAGTTTTCAAGAGGAAAGGGAAGGTGGGGAGGAGACACCAACTCCACAAAATAATCTACCTACAGAAGGGTAGAAAGATTTCCCCAAAATACTCAATAATTTGCCCTATTTTTTCTAACATAGAGTGCCTGAAAAGGTTTGCATGCACAACTTTCCTAAAAAGTTCTCCACACTTAAGGTGATATGAGTGTGCCCCTGTTGCCATCCTTCCCACCACCCTCTACATCAGCTATTAGTCTACAGATGGACACACAGACATGCTGCCAGCACACACAATTTCCATCAAAGCAAAAAGCTCGTTGACTGCTGATATTAATCATTCAAGTTATTTTACTTCTCTCACACTCAATAATTATTCACTCTTGATTTCACATGACACATTTAAATAACCAGAAATTGGCTTTAAAATCAACTAAACTTTATTCCTCGCTCGGTACATCAAAAAATGACTTATCCCACTCCAATAACCAATAGGCCTACTGAATGATGAATACTTACTTCACCTGTCACACAAAATAGGATACACTATGCGGCACACAGAAAATAATGAACATTTACAGTATTTGTAATGTGAACACAGAGAAAGGGAATTTCTCTCTCTTGCAGGGGGTGTGATCTTATTGCAGAAACTGGTATAAACTTAGATAAAACGATTTAGAACTTATTTAAGACAAGGTCTTACGTTTCCAATGGAGAAACATGGCTGAGTTCCTATCTAACCATAACACTGAGCAGCTAATTTGCCGACATTCACTATGGTGATGAACGACTACAACTAATGAAAAAATGTGAAACTCAGTACTACTGTTGCTCATTGGGCGAAAAGAAAGCCGATGTACAACAACCACCTTTATTCTTGTGATAATGCCGTATACAACAGTAGTGACAAATACAAAAAACAAAACAAAATACACACGGACACACAAATAGTCCCGAAATGTGTCCACACTGTGTTATGCATACGGAAATAACAGGAATGGCCTTGCAGAAATAGTATGTCATAGATATCATTTTCATGAAGAAGGTATCGCAGATATTGACTATAAGGCAAGTCACTGAATGCCGCATAGATTTGCGTCTTAACTAACTCAACACAGCTAGGGTAGCTACTTTTGTATTAGGATATTTAATTTTAAGGCAATAAAATGGCGACGTAAATGTGGCTATTGGAGGAGGCTGGAGGCCACGTTTAAAAAGAAGTATACACTACATCCCTGGGAGCGGACCTGATGACCCTGGTAAGGACCACGCAGACTTCGCGGGACCAATAAATGCTCTTGATTGTGATGGATAGCTATTCCAAGTGGATTGAGGCTGTTTAGTCAGGGAGCCAGTGACCCGTATCATGATAAAAAGGGCGAGACCTTAACCCACCGAATATAAAAGTTTTGAATGTTTTTCGTGACTGCTGAACCCTTCCTACATATGAAACACAATGTTGGATAGCATAAAACTGTTGCGGCCATACCCTCTGGCTTTCAAATCCTGCGCATGGAAGGTGCGTTCAAGCCGGTATCGCCTCACCCACCATAACGTACCATGGCTCTCTGATTTCGGTTTAATTACATAAATATGTTCTTGTTTTCATGTATTTTACTAAAGATTCATACATAGTAGCATAGTATCTATATGGAAGCAAAGCGTAACAAAAATCCACTAGGAAGACTCAGAGGTCACCAGCGCCTGATGTTTTGTTCAAGGAGCTGCAGAAGCTACCCGAGAGGAAGCATTTACTCCTGAGGGAACACAGTATCCGCCATCCTTGTTTCAACCAAGTTGTGAAGATGATCATCAATAAGTTATGCACAGTGGTACCTACAGTGTTTCTTGCACCCCCTCCTGCAACAAGCAGATATTCAACAACCATTTACCTTGCCAAATCAGATCTTCCAACCCTGTTCCTGATTGATGCTATGGCATTCATCCAATGATACCAGACTCTGGGTGCAAAAATCTTTGCAGAGCTGATGACGCAGCATTGTCAAAAAATTCTCCAGTTGAAACCAGTTAACTGTTGTTATATCCACCTTGTCGGAGACAGATATGACTTGATGTCACATCGTCTCAAACTATAAGAAAGGAAACGTAGAGAAAACAATTTACTGTCTAAGGAATATATCCAATCCGATAATCTGATAATCTGGAAATTCCTGAATGGAAATCATTCCTCAACAACCCCTATAACAGAGCAAACCTGTTACAATGCGACACAACCCTTCCTGGTGGCATTAGAGTCACCTTTGGTGGAACAAGCGGTGACCATCGGAGGACAGTTTCCGTGTCAAATGCAGAAACCTTGATGAAGGATGAACTCGAGCGACTAAATCATGAAGAAGTAGACAAACAATTATTGGTCCACACTGCATACAGCTGTAAAACACATGGCTCCAGGCGTATTGCGATTCATGCAAATGATACTGATATAGTTCTTCTAAGTAATGTATCACTTCAACAAGATCGGCAAGCTGGAAGAGTTATGGATTCAAAGGAACGACAGGTATATGTGTATATGTGTATATGTTTGTTCAGAACCTTTCCACTAAGTATGAAAAATCACCTGGGGAGTTGTGTGAATCTTTGCTTAGTACCTATGTTCTTACAGGATGTGACTCCGTCGGTTACATATTCAAGCGAGGAAAACGCAGAGCAGCTTCTGTTGTTCTGTGTATGGTAGTCCATATTACAGAGTTTGCCGGATTCGGAGATACTGGTGTAAATGATGTTATACAAAAGTCATCGACGATGCCAGGAACTTTATTGTAACTCTTAATGGAAAACCATCA
Source organism: Homarus gammarus (assembly GCA_958450375.1). Lineage (NCBI taxonomy): Eukaryota > Metazoa > Arthropoda > Malacostraca > Decapoda > Nephropidae > Homarus > Homarus gammarus. Next base: position 671,587 of record CAUDMG010003960.1, read on the forward strand.
GTTCCTTCTCTGAATACTACACATGGAATACTGTACAGTATGTGTTTATTGATGGGCGTACTAAAGAAAAATTGTCTTTTCAGGTAAAAGAAACTGATTCACTGTGTGCAAACTCGGAGAAACTCTTGAATGATGTTGTTTAAAACACTAAAGGGCATGATAAATGATACCTGTACTAGTGTGTTTCATGATTGTGGTAAAACTTGGGCAAAATGCTGCAGAATTCGCCTCTCTGTTGTAATATTTCAACAGGTTGACGTGCAAATATTCTCAGGGTGTATTGCATTTAAAGATTTTCAATTATAAAAATATTACAGGTGTTGATGTGAAGTAACTATGAACTATAAATTTATTGATTTAAATTTATTTGTGTTTTAATTTACTCGGACTAATCAAATAGAAATAACTGTATATCTAATAATTGTGAAATCTGTATAGTGCATGGCTAATCATTATATAAAGTAATTACTGTGCAGTTGATTACTTTGTGAAAACAATAGTCGAGTGCTTATGCCACTGAATAATCACAGTTAATTATTTAGTAGAAAATAATTGAGTGTTTGTTGGAGTTCACTTGAAGTAATTATCTGTATAATTTTACTCAGCAATGTATTTTATCATTTGGGTTAAAGTGATAATGTGTATTCAGTAACAAATTGTATGGAATTTTTCAGAAAACCTGGACGATTTTTTATGTATGGGTGTAAGCATCTGTGTGTTTCAGTTTAATTAATAGTGTCTATTCAATGATGTATTTGTATAATTGTGCAAAAGGGTAAGAGGATATGTTAACAATTGTGATGTCCTTTTATGATGATGTGTTAGTTGGAGCGATATTGTATATTCCATGAAATAGCTTGTGTAATTTCTACAGAGTACGGTTACATGACATGTTTGTGAAGACTATTAAATTTTCAGATTTACAGCACAAAAAGTCTCATGCCGAGAAAGTGTTGTGACGGCACCGAGTGTGAGCTCTTTCAAGACCAGACTTGACCAACACTGGAGCAGGTTCAGGTACATTGAGGAGCCGGTGCATGCCCAGTACTTGCCAACAGTGCATAACAGAGATGTGACCGATCGCCCAAGCGGCTAATGAGCCGATCAGTGGTGAAGAGGATAAAAGTAAGAGAAAATGAGAATAAAAAGTCTTGGCATATGAATAAAAAGAAATTGGGTGTATTCTTTGGTGAATTCATTAAGTACAAACAAACATCCAAAAGAACAGTCTAGGAGCTCATAGGTAACTATGAATGATCTGCACAGTACTTGTGATTCATTAATCAGTAACAAAGACAAAAATAATATTTATGGTCAGTTGGAAACATCTATTAGCTAATCTCTATAATATTATTTCATTCAGTTAAGACTGATATATTAGGCAATGATCAAGAAGCCAATCACCATTTTATTTCCTGATATTTTTGTTTTTGATTTCTAGAATGTACACAAAGTTCAAGTAAGATAAAGTGAATACTGTGTAGAAACTGTGAAATACAGTGTCAACAGTTAAGAAAGAGTCACTGGAAGGTGTCACTGTAAACACTGAATACCTTAAAGAAACTGCACAAAAACCTAACCCAACCTACAGTACTTGATGGACCCCAATTTTTTCTGTTCTGGGTCTGGATAGAAATTCTGAGGATCAAATGATGCACAATTTAATGAAACTTCTCAGTAACCATAAACATTCCGGGGATGTAGGATTTTTCCGGTTTGAGCAAGTCCTATTGTTTCCTCAAAATCTTTCATCTCTGGAAAAGCTCTGCACCTATTATTCCGGCTAACAGGGATATATCACTGTGATAAATGTTTTATAGTTAAATTATATTACTTATATTTTCTAGAATTTATAATAGATACATCAGCAGCATTTGTTACCTCTCTCTGCTTTTGCTGTGAAGTTTACAGTATACGTGCTCTGCACTTTTGGCTCTTTGTGTTACGTCTGAATATCCCAAAGTTACTGTAAGTAGTTTAGGTGATTTATGTTAAGTTAGTTTAGATAATTCAGGTTAGGTAGGTTGCTTAGGTTAGGTTAGGAAGCTTAGGTTAGGTTAAGCTAATTTAGATTAGATGGTTTAAATAAGGTAGTTTAGATTAGGTGGTTTACATTAGGCAGTTTAAATTAAGTTAGGTTTGGTAGTTTAAGTTAGGTTAGGCTGGCAAGCATTTGTCAACACTTCAAAGAAAAACATGGCATTGTCTGGTGGCATGGAGCACCTTTAGTTCCAGAAAACCTCAAGGAAAATAAACAATATATGAAAAGTATGATTCCTCCTCCCAATTTGGTTAATTTTTAAGGTAAGAAAAAAATTTCTACTACAGGTATATATTATGCTTTGTGTTAGATGGCTGGTTAACTTGGGCCCTTGTTTTGAATTGTTATCATTATATTGCACAGTACCACAAATACAAATACTGTACTGTAGATAGATAATTTGTTAGATAGGTAACTGTATACATGAAAATACAGACAGAAAGAAAGACAGACAGACAGATAGATAGATAGACAGAAAGAGATCTAAATAGACTTGCAGATAGACAGCTAGATTCAAAGATACATAAGATAGATTCACAGATAGATAGAAGCTTTTGATAGATAATTATGTTAGATATAAACTAGGTTACCCCATATTTATGTGAATATGTTCTACGTATTATGTTTTGTGGTAGTTGTGGAATAAAGCGCCACTGCTGCGAATGTTATGTTTGTTTTGTTTTTTATGGTAGGTCCCAAAATATACTGGAAAGAGCAACATCGTTTGTGTCATTGTCTGAGCCTCTCGCACCATATTTCGTTGATATCCACCAAAAATGAACACTGTAACTTCAATAAATTAGATACTGTACTATACTCACAGACATATGGGGAGATAGATATTGATAGATAGATAGACAGATTCTTATATATATATATATATATATATATATATATATATATATATATATATATATATATATATATATATATATATATATACTGTGTATATATATATATATATATATATATACTGTGTATATATATATATATACATATACATAGATCACGCGCACCTACAGTGATTTACTTGCATATATATATATATATATATATATATATATATATATATATATATATATATACACATATATATACACACAGTAATACCCCGCATTACGCGGTTTCACTTTCCGCGATTTCACATTTATGCGGTACCTCACCAAAACCGAACTTTCACTTTACGGGGTGCATCTACTCATATACGCGGGAAGCGGCGCGGGCAGGATGCGCACAAGGTCGCCCAGTCATCAAAACATTACCGAGTTCTTCACCCGCCACCCACCACAGCAGGCCCAAGTCAGTGATAGTGAGGATATGGACTTATATGGACTTTGAGGGGTTTGACAAAGAGGCTCTGCAAGCCTATGTGGTGGATAGTGATACAATTGATACAAGTGATACAGGTAAGGGCCAATAATCTGCCCTCTGCCTCGGAACCAACCCCCCATCCCCATCCCCGTGTGCCCAGCCATCTTTTCTACTAATGTAAGTGTTAAAAAACCTAATATTATTGATATTTCTCTTAATTATTAATTGTGTGTGCATACCATTATAAAATTAAGATGTTATTTTTACTACAACGTAGGTATTGTGTTTAAAAAAGTGCAGTTTAGGGGTCGGGCCAGTCTCTATTGGAATTAATCCCATATGTTCTGTTGTTCACTTACGCAGTTTTCACTTTCCGCAGTACCCCATGGGTTCAATTGACCGCGTAAATCGTGGTACTACTGTATAAGAAAAATCTAACACCGCATTGTTTATTGCATGGTGAAACAATGTGAACTTATTTGACAATTTTACTGAATGAAGTTCAGTATTTATATATCTGTCTGTGAGAATCTGTCTATCTATTTATCAATATCTATCTACCTATATGTCTGTGAGTATAGTACAGAATCTAATTATCTGTCAGAAGCTTCTATCTATCTGTGAATCTAGCTGTTTATCTGCAAGTCTATTTAGATCTCTTTCTGTCTATCTATCTAGGTAACTTTACCAATCTATCAATCTTTAGTTATCTGTCTGTCTGTCTGTCTGTCTGTCTATATATATATATATCTATCTCTATGTATATATATATTATATATATATATATATTTTTTTTTTTTTTTTTTTTTTCCAATGATAAGAAAACCCCAATATTATAACAAAAAATAAAAGTAAAATCCGCTCAGAAACAACAAAAAAGTTACCTTGGTACAGTAATGTATATTAGTACCTAACTACCATAATTTAATACCTAATTAATGTGAAATAGTACCTAAGTACGGTAATTTAGTACCTAACTTCAGTAATTTAGTAACTACCTGGTACCTACTGTAATTTAGTAGAGTATCTAACATATTAAAAATATAATGCAATATAAAATTGACCATTCATTTAATTGAAAATAGGTTTCATTTAGTAAGAATGAAAAAAATGAGGAAATACATAAAATTTACAAGCTAATAATTCTCAAGTACATATATGCAATATAGTGTACCCTGTGTTGCAAATTGGTTAGGGAATTTTGTCCACAACTGTACAGTACAGCAACAATGGTTCAGGAAAATCCTATTATTAAAAAATAGTAAGAAAAAATCTTGGCATATGAGTAAAAAGAAATTATGTATTCTTTGGTAAATTTATTACGTACAGTAGAAAATAATATCCAAAAGAAGAGTCGAGGAGCTCATAGGTAACTATGAATGGTCTGCCCAGTACTTGTGATTCTTTAATTATTGTAGTAACAAAGAAAAAAAATATTACTAGTAAGAGACATATGTTAGGTAACCTGTGCAATACTATTTCATTCAGTTAAAAGCTGATAAATTATGTATTAATCAAGAAGCCAGTCACCATTTTATTTCCTCATAATATTTTGGTGTTGATTTCTAGAATGTACACAATGTTCGAAGTAGGATAAAGTGAATATTGAGTAGAAACTGAGGAAAACAGTGTAAACAGTTAGTGATACTGAAAGCAGTCACTGAAAACATTGGATACCTTAAAGAGACTGCATAATAACCTAACCTAACCTACTTGATGTAATGCAGCATCATAAAGTAGAAGAATTTGGCTAACCTCACACAACAAGCCCCATCTTGCATCCCAGTGTCAGCGTGTGTATTAGAGTGCAGAATATTAACGGAAACATTAATGAAAAATTACAGTATCTTGAAACCGATAAGTTATTTATTATTTGTAAAAAATACTAATTAAATATAAACTATATACGGTGCTACTATAGCGTGCAGACTACAAAGATATCTTTAGTCGAACTTAACCTAACCTGACCTAACCTATCTTTAATATCTTGTAGACCGCACACTACAGTAGAGCCCTATATACTAATATCTTCATTAGCTGGACTCCCCATTAGCTGGAACTCACCAACAACTGGAAAAATTCTGGGCTAACAGGAATATTAATTTAATGTATATAAATACTGTATTTAAACTATACCATGTATGTTTTATACAATTAATAATAAATATATCAGCAGCAATTGTTACATCCTCACCACCTCTCTATGCTTTTACTGTGAAGTTTATATTATGCGTGTTCTGTACTTTTGGCTCTCTGTGTCATGGCTGAGTACCCCGAAGTTAGGTAGTTTAGGTTAGATTAGGTTAGGTTGGATAAGTTTAGTTCAGGTTAGGCTAAGTTTGTTATGTTAGACAGGTTAGGTAGGATTATGTGGTTTAGTTAGGTTAGGTTTGATAGTTTAGGTTAGGTAGTTTAGGTTAGGTTTAAGTTAGGTTGGGCAGTTTAGATTAGGTTAGGTTTGCTAGTTTAGGCTAGGCTAGACTAGGTGAGGGTGTTAATATTCCAGTTCTTATGGAAGGTTGCTGGGAAGCATTTGTGTACCGTTCAATCATAACCATGGCATCATCCGGTGGCATGGAGCATACTTAGTTATAAAAAAAAAATAAAAAAATAAAAAAAATTGTGATTCCTCCTCCCAATTTGGTTGAGTCTTAAGGTAACAAAATTTTTCTTTGATAGATAATTTGTGTTAGGTGGCTGGTTAACCTGGGCCCCTGTTCAGAATTGTTGTTTTAATATTACATTATCAAAAATAAGAAATACTGTACATATATAGTTTGTTAGATAGATAGGTATATACTTGAAAATATAGACAAACACAGATAGATATATATAAACAGCTACATTGATAGCTGGACAGAAAATAAGAAAAATAGACTTGCAGATAGACAGCTAGATTTAAAATTAAATACATAGAAAGATTCAAAGATGCAGAGAAATTTCTGATAGATAACTGCAGTTAGATACCCACAGACAAATAAGTAGATAGGTAGATAAATATATAGATACAGTACACAGATTCTCGCAGATAGATATGTAGATTCTGATCTTATTCAGTAAAATTGTCATATATGTTCACCATTGTTTTAGTATGTAATAAACAGTACCGCCATACACACAGGATATATTATAGACAGTGTAGGTAGACACAGTGCATATACAGTACAGGTTGTCTATATATAAACAGTTCAACTTCACCAATAGACACGGTGTATATACGGTATAAGTACTGTGTATACAGACAGTGCAAATATATATAGACCATGCAAGTATACGAGCAATTTTCTGTCTGTAGACAATGTAAGAATACACACAAACAATGGTAAACAGTCGGGCAAATTGACCAATGATAGTCAACAACGCCTATCAGATGCTTTTCAGTAATAAGAGATTAAAAATGTTAAGCATAAAACAAGATGATAGTTGTGTAAGGTGTGGTGAGGTAGAATATCCATTACATATATTCTACTTGGTCCATAACAAAGAGATAATTAAATGGTTTAAAAATTTCCTGAATACAGTCTGCAATGTTAATAGCAAATTATTTCTGCATTTTTTAATCTTTAATATTAACTGTGGTAATAATAAGGATAAGAATATAATGATCATGCTAATGTCAGATTATATTTACTGTATGTGGTTAAGTAGGAAGGAAAATTATAATGTTAAGGAGACTATAGCCTTTATTAAAAACAGGATATAATATAATCAAGGGATGATCAAGTTTATTTTAAAAGAAAAGTTATCCAAATATTTCACGGACAAATATGTTAATATGTAATATTTATGTATATAAGTAAATTGTAAAATTTTAAATAATAGATAAAAAAAAGTGCCCTTTGCTTAGGCTTGGGTACTAATCAGTAATAGTAAATACACAGAAATAAACATGAACATTTGTGGGTGGTTTTAAAAGGCATTTCATTGCAAGAGTTTTGGACTGTATCCCGTGGGGCTTTTATTCCAATATTTTATAATCCACACACCCCAAACACACCAGGAAAATCCGCTGACTTTATGTGCTTCAAATTCTGTTAACCATTTCATAAGATTTTGGAGTTACCTCATAAATCCTATTCAGAATCTAATACGTACACTCGCCCGATGAAACCCCACTAGGCTTGCCGAATTGTTCAGAAATGTCAAAACTGTATAAGTTACTTTATTGGAAATTATTTACTTACAAAAATCAGTTGATCACCTTGGTTCCATTTTGATATATATGTCGGTTTTCTGCAATGTAGACAATTCTATTTAAATCTTGCACAAACACTGAGATATGCAAAACATTCCTGCAGGCTGAAGACGTCTAACCAACTTATGACTTTCTAAAACGTTTACTCATTGTTTTCTTGTGAGCTGTTAATAGTCATTACTACAAAGATATATGAAATCTGATGCATTTCTTCCATTTTTATATTAAATGTTTATTTATTAATTTCCTTTATTCATATATGAAAAACGAAACACAAACTTCAAGTGTTAAAATTAATAGTTTTTGTGAAACATGGTGGTCTTAGCAAGACTATAAGTCCATGAGTGCCGAGTGTCGTGTTGAGTGTTCCGCCGACATGTTTCGTTAAATTATCCAACCATTTCTTGCTTTCCCATATTATCTTGTAAAGCAGTTCTAGAATAATCGAGCTACAGACATATACAATGAAATTTATGATGTGGAAGGTTCAGAAAGCTATTTAAAAAAATGAAGTCTCACAACTGGCTTTAATTACTGAAAATTATTCAAGTGCATAATGATGAAAATATCGATATTTTATTACCAGTCAGATTTTGGGGATCCTGAGTGACATAAAGAGTGATATTTTAAGAAATTTAATGAAAATTTTAGTGAATTAAGATAAAGTTAAGTGTTTTAGGAATGAGGCTGTCATCACCACTAAGTGAGTACCGGTTCCTTTATTATTTGTACAAACGAATATACCATGACAAATTTTAAAACGCTAGAATAATGATAGAGGTATAATTATAAGCAATATTTCATGTTTACTTTGGACATGTCATAAACGAGGAAAACAGAAGCAGGACGTTTTGATGTTATAAACTGTGTTATTCTGAGCTACAACATTATTTACTAAGGTTTTTGCCGATTCCCCCTTTTTTGTATGAAAAATTGGTTTTCTATTGAATTTTTGTGTGTTTTAATGAAATATAACCTTTATGTCTTGTGCAAATGAGCCATTTTTTTTCTAGATCAACCTAACTTTACCGAACATCCTAACCGGGACCCACCACCATATTAAACAAAAAGTACTTATTTTGATATCTGGTACCAATGAAAGCAACTTTGTTGAATTGGCATGGTAAAATTTTAAGTTTATTGTTGACTTGAGAGTACGCATGGACCAAGCATTTGCACAAGAAACGTTACTCTTACATGTCGATTCGTAATTTAAAGAAAAAACTTATTTAGGATAGTCAGAAGCATTAGAACTGGGGCGGATCCAGGAATATCAAAAGGGGGTCTAAGAAGTTGTGGGTGGGAGAACATAACGAGCACAGCGAGCCCACTCAGCTGTAATCCTCCAGATTTTGTTGTTTTTAATCTGACCAATATCATGGACATTTTGAGGATATTTTGAAGCCATGTGCACTTGATATTAGGAGATATTCTGAGGGCAATAGTAATTACTTTTTACTATACAAAAACGCTTGAGAACAATACTGTATTGCATTAAAGAAAAATCATTATATCCTATTTAAGTTTAAATATTTAGGAATGCGATCGTAGATTAGCTAAATTAAAAGCTTCTAGTCAAGAAGTTGTGCGGACACGGCATGTGATTACTGATTCTAGTTTATTGAATCCTAGTTATAGAGTTCTATCTCTCATTACTTATAATTGTTTATAGAATAGTGTAATTGCTGACCAAGTTATTTGCTTATAGACCTTAGTTGTTGAAGCGCAGTAATAACATTATAACATCTGAATCCATTTGTCTGAGCTATGCTTTATTTATGAGAAATTTGGTTCATTCATTTGATATGCTTAACACTTTAATTAATGGATACATCTATAGCCCAAAAAGCTTTTTGTGCATTCTTAATACGGTATTGGTATGTTGCAGTACACAGGTAATGAGTTTCACGTAAAGTCTGCATTATCGTTTGTATTCTGAAAATAAAGGATATAAAAATCAATATGGTTTCATGTTGTTTTTATACTTTAATTCGTGGAACATTAGAGTGAGTGAGTGATGAACCATTGCTATGTAAAGAAAGCTGTCTTTTATATATCATATTCAATTCATTAGTGTCCAAAAAGCTGCAGCAATCATTATGTTTAGTAGTAAATTGTACTGTAAATCGATAAAACAATTGTAAATATACCTCTAAATGCAACTGAGTTAAAAAAAAGTTTATCTTGGCTGACTTTTTTTATTAAAATGATTTTCTTTGCGTCATTACCCTTGATAGTTTTGTTTTATCGTGGTAGTTGTGTCAGAGAACTGCAGTACTATATTGTCACTAGGTTTATTATGTAACAAGATTTGATTTAACGAGAGCATACTATACAGTAGTAAATCCTTTTCTAACACTGGTTATTTTTTTACAGGTTAACACATCAATGCAAGACAAGTAAAGAAGATATATAAAGACAGAAGCGACTGTGGTAAGTACATAACTCGAGTGTTTGAATCAGTCATATTTTTTATCAGTTATACGAGGTTAGTTTATCCTTGGGCGCAGTTTAAATATGCACATCCAGATTTATGATTTGATTCAGGGGTTGAAAATTTACTACAAATCAATTAAGACAAAATTTAGAGTTACCTGTACTTTAAAATAAACGTGGATTTAATGAGATTTAAGACATTAGTTACATGTATCCATCATATATATATATATATATATATATATATATATATATATATATATATATATATATATATATATATATATATATACCTTGGTAAAATCACACGGGAAAAGGGAAACAACGGAGCACCTTAGCTTTCGTCTTTATTCAAGTTGCCTCTGAAGATGTCTTGAATAAAGACGAAAGCTAAGGTGCTCCGTTGTTTCCCTTTTCCCGTGTGATTTTATCAAGATTTATCTTATCCACGTTTTCATTGTGGATCTACATGAAATATATATATTTTTTTTTTTTTTTTTTTTTTAACAATAATGATACCGTTCAGTATAGGAGACCCAGCGGTAATAACCTCATATATATACTGGGATAAAGCAAAGCTTGACTTGTAACAGTGTTAGCTTTAAGGTTAGGTAACAGTGTCTAGGACCTAGATTCTAGGTGTACTTCAACCTAACAATTAGAATATCGTTTATAGAGGTAGTGTAGTATTAGTTTTTCAGATGAAGGTAAGGTTCATGTACAATAATTTATTTAGAACAACTTAAAATGCAAAGTTTTTGTTTTATTATCATATAAAACATGTACTGTATTTCACTGCAACACGTGCAAACTTTATTTTTATAAGAAAATGCATAAAGTATTTTTTTTAATTAAATCTAATATTTATTTCGGATAAAGGCAAGGGTCATGAATTTATTTCAGTGCAACATTCAAAATTTATTTTCAGATGAATGTACTGTACAGTATACAGTATAGGCTACTGTAGCTGTGTAATTTTTTCTTTTTAACACATGCAGTTTTTTGGATGAATATAAAATTAATGTATATATTTTAATGCAACAGAAATGTAAAGTTAATTCCAGGAGCAGATAAAAATTACTAGTTTATAATTATATACAGTATTTTAATGCAGCACTTAGCTATGTAAACTTTGGTCAGGCGAAGAAAACCAATCATGTATACACAATATTATTGTTACTTAGCTACAGATGTAAAGTTTGTTTCTTGTGTGGAGCTTAAGTAGACATGTATTACTGAGAGGCTCACAAATGTTTATTTTTTTAAAGTGCAGGTAATTTAGAGAAGTATTTCTTATTACAGCACACATTATTTTTTCTGTTCAAGACGAAATTAAAGGAATTATAGGTATATTTCTTTCAATACAACACAATGCATGTTTTTCTGGTCTATAAAGGCCATTTTATTTCAGCTTAAGTTTCAATTTCTTTGCAAAAATATTTTTTGTTTTCATTCCGGTTTAGCTCCTGTACCCTGCTCACTTTATTTTAGATCACGACCCAGAATTTTTTTTTATTAAGTTACGCATTTTCTATTGACCCCAAAGCATTTCTCTCATCATATTCCACTTTTTTCTTCCATCAGTACAAATGCTCTTCTTTTTTCTTTTTTTTGGTGCACACATTTTTTTTTCCTTTTCAGCACGAAAGCAAATACCGTACAGTGCAGTGCACTATTATTTTTGCGGATTCAGCACAGATGTAGATAAACTTAAGCAAAAATTTGCAGTTCTTGGACAGTAACATTGTGCTATTTTCTCATAGCAACAACCGCCATTTTTCACATCAGTAAAGATCAATTCCAGTTTTTAAATTCAATAGGACTAATAGCTGCTAACATTTCATCCCCAGTCTCACGCTTGTAGTGGGAAAATTCAGGGAGAATCCGAGTAGGTGTTCTTTCCGTGCGCAAAAACAGCCTTCTCCGTAAACAAATTATGAAATCCTTTCATAATAATTTTTGTACCTCAGGATTCGTAATAAAAGGATGAACACGTTATATTTTTTTTAATAAATCAGAAAATAGGGAAGTAAAATCATTATATTGTTAGCTGTATGATGTGAGTGTGATGGCAGGCATTATCAGGATGATGGAAAAGAAATAAAAACAACTTAATCCTTACTATTGTAATGTTTTACCTGTGTTTATTGTAAAAATTTAGTATGCACTGTAATCACCATTTCGTGTGATGAAAAGTGATCTGGTGGCGTGGTGATATGGTGGTGTGTTGATCTGGTGGTGTGGTGATTTGGTGGTGAGGTGAGCTGGTGTTGTGGTGATTTGGTGGTGAGGTGAGCTGGTGGTGAGGTGATCTGGTGGTGAGGTGATCTGGTGTTGTGGTGATTTGATGGTGAGGTGAGCTGGTGTTGTGGTGATTTGGTGGTGAGGTGAGCTGGTGTTGTGGTGATTTGGTGGTGAGGTGAGCTGGTGTTGTGGTGATTTGGTGGTGAGGTGAGCAGGTGTTGTGGTGGTCTGGTGTGCTAATCTGTTGGTGTGGTGATCTGTTGGTGTGGTGATTGGTGGTGAGGTGAGCTAGTGTTGTGATGATCTGGTGGTGAGGTGAGCTGGTGTTGTGGTGATCTGGTGGCGTGCTAATCTGTTAGTGTGGTGATTGGTGGTGAGGTGAGCTAGTGTTGTGGTGATCTGGTGGTGAGGTGATCTGGTGGTGTTGTGTGTATTATTGAAGTATTTAAAGAATTGGTGCAAATATTTGAGTATGTTGAGGGTTTGTGCACCGATCAAGAGTAGATTCAGTACTGAGGGTTAAACTATCTCTACTATTTGTATGTCGTGAATGATGGCTTCCTTTATGATTAGGTTATGTTTTTCTATTGATAAGGTTATTTAGTGGTAAGGTAATATTGTTGTGTTTAAGACTAGGTCAGCAAACTGTGTTGTAGCTTATGTTTTTGGGTACCTATTCAGTATATTTATACAACAGGTCTACGAACTTTCTTTTGATATCACGTTCTTTTCTGTGGTGTGGATGTCGTTAATATTCTTATGACTAACATGCACAGTACTTAATTAAATCGACAATAGGGAAAAACTGAAATTAACGTATCAAAGATATTGATATAATGAGTTAAGAAGTAAGTTTATATTTTAAGTATTGGTTAGAATTTGTGATTTTAGTGAACAAAGAAATGAGGGAGAGATGAGGTGATGGGTGATCAGGAAATGAGATGATTAGTAGATGGATACATGTTGCAAAACGTTTAGCTGAAATTGGTTAACCACACACGCACACACACACTACTCAGATTCGAGTATGACGAACATCCACTACAGGCTGCAACCACACATCTTGGCTCTCCTTTTTCCTGCTCCAGTGGTGCAGGTAGCTGCAACAACTGGGGAGAGCGAGAGTTGTAATGGACTGCCGATAGCCCACTTTGTTGGGTTTCACCTTAGTAGCCTGTCCATCTTGCATTGCCTTCATTCGATGGCGTAGTCGTTGGGTTCCCGTGTTGGCCACCCCTTTCGCTGTTGGGTTCTTACTAGAGCTCTGTAAGCATGTCTGCCTGATGCGGGGAATCCACAGCAGATTTTTCGTTTGGGGTTTACTCATGTATCCTTATACCTACCAAGGTTAAGCAGCGGGGCAGTGGTTGGTAGGCGCCAGGACGAGTCCACATGACAGTGGTCCTGTACGCCGTCCCTCTGGGGTCCACTGTTGCTCCGAGATCCCTTGCTGGTCTCCAGGGGCCGTGAGACACCCAGTTACAGTGTCTTGCTATGGGGAGGCACAACAGGTATATATATATATATATATATATATATATATATATATATATATATATATATATATATATATATATATATATATATATTACAGTTGGAACTCCAAATGTTAAAACTAATTTCAACAACAGCACTGTGTGAGAAAATTTGTTCTTTCTGGAATTACCATATCACCTAAGTGAAAACGAGGTGCTACAACAGTTATGTGTTGGTTAGTTTAGGTTAGGTTAAATTATATTAAGTTGTTGTTGTTGTTATAATGTTATTACTGCTTCAACAACGAGGGTCTTCAAGCGCATAACAAGGTTAGTAGAACACAAGTCCAACAACATAAATATATATATATATATATATATATATATATATATATATATATATATATATATATATATATATATATATATATATATATATATATATATATGAGATGGAACTTTACTATAGGATGGGTTGGGTGAAGTTGGGTTGGGTTAGGTTAAGTTAAGTTGGGTTAGGATATGCTAAGTTGGGTTAGGTTAGGCTAAGTTGGGCTAGGATAGTCTACGTTGGGTCAGGATAGGCTACATTGGGTTAGGTTGGATTAGGTGACCAATCAGCAAGTACTCCACCTCAATACCACTAGTTTGCCCCACACACAACTGTTATAACATCTAGTTTTCACTGAGGTGACTTGGTAATTCCAAAAATAAGTAGTTTTCTCACACAGTGCTGTTGTTGAAACTAGTTTTAACTTAAATGTTTAGTGAAAACTAGGTTTAATAATATCCTAGTCCTCGATTTCAGGTTTTCCCAGCATCCATAGGTGTACCTAGTTTTGCCTAGTTAATGCTAGTTGTTCAGTCCAGCCTTTGTGGCTTCTAGTTTTAACCAGTTTAAAACTGGTTTTGACTTTTTGGGGGTATAAACTGTAATATAAACTGTATATATTATGCACATGTCGAAGATGGCCTCCAGCCTATTCTTCCACTATCGTACCAGAAGACGTTCCTATTAACTCCACAACTCTTTTATCTTTCCACCTGATAAATTGGACGTTTTGTGGGTCTATACCCCATTCATTGTATTGTCATGCTTATTTTATTGCTATGACATTATATTCATTATATTTTCATGCTTATTGTGTTACTGCAAAATCATATTCGGTGTATTCTCATTGCACTCTCATGACGTTAAAGAATTACACAGTGTCCTCAGAGTTATGAAAAACTGCAAAAATCTTTAGAAATCTGTAAAAATCTGTAAGTTTCCTTGTGAGATATTTTACCTGCATTGATCCAGGAAGGCAGACGTGATTGGTGGGCATTCATCTCTTGTCTTGTAGACAGGAGAAAGCAGAATAGGGGAGGAGAGGGCAGAAGTGGGGGATAGGAAGGAGTGGTGAGGGAAGAGAGGGAAGGGTAAGGGGGAATGAGAAGGAGATGAGAGGGTAGTGGAAAGGAAGTAGAAGGGCTGGGAGGTGTGAGGGAAGGAGAGGGGAGGAGTAAATGGAAGAGTAGGGGAGAAGTATGGGAAGGGAATGGAAGAGAGTTAGAGGTAGAGAGAAGAGAGGAGATGAAGTACGAAAAGTGGAGAATAAAGATGAAGTAAATACGAAATATAAGAAATGATTAGAAGAAAGTAACAGGAAACGAAACAAATTTAATTAATAACAACAAAGGAAATAATAAAAAAAGGAGAGAGACGAAGATTAGAAAACAGAGAAACAGAGGACGAAGCCAATGAGAAGAATGATAGAGAAGGCATGTGAGGAAAAGATAAGAGTGAGAGGAAGGGAGAGAAAGAGGGAAGGACTGATGAAGAGGAAGTGAAGAAGTAATGCCATCAAAGAAAGATGGAAGAGACACAGAAACGAAAGACACTTAAGGGAAATGGAAGAGGCGTAAAGAAGGAAGGAAACTAGTGTTAAGTGAATAAAAATAACCTGATAAATGAGGCAATTAGCGAATAGAGTTAATGAGAGAGATAATGTTAATGGGAAGATTATGGTGATAAAGATGGTGTGGGAACAGAATGAGAGAAAGGAGAAAGAGAATGACAAAGAGAGTGAAAGACAGAAAGAAAGAGAAAGAGAATGACAAAGAAAGTGAAAGAGAGAAAGAAGGAGAAAGAATGACAGAACGAAAGAGAAGACTAATGGGAAAAAGAAAGTGAAAGAGAATAAGAAAGAAGCAAGGAAAAAAGAATGAGAGAAAAAACAGAAAGTGAAAGAATAAGAAAAAAGCGAAAAAATTAGAAAGTGAAAGAAAATGACAAAGAAACTTAAAGAATAGGAGAGAAAGTGAAAAAAAAATAGAGAATGAGAGAAAAAAATGAGGAAGAGAATATGCTAGAAAGTGAACGAGAATAAGACAATCATAATGAGAGAAAGAAAGATAATGAAACCAAAATTAGTTGTCATATGGAAATAATAATTGATGTTGACAGGAATTTAACTGCAGACCATCGAAAAAAATGTCTACCTAAATTTCGTCTCGTAACTAATGCTACGTATTTAGTCTCGTTGTACTAACCTAACCTAACCTAACCTAACCTTTTCAATCCGTACTCAAGTTTCGCATTATTAAGGCTTCTTTAAGGAAGCTGAAGTGTATGAATTTGAATATACTTTACACAATATACAGCATAAATACACTTAAATTTGAATATAACTAAACTAAATAATGTAATTAGTTTGAGTAAAAACAATGCAAATTGATATAAATCTATACACACTACGTTTATATAATCTCTATTAATTCACTTTTTTTATTACCACCGAATGACATCCTCCATAAATATGCAAAAAAGTTTAATAGGCTTAATAAATTGTCAGTAATTAAATAGGCAAATTTACTTAATAGATTTAACTAATTATTAGATAAATGGATTATATAAATAAACACCTTTAGAATATTCAAGTTTCAACAGTCATTATAGATGGAAATAGTCAGAATAGATTGATAACTTGAATATATCTAATTAATATAATAGATTTGATGGATTTCATACATTTAAACATATATGAAATTTGTTATAGTAATATTAGAATCAATATATTAATAAATTCAACCCTAAAGCCATATATATTTATGATCTAATTATTGCAGCTGTCTCTCTGTTCCCTCGTATGTTACATGTTTACTCATCGGAGGAACGAACAAGGGAATAGGGAAGTAGAACAGTAAGTGTGATTTATGGTGATGAAAATTAAACTGAGTCAATTTGTTGATTTAAGGATTATCATTTTTTTTTTTTGTCATTCTCTTCTTCGTTTTGGAGTTTTTCTTTGTTTGTTTGTCTGTTTCGTTTTCTTATTTTCCAACTCTCTCTCTCTCTCTCTCTCTCTCTCTCTCTCTCTCTCTCTCTCTCTCTCTCTCTCTCTCTCTCTCCATAATTCTACTCCTTTTCATTCTCTTTTTTGTCTTTATTTCTGTCCATCCTTCCTCCCCCCAATTGCCTCTGTATCCCTTGCGTCAATCTCCCATCATTCAACCCAAATTTCCTTCAGTTCTTCAATCATTCTACCCACGTTCTAAAAATTCCCATTATTTTACCCATGCCTCCAAATTCTCATCATTCTACCCACGCCTCCTACAAATATTCTATCATTCTACCCTTTATGGTAAACTCCTTCTATCATCCTTCCCACGCCTCCTACACTTCTTCGTCTGTCATTCTACCCACGTCCTACAACTCAGCAATCAACCTCACTCTAGGTAGAATATAGGGAGATTGTTTACTATTCTAGAGGTTATGAAGGTGAAGGCTAATCGATAGGTCGGAAAAGGTAGCTCACTGTATACGTGTTGGTAGATGTCAATATGTGGCAAAGTAGTTGATGTTTATTTAATCGTCTATTGTGTTCTTTTCTTCTTCTTTATTCATATCTTATTACCCTCTCTCCTATCTTTCTTCTTCTTCTTCTTCTTCTGTATTCAGACCATTTTGTTCTATACTATTTTCTTCTACTTATGCAGATTTTATTATTCTCTCTTATTTTTTCTTTTTTTCTTTCTTCGTTTTCTTATTGTTTTTGTTGTATATTCAGTTTTGTTTATACTTTAGTTCGTTTTTTTGGGGGTTCTCGTGTTATTTTTTTTCTTCTTTTCTTATATTCCTTTTTTTTTCATTTCCTTTTTCTTTTTTCCTTTTCTTCTTCTTTTGCTTTACTCTCCTCGTCTCCCTTTCTCTACCCCCGTCAATGATAAAAGCTAATTAATTTTATATTACTTGCAGGTCAACTTAACAAATAATTTAGATTGTTACTATTTAGCCTCTATTTCTGTGATTAACCTTTCTCGCTTTTTTCCTGTTGATTTATGCTGACTCCAATCACCCAAATTAATCTCACTGATACAGAATCTGACATTTGCATTTAATATTTATTCTGAGATTGAAATTCGCACCATATGCCATTTTAATCTTAAACTGGATATTTTTACTTACATTTACTGTAGATTTGAATTGATACATAAGTTTTATCACTTATATAAAAATCGACTTCTTAAACTGATAAACAAAATATCTAATGTAAAAATCGATTTTCAAAGTAATGTATAAATTTTATCTGCAATATAAAAAAAAATCGACCGTTTGAGCTGGTGTTTAAAAGGAACTCATCCACAGATTATTGTATCAACATTTGTTCTAAAAAATATAATTTAATAATTCTTAATAGCTATAACACGAAAACGGTTCTGATCGGTGATACAAATTTTACACATCTTACACTTACAAACAGGCGAACAGATAGAGAAATGTACAGATAGACAGACAGACGAACGTACGTATAGATAGACAAACAAACATACATGGGAACAGATAGACAGACAGGCAGACAGACAGAGACACGTAAATGGATAGGTAAGAGAAACAGTCTAATACAAGTAGAGAGGAAAACAAGAAAAACAAATACACAAACTAGCTTAAAAACAAACACAAACACAAAATCAGGAATACTGTACATCTACCTCGTGGACACACACACACACACACACACACACACACACACAATCCCTTACTCAGACAGACAGAGAGAAAAAAAATCATCCTCTCACTTCTCATAATTGTTCATCTTAAGGGCAGCTCAAGGTTCGACCACCCCCCCCCCCCTCTCTCTTCCTGCAGTTGATTCACCTTGGTACACCTTAAGCACTACCTTGTGTTGTCCAGGTTCCACATCCGTCCTTCCTTACATGGAGAGAAACTCACTCTTTCTTATCTTTATCATCTCTCTCTCTCTCTCTCTCTCTCTCTCTCTCTCTCTCTCTCTCTCTCTCTCTCTCTCTCTCCTTTTTATTCTTCTTGCATATTTCCTCAATAACACCAATAAAGTAATCTAAATAATATACATAATGAGACAGTTTGATTTACTTCTAGAGTCGTCAGTTGTATGTTTCGCCTCAGAATGTAATATAACTCTGAAGATTAAATAGAATATCTTCGTCTAGTTAATCAAGTTTGCTGCGATCACCTTGGATTATATATAAGAACCAGAGTGATTTAATGATAATAAAAAAGGATTTAAATATACCCTGTAGTTATGATAATGATTGCGTTATGTTTATGGTAGATTATTATTATTATTATTATTATTATTATTATTATTATTATTATTATTATTATTATTATTTATTATTATTATTATTATTATTATTATTATTATTATTATTATTATTATTTATTATTATTATTATTATTATTATTATTATTATTATTATTATTATTATTATTATTATTATTATAGTCTTTAAAATTATCTCATTTATATTATTACTATTATAAGCATTGGGAAGTAGCGACCCAACTATTCTGTGAAGGCACATTGTCAAACGGAGTGGCACATGGTATACAGTATAACCTCCATTTAACGGACACCAAGATAACTGGTATTGTCCGTTGTATGGATTGATTGCTTGGTTGATTGTGGTAATGACATCCCTAGCGACGCAACCCGTTATATGGAGGTTTCACTATATTCAGGTTATTGGGTGAGAGTAGATGCAACGAATGAATGGGTGAATGAACTTTATAATCGTGACTGAACTAAAACAACAACAGTAATGAAGGGAAGAAGGAACATACTATTAAAATAAAATAAAAGTTGGACAAAATACAATAAAATATGATAAAAATAATGAGAAAATTTTTATACCAAATTTCACATAAACTAGATTTTTTATTGAGAGAAAATGAAAAGCGTGAGAGAGCCAAGATTAGACATTGCATTGACATTTGATATAAAGAGGGATGTGTAATATTGTTGGGATGAAAGAGGTATAGTGTACGAGAGAAGGAAAATGTTCTGAACAGCTGGTGAATGTGAGCCACAACACCTCAGATATCCTGTTTGCGATGTGGAAGAATGAAAAGGAGATAGCTGTAAGAGGTAAAATAATATTATGAAGAAGATGAATGAGATACGAACTGAAGTGGAAAGGAACTTGCGTATAAATGTAAAGAAAATAATGTGGAAAAGAAATAGAATGAAGAACAAGCAAATATGCGTTAAATTAGGTTAGGTTTGGTTAGATTAGGTTTGGTTTGGTTAGGTTTGGTTAGGTTAGGTTAAGTTATGTTAGATTATGTTTGCTTTTGTTAGGTTAAGTAAGGTTTGTTTTCGTTTGGTTAGGTAAGGCTAGGCTAGTTTAGGTGAGGTTAGGCTAGGCTAGGTTAGGTTAGGTTAGGTTAGGTTAGGTTAATTTTGATTAGGTTGTTTGGTTTTGTTAGGTTAAGTTAGGTGAGGCTAGGCTAGGTTAGGTTAGGTTAGGTTAGGTTAGGTTAGGTTAATTTTGATTAGGTTGTTTGGTTTTGTTAGGTTAAGTTAGGTGAGGCTAGGCTAGGTTAGGTTAGGCTAGGTTAGGTTAGGTTAGGTTAGGTTAGGTTAGGTTAATTTTGATTAGGTTGTTTGGTTTTGTTAGGTTAAGTTAGGTGAGGCTAGGCTAGGTTAGGTTAGGCTAGGTTAGGTTAGACTAGGATATGTTTTGTAAGGCAAGGTTAGGTTTTCTTATGCCAGGTTATGTTATGATATTTTTTTATGCTAGGTTATATTATGCAAGGTTTTGTTACGTTACATTAAGTTAGGTTATTTTTGGTTATATTAAGTTAGGTTATGTTTGCTTAAGTTAGGGTAGGTTAGGCTCAGAGAGAGATTATGTCAAGGAAAGACCAGTAAGACCAGTGTAAGTTTAGAGAGAGATTATGTCAAGGAAAGACCAGTAAGACCAGTGTAAGTTTAGAGAGAGATTATGTCAAGGAAAGACCAGTAAGACCAGTGTAAGTTTAGAGAGCAAATACAGTGTGTGTGAATAAGTCGTTTACATTATAAAAATAAATGAAAAAAGCCTGAAGAAAGTAGAAAAAGATAAGTTATTGCATTTATGAACCGGGGGAAAAAAACACATAAGAGTTGGTGGAAAAGAAAATAACGTAGAAAGTCTAAAAATATTATACAAAATTTAAATGATATATAGTGATGAAGAATTAATGACAAATGTAAGTAAAATTAATCTAATGAAAATAAATAAACAAAAAAGAAAGAAAGAAACAGGAAGAAATAAATGATAGCACGAATGGATAGAGAGAGAGAGAGGGGGGGGGGGAGGTGTTCCGTTTACAGTAGTACTTAACAACAATGCAAGATGGATTTAATCAAAGAATAGCTGAGGAAAGACAGGTAACAGGTGTACTGGTAGATGTACAGAGAACGATAACTGGGTGAGAATAGGAAAAGATACGAATCAATAAGGATATATTATCATGAGTGCGTGAAGTCATGGCTAAAATATATGTATATGAGGGAGATATATATTAGACTCTATATAAACGATGTTATTGATATATATTCAAATACAGTACATGCATATAGCCTAAACCATGGACGTAGCAATGCATGTATTCAAACATAGAACTAACGTTGTGTTGTACAATCACAATTAACTTTTGATCTTTCTGTGACACGACTTTTACACATTGCTGCTGCGCCCTTGTAGCGAAATGTTTGTGTGACGGAGGGAAATTGAAATATGTTACTGACTTTATGTGCGGGATTAGTTACCAAATGCATTTTTAAAGGTGGAAGGCAATTGGTACACGGTGGTGAGAGATAGGGAAGTTAGAAAAGAGAGAGAGCGCAATGAAAATGTAGATAGATAGAGCAGAATTAATAAACAAATGCATTTTTAAAGGTGGGAGATAATTGGTACAAGGTGGTGAGAGGTAGGGAGGCTAAAAGAGGGGGAAGAGAAAGAGAGCGAGGAAGAGCAAGAACAAAATAAAATATAGATAGTAGTTATAGAAAAATTATAGATTTCGGCAGTCAGATTAAAGCTCAAAATGTGTCAAAACACACACACACACACACACACACACACACACACACACACACACACACACACACACACTGTTGTTCATGTAATACAACACAAAAACAACAAGAACAATGGAAACACCACCACAACCACCACAAAATAAATGGCCAACTTGACTCACAAGTCAATTTCTATGTAAAATCTCAAAAGGCAAAATGTGAAAGCTAATCGGGGAAAGTGGCCTGTAAACTTTCTCTCGTGTTCGAAAGTTGTAGTTTTGGGAAAGGAAAAAAATCTACCTGTGTACCTGAGTATTGTGGAAGTTTGATAGTTCTCGTCCGTAGACGCTGGGAATGGATTGTGTCTACCTAATAAGCTATTTTTTTTCTACCTGTCTATCTGATTACCTCATATTTTTTATCGATCTATCTATTTAATTAGATAATCTGTCTTTCTGTCAGCTTGAGTATCTGATCAATTTACCTGTGTATCTGGGTAACTGATGTATTTATCTATCTACAACTACAAAAAAAGAGGATGGAGAGAGAGAGAGAGAGAGAGAGAGAGAGAGAGAGAGAGAGAGAGAGAGAGAGAGAGGACTATTTTCTAGACGCCACATATCCTAGCGGCTGTTCACTTAACCCAGGACGACCTACAACACACACACACACACACATATCTCCTCCAATTCTCCTTGTCCCACGTCCATCTCTCTTCTCCACACGTTGTCTCTCCTTTGTTCACTTTAACCCCTTCTGTTTTCTTTCCAGCTCTCCCTTCCATTTATCAAACCCTCTCTTCTATACTGCATATCCCCCTCTCCCTCTCTTATTTCTTCCATCCGCACTAGTGAAGAAACTCCTTTACCGTGAACGCTAAATCTCTCTCTCCCTCTCTCTCTCTCTCTCTCTCTCTCTCTCTCTCTCTCTCTCTCTCTCTCTCTCTCTCTCTCTCTCTCTCTCTCTCTCTCCAAACGGACAAAATCACCCTTTTTCAATAGGGAAGTATTAGCTCTGAATCACTCTGAATATGATAATAATTCTCTTTTGATATGGACGAATCCCTTCTCTACATAATGACCCTTGAACTCACCTCATTACTCCCTGCAATTACATAGATGATACTTATGCTAATAGGAAATAGGAACAGGTATGGGTGGATATTATTGTTATTTTGCTTTTTTGCCTTTATTCTTCCTTGGTCACTCGTTCTTCGCTTTTGATTTGCTACACTCTTATTATTTGTTATTTTCCACATCATTCACCTTGTTGGGGATTCTGCTCCATCTTTGATCTATACCATGGAAGACTGGGAGGTGATGTGATATTACCAGTGTACATGTATATATGAAAATTAATGGACAGTTCTATTAATATTATCTTCTATTTTGTTTTTAATTTCTTTTATTTTATCAATGGTCTTATTTTGTTTTAGTAGTTTTTTTTATTAAAGTGTATTTCTCTATAAGATAAAACTAAATTATATCAAGTTACTTTTTTTTTTCAAGTATTTTATTAGTTATCTCATTTTTTTCTGCTTTTAGTTGACATATATTGTTGAAATTCAAAAAGCAAAGCAAGTCAATCACATAAACTACAACTGTAATTTTTTCAGTATTTTGTTGTTATATCATTATAAAGGTTAGTTCTAATTCCCAGAGGTCCGTCACCCCTTCATCATTCTCTATCCTTCCATCATTCTCTCCTCCAGCTAAATCTTGTTGCTCAACGTCCAATACCACTCTCCCTCAGCCTGCCAGCCTCCACAGATTTTTCCCTTGAATTTACTTACAACACCCCAACAGTCAATTTCTTTCTACCCCTCAACTCTCACTTTAATTGATTAATCCTCCTCCATTCCGCAGCACACACAGGGAAAATAGATAGACATGGACTGAAGCGGTTCAAGGTTAAAACGGCCAAGGAAAAGTGAGCTTCCCCGTATAACCAGAGTATGCCTGGGTGTGTAATACGTGTACGAGTATTTAGTGTATCTCTCGTGGCTCGGGTTACCTAACTACTGTGTCTTGAGGATAACTAGACTTCGTTTTACATAACGGTCTGACGTGGAAACAGAATTACGAGGAATAAATCTTCTACACTCTGATATCTTGCTTAAAGGGACATAGCAATGATTGACTGAATTAAATGCGCTAAGAAAACTATATGTATAACTAAGTGTACGTGTGATAAAGTGTATTGAATTGAAAATCTATATAACGATTATTATTGCCAGTCGTCGTCTTCCTTATCACTTCTGTTATCTTATTTTATCTATTGTATATACATATAAATGTATACATCTACATGTGTATATTCTCCCGAGTTGGGCTGTTGCTACAAGATCATATCCCGCAGTGTCCTGCATACATGTGCATGATGCTTGACCTCTGACCTTTCACCTGGTCAAGCTAAGTTCGCCCGTCATAAGCTAAAGGTCACCTGCAGCTGAAAATCTCCTCAAAACTCCACACTTTTCTGTCATGCACCAACGAGGAGACATTATCATTGCTTTGCCAATGTTTGCTTGTCTTCTTCTTTGTTTAGATTGACTTTGTAGCAGGCGTAAACAAGATACCGTGGTGCTATGTGTTACATTTCCTGAAGTAGTGACGGCAGCAGCAGCGGCGGTTGTTGTTGTTGTTGTTATATGTGCAGGGGTTCAAACCATATCTGTCTTTTCTTGACTGGTTTTCCTGCGTTTGCTTTGGTGTTTTCTTTTGTTTGTGTTGAATTTAGATCGTCAGCAAGGAAAAGAGATATTGGTGTATTGTGTTCACTGCCTCGTCATATAGTGCCTGGGGATATCGTCTCACTTTTATACTGTACTGGGTTCTGTTTTTCACTGTTCATACAAAACAGAATTATACGATATAGGAAAAATATTCACTTGTGGTATGTGTAAAATAAGTTTTTCGCGGTAGACAGGAGTGAGGCTTAGTCATATTTGTGTTTTTAATTGAAGATGCTTGAAGTTCAGTACTGCTGAATAAATAAACTAGAATTCATTATGCTCGCGTCACAGTGAAGAGAGGGTGTGGCAATGTGGCATGAACTTTCTGTGTGAAGGTTTGTTTGTTTGTAGATATTTACGACCATCTGTCTGTCTGGGTTTTACAGCTTTATATATTAAGTGATATATACAAAGTTTAAAATAGACTGCTAATAGATAGACCAAGGAATTTTCAGATGAGGCTGTAAACAGATAGACATACATACAGGGATAAAAGGCTGAAGTCTAAGGCTGTCGGAGTGGATGAAGTGAAACAAACAGACAGATAAACAAACAGAAAATCATAAGATGTTAACCCTGTGAGGAGGAAATAGTTAAACAATATTATTTAGAGGGTTAAGCCATTAACATCAAGGAGTTAACTCAGTGTCCTTAAAGGATTAAAACATTTTCGTCAGGGGTTAAACCTTTGTCCATCATTTTCAAGGGGTCAAACCATCATCCTCAAAAAGTTTGAACCATCATAACCAAAGAGTTAAGTCATCATCTTCAAATGTTTAAACCATAATTTTGAAGGTTTAAACCTCCCCCAAAAGTTTAATCCATCATTTTTTAAGGTTTAAACCTTCATTCTCAAAAATTTTAACCTTAATTTTCTATGGTTAAACTATCCTTAAAGGTTGAAACCATCATTCTCGAGGAGTCAAACTGTCATCCTCAAATGATAAACAAACACATGACTATAATCGAAGAATTAAATATCAGATATTTTGTGGTCCAGTTAAGCCCCTTAAAACTTTAGTGACATGAAACGAGAGCAGAAACAGACAGAGTAAAGAGAAGACAGGAGAGCTACAGTAGGTGGAGAGATCAGCGGGGAGACAGACGGGCACAAGGATTAGTTTGAAGGTGAAGTGTCGACTGCTGTGGAGTAATTTATATTTTAT
>CAUDMG010003960.1:702500-705000 GCA_958450375.1 Homarus gammarus
GTGGGTTCTGATTGGATTTAATGGGATCTAGTGGCGTTCTGGTGGGGTCTGGTTGAGTTCTGGTGGGGTTTAGTTGGTTCTGGTGGGGTCTAGTTGGTTCTGATGGGGTCTATTGGAGTTCTGGTGGGGGTCTAGTTGGTTCTGGTGGGGTCTAGTTGGTTCTGGTGGGGTCTAGTTGGTTCTGGTGGGGTCTAGTTGGTTCTGGTGGGGTCTAGTTGGTTCTGGTGGGGGTCTAGTTGGTTCTGGTGGGGGTCTAGTTGGTTCTGGTGAGGTCTAGTTGGTTCTGGTGGGGTCTAGTTGGTTCTGGTGGGGGTCTAGTTGGTTCTGGTGGGGTCTAGTGGAGTCTGGTGAGACATAGTTGGTTCTGGTGGGGTCTAGTTGGTTCTGGTGGGGTCTAGTGGAGTCTGGTGAGACATAGTTGGTTCTGGTTGGGTCTAGTTGGTTCTGGTGGGGTCTGGTGGAGTCTGGTGAGATATAGTTGGTTCTGGTGGGGTCTAGTTGGTTCTGGTGGGGTCTAGTTGGTTCTGGTGGGGTCTAGTTGGTTCTGGTGGGGTCTAGTTGGTTCTGGTGGGGTCTAGTGGCGTTCTGGTGGGATCTAGTGGCGTTCTGGTGGGATCTAGTGGCGTTCTGGTGGGGTCTAGTTGGTTCTGGTGGGGTCTAGTTGGTTCTGGTGGGGTCTAGTTGGTTCTGGTGGGGTCTAGTTGGTTCTGATGGGGTCTAGTTGGTTCTGGTGGGGGTCTAGTTGGTTCTGGTGGGGGTCTAGTTGGTTCTGGTGAGGTCTAGTTGGTTCTGGTGGGGTCTAGTTGGTTCTGGTGGAGGTCTAGTTGGTTCTGGTGGGGTCTAGTGGAGTCTGGTGAGATATAGTTGGTTCTGGTGGGGTCTAGTTGGTTCTGGTGGGGTCTAGTGGAGTCTGGTGAGATATAGTTGGTTCTGGTTGGGCCTAGTTGGTTCTGGTGGGGTCTAGTGGAGTCTGGTGAGATATAGTTGGTTCTGGTGGGGTCTAGTTGGTTCTGGTGGGGTCTAGTTGGTTCTGGTGGGGTTTAGTTGGTTCTGGTGGGGTCTAGTGGCGTTCTGGTGGGATCTAGTGGCGTTCTGGTGGGGTCTAGTGGCGTTCTGGTGGGATCTAGTGGCGTTCTGGTGGGGTCTAGTTGGTTCTGGTGGGGTCTAGTTGGTTCTGGTGGGGTCTATTGGAGTTCTGATGGGGTCTATTGGAGTTCTGGTGGGGTCTAGTTGGTTCTGGTGGGGTCTAGTGGCGTTTTGGTGGGGTCTAGTTGGTTCTGGTGGGGTCTAGTGGCGTTCTGGTGGGGTGGGGTATGGTAGTGTGATTGAGTCCAGTGGAGGTCGGATTGAAAGGTCTACTGAGTCTAATGTTAGGGTGATCGTCGGAAGGAGAGAGATTGAGAGAGAAAGAGAGAGATAGAGAAAGACAGTAAGCGAAAGAGAGTTATAGAGAGCGATCAGGGGGAGAAAGAGAGTATCGTGTTGGCTCTATATATAAGCCTGGTGGACACTGTAAATAGATTAGCCTCCCTTCCATCGTCAACAGACCAGAGGCCAGAGGAAGTGAGAGAATTACCAGCTGATGACTCTCTCTCTCTCTCTCTCTCTCTCTCTCTCTCTCTCTCTCTCTCTCTCTCTCTCTCTCTCTCTCTCTCTAGTTACTCCCCTTCTCTTTCTTTCACTATCTCAACATTGGGTTTGTCACGAACTAAGGGCGTCGGGGGTTACGACTGCCATGACCGTACCCAGTCACGCATGAATCATGTCATGACCTACAGGCGTCATAGACTGTCATGAATCATCGCCGAGTTATTTATAAGGGGGGAGGGCTATCACAGACAACCCTGTCATAGATTTTCATTACACTTCCCCTATTATGCATGATGTCTGTCTTGAACTAAGGACGTCATGAATTACGTCTGTCATTAAGTCCGTCCTGTCGTGCACGGAACCAAGCTTGTCATGCACAAGATCGGCCATGAACTGCACCTGTCATGGCTTATCCCTGTCGTGCACGAGACTTGTCATGCACTCTGGCTGTCATGATTCTTCCCTGTCTTGAACTACGGAATTGCACCAACCCACTTCCTAATGACGGTAATTTACGTTAATCATGAAGGATCTTTTGTCTTGCTCTAATTACAAGAAAATAATAACAGTTTGGCATCAACTGTTGTGCCTAAACTTGACACATAAATTGTCCTTGTAATTATTTCTTATTATTAGTAGCATCAGGTTATTTTAAATTTTGGTGAAAGATATCTATGAAACCTATTTAATTAAACGTATCTAAGCAAATACAGCTTACATGTCTGAACTATTAATGCAGTATATACCAGAGTAATATATAAAGGATATACAGTACAGTTTATGCTCTACTATATAAAGTATACGTAGGTCTACTCACGCTGTTGCTGAGATATATGGACTGCGGTGTTAAGAATTACTATATATATATATTTAGCTTCACTCTGACCACATATTGATATCGGTAAAAAGG